>BCHU01000017.1:0-275259 GCA_001599715.1 Phaeotremella fagi
CCTAACCCCCTAACCCCCTAACCCCCTAAAATCTCAACCGCTTACCTTTTTCTCCCCCTTAAGCCAGATATGAGTAGCTATGATCCATACCTTTCCAACGATGTATCAAGCGTTCAGAGAAAACAACCCCCCGGCCAAAAGATGTCTGTATAACCCCTAATCAGTGTCTAAGATGATATCGATGGTCGACTGTTTAGCAACAGAATGGGGACGGGGAGTAGTAGGCAAAGTCGATCGGGTTGATATGGTGGATGGAAAAAGTGAAAGGAGGTTGAGCCGTACATATTGTGTTTCTTTCACGCCCAGGCTGATCTACATGAGCAAGAGGTGCTATATCGACTGACAAACTTACCAACTCCCTGTGATCAACAACTCATCCTTGACGGAAACAGCACAGAGTGATGTGGGGATATCCAGACTAAAGCACCAAGACCTCAACCCATGCTCCATCAGCTCGTCTCGATTCCCTTCATTGGCTTTCCTACGATAGTGATCACGAACAGGTCGATCTTGAAGTGTGTTGATATCATACACAGACAAGGTAGATTGCTCTAATGGTCCGTTGTCAGATTCGATGTGTCTGTTCGATAGACTGATGAGGTATCCTTGATCAACACAGCATTGAGTCTGGCATGGAGTTTCGATGATATCAACTCGCAACTGGGAAGATTGGATATCCATTGAAGTTTGTTAAATGACAAAAGGAAGAAACACACATTCATGAATGTAGCACGACGTCAACGGAATCAATTTTTCTTGGCACGAATTAAGCTGACTGGACTGCTGGTGCCTAATCTTACACGGCATCTGACAGTCTGTCCTAATTATAACCTGAAGACCCTTCAACTGTCCTAGTAACGCCCTGAATGACCGAACTGTGGCTGAAATGTTGAATTGATGCGTAATTGAGAACGGCGGCAAAAGCATTATGCGAATCAAGCGATCAACGATCGTCTAAGCTTATCAATTTTTCCCGTTAATGGTGATGAAAATCTCTACTGAGGTTTGGATAGACGACAATGAAACGTATACTGGGCTACGAGAAAAAGACATTCAATCTATCAAAGCTTTCACCCACCATGTCTGAATCTCTCCCAGCTCCAAACGGGAGCCCGCAGAACAAAAGTCAAAAATTCAAATGGTTCAAACTTACAGCTTTGTTACTATGCACTCTAGGACTCTTCACACTGACTTCGTCATCTGGTCATGTACATTTGTCGATGGTCAGGTCAGCGTTGGGAACATTTTTCGCCCCTACAATCTACCAATCAACACCGATCTCAGGATTGCTACAATGTCCCAAGCAACCTGCGGCTATTTATCCAAAAATCAAATGGAACATGACAGTCGAAGAGAAGCAACGATCTATTGATCTTTTGTCGCAGGCAGTGGTACGTAAAAGCTGCATCACTGAGCTCACTATCAGCAAATTCCCACAGAATCATTCGACGACAACGGTGAACCAGGAGACGATCCTCGGTGGAGTACATTTGTGTACTTTCAGGAATGGCTCAGAAAGGCGTTTCCGTTGATGTAGGTACATGATATGATTGGGATCTGATCACAACAGACATCGAAAGGCAAACATAGAGTATGTCAACAGTAAGTCTAGTTGAAGACGAAGCTGACTCCCAGCATTGGGGATCCTCGCAACCATAGAAGGAACAGATCCAACTCTTAAACCACTGTTGCTGTGAGTAACATCGTCTACATCCTTCTAACACGACCAGAATGTCCCACTACGATGTCGTTCCCGCCCCCTCATCAACATTCGACCGCTGGACTCACCCACCATTCTCAGGATTCAACGACGGTGAATACATCTGGGGTCGTGGAGCAGCTGACGACAAGACGCTATTGGTAGCTCAATGTAAGTCGTTCTAAGAACCACTAATTGACCCATTACTAGGGGAAGCAATCACACACCTTCTTGAAAACGGATTCGTTCCCCGACGAACTATCATCCTCAGTCATGGCTTTGATGAGGAAGTAGATTTTCAACGAAGAGGTCAGGGACATATTGCGCCATTCCTGGAAGCAAGATATGGGTTTAATTCTCTTCTCATGGTGATTGATGAAGGTTTCGAAGACATGGACGAGGTAGGTTGTCTGAAATTCAAATCTAATGTTCCATAGCTGTGGGGACGACCTTATGCTTTGCCGGCAGTTGGTGAGAAAGGGTACATGGATGTGATGGTGAGGTTGTCAATACAAACACTTCTAACGTTAAAGATCTCTGTCGCAACGGCAGGAGGTGTAAGTGCAGTCAACGTGTGTTACACTAACCTATCCAGCACTCATCCGTACCGCCTGTTCACACAGGTATTGGTATCATGTCACAAATTGTCAACGCTCTCGAAAGCAATCCCTTCCCCGTCAAGGTGAGGCAGCGTAGCAAGCCGACACTGACTCATAGCTCACACCTACATCGCCATTGCTTGTTGGCCTGTTTTGCGCATCGCAATACTCACCACGATTCCCAGAGCAATACACCAAGCTTCTTTATTCCGAAGGTCCTACTTCGTGGCCCAAACTGGCTCATCTACTTGCGGCCGAGTCTCTCAAGAACAAAGCAATGCTTGGGACCACCACAGCCGTCAACGTTGTTCGTGGTGGGGTGAAAGTCAATGCTCTCCCTGAGATTGTCGAAGCTCTTGTGAACTTTAGGATTGATTTTTCAGAGACTGTTGAAAGTACCCAGCAACATGTTACACACATCGTCAAAAAGATTGCCGAAGAAAATCAACTCCATTTCTTAGCGTTCAACAATTCCACTGATAAAACGTTTGACCAGTTTATCAGGGCTGAAATGATCGGTGTCCCATTGGAACCAGCACCAATAACACCCACAACCGGCGGGGTGTGGGAGTTGTTCGCTGGAACGATCAAGTAAGTGGTTGCAAGAAATAATTTTGCTAACTGATGTCAGAGGTACATTGCAAGATGACGATAGCATGGAGCTCGTGGTAGCACCATATGCCATGTCGTGAGTATGGAGTGCAAGAGTTTCTAACATTGTAGCGGTAACACCGACTGTCGAAACTACTACAATCTCTCCAGGAACATTTATCGTTTTTTAGGAGCGCCGAAGAATTCCGGATTTGCGTTGGTGAGTAAATACTTTGGGACTTTGACTCACTTTCAAGCACACTGTGGATGAGAGATCGACTGTTGAAAGCCATTACACGATTGTCAATTGGATACACGCTATAGTGCAAAATGCAGATGCTTATAGTGGGGAAGAATAACAGAAAGGCTAGGTGCCGTTGAAATAAGTTGAGATATGCATGATCGTGTGTGACTTCAGACAAATAGAGCTTTGTGGAAGAAGAATTTCACGGTGAGGTCTACCAGTTCATAAAGGAAACATCTGGAAGATTGATGCTACATGGCGACAAACGTAATGGACAAGTGATGCATTCCGATTTATGAAATCCATGATTAGAGGGACACCGCTTGAAGAGGTCTCCACCCTACTCTACAAGTCCTGCGCAGAATCTGCGTTCAAGATGAAGGCTTGAAAGAATCTACCGTTTGTCAGATTCTGTAAACACAGCATCTTACCTCACAAGCTCGATTATGGCATCGGCAGTCTACCAAGTCAACATCTATAATTTATAATGTCTAGCTCACCACTCTTTCATTAACCGTATGAGCTAGGAATGATCAGAAAAGCTGCAATACACTACTCACCTCCTTGATAAGCGTCACTGGGGAAATACTTCCAACGATAGATGTTTGGTGTAAGATCCCAGTATCTAAGACTGTAAACGACTTGCACATATTACCTATAAATCTCACCTGTTGGTATCGGTGTTCTATTAGAGGTCAGACTATGCTACCTAGACTTGACTTACTCCCGTCGCCATCCACGGAGACATGATCAAATCGTCTCCCTCGACCAGCTGCACCATCTCCCCCGTAGGACTAACTTCTGGTCTTGAAGCCCAGACTCCTCTCGACGTGCCAGCCAGTAATCGCCACGCTGCACTGCCCAAGTTCGTGGGAGATATCGGGGCTGGATTGACAGAAAAGTTTCCAAAAGCTCCATCAAGGCTAACATCTCCGAGAGAGACTTTTGGGACGTAGGACCTGGAAAAGCCTGAGATAGATAGACTATATTTTCTAGCTACTGGGAGTAAAGTTTCAAATATCTGACCATGGAGTTCTTCAAGCGATGACGCGACATCGATTCGGTGATTGATAACAACAGTGACGACTTCGGGCTAAAGGTGAGAAGTATCTTTGGATCCAGACTTACCAAAGCGTTCACCTTTACTCCGCCGAAGATCATGTCTGTAGCCTGGGTCGTTGTCATCATCGCCAAACTAGGATTTCCCATTCCAGGTCCTGTCCAGTCTGGACCTATACCCTCTTGTATGATGACTTCAGGTAATCTTTTGAAAGCTTTCGCGTCACCCCTGTCGCTCTTCAAAACTTCTTTCCTCAACACCCCAGGTATGTCAGGAGCGTATTGTGCAGAGCATTGCAAAAAGCCCCAGACAGGCGATGTTTTGAGAAGACGAACTGGGTGTGGGTTCTTCTCCAATTCAGCAATCAACAACGCGGTCAACCCGATGTTGGTGTGAGGGGGAGGGACAGACGAGTGGCCGCCTAGAGTCGACACTGTGATGTTCAGATCGAATTTACCTTTTTCCGCGATGGAAGCAAGGCCGAATGTCTTTTGTCAGGGCGACCTGTTGTATCACCTACCTGTCCCCAAGAGTTGGTGATTCCAGTGCCCTCATCTACCAGCAGGGCCATCGAGTCCTTGCCAAATTTATCCAACACCCAGTCTCTGATCGCAGCAGCTCCTCGAGAACTACCTCCTTCTTCGTCATTCCCAAAACCAAGAATGACAGTACGTTTTGGTTGAAAGTTGTATCCCTCGAGCAGTAGTTCAATGGCAGCACTTTTTGTAAGCTTGAAACTCCGATCATGCTCACAATATAGACGTAAGACCAGACTTGTCGTCAGCTGATCCTCTACCCCATATGTACGTGCCGTCGTAGACTCCTCCAAAAGGTGGTTGTTCCCATTGGTAGATAGTTTCGTTGAGAACGGGCACGACGTCTGGAGGTTAGTGGTGTCATTGCTGGGACTCACCTTGATGGGCTGAAAGGAATATTGGTTTCAATGAAGTGTCGGAACCGAACCACTCGTAAATCAGACCATACGTTCCTACTGTAGTTTTCGACAAGTGTTTGTGACTGCGGGTTAGTCAAGAGATGGCACGGAACTTACACCAGAGGATAGCTGTGTTCGAGATCTAGGAGTTGGCAAGGGATCGTCAATCTTTACTCACAAGCATGGAGGTCTCCAAACACATCCCAACGATGATCTTCACCTGATCCCATGTCGTCAAATACTTCAGTGGGTATCTGGATAGCGCCTTGGTGCCATTTGATGATTCTATCCTTATGGGCCCAAACACGAGATGTGTTAAACTGAGAAGGTAACAGCGGCTCAGCTTGAGCGCATGATGATTGTTGCAATGGGTGTTGTGTATATTTTGTTGCGAAGCACGATGGGTTGAGTAATAGAATGATGGCCAACACGGAACCCAGAGTAACGATTGAACCTTTTCGAGAAGGAGAGGGTGGTTTGTTATGAGCCAGCGGTAGAACTGATTGATGGGTAGGTTTCTCCATTGTGATTGTGTTCATGGAGCGTTCGTGAGGAACAGAAATATATCACCTTGGATGTTTTGACGCCCTTTGACATACTGTCACTGTCTCCTCAAGATCGAAGACTAGCACTAGCAATCATCTGTCGCCTTTCTAAGCTGAAGATCCGATCAGTTTGTTCTTTCGTCGGTACAATCGCCAGAATGGTATCACTATCAACGAGGGTTATAAGCGCTAAAAGGGAGATAAAGATGTTGATGAATGCAGAGTTGGTCGGAATTTCACGTGACATAGATGGCGGCTATTAGTGATAACAGCTGGCGGCTAAAGATTCCCCTCTGATTGGATGAGCTTATCAATCTATTTCAGACCTTGAACATCAACTGTTCTGTACTTGTATATAAAGCCCAATGATTTCCAAGTCCACCTCCTACCTCCTCATCCTCATCCGAGACCTCTACCAAATCTGTGATCATGGCAGACCTCGATACCATTAACAACAACCATCACGCCTTGTCCAAGAATGGGCAAGTACTTGACGTACCGATGGATGATACCAAAGAAGAAGTAGAGCCTAAAGGTAAAGTTACCGTAGCTGAAGCTGAATTCGGGGACGAAGCGTAAGTGACACAGAAGCCCCAGAAGCTCCTTATTTACATTCCATAGTATGCAGGCGGAATCTCAATTTACGGACGCCGAGTACAACAAGCTCAAACGCAAGATTGATTGGATCTTGTTACCTATGGTACGTTATAGTCGAGGCCGGTATTGACATTACAGATGTGGTGGTGCTATGGCATTCAACAAACCGACAAAACAGGACTGTCTTACATGAACATCTTTGGTCTACAGACATCCACTCACATGGTCGGTCAACAATACTCTTATTTGACCGTTGCGTTCTGTGAGTTACCAAACGTTCGTAACTAACGCCTAGATGTCGCCTACGCAGTCTTCGAGTTTCCATCTACTTTCCTGATGCAACGACTAAGTGAGTTCTTCAACTACCACCAGGCGTTGCTGACGTTCCAAGACATGGGCAAAGTCATGTCCATCTACATGTATGTCCAAACTCTTAATCTCTCTGACATCTAGGTTCTGTTGGGGTATCGTCGTCTTTTGTCAAGCCTTTCTCACCGATTGGACGCAGTTCATGGCTCTTCGAACACTGCAAGGAGCGTTGGAATGCGCCATTTCACCTGGTTTCACGTTACTCATTTCCAACTGGTACACCACTCGAGAGCATGCGTCTCGATCACTCATCTTCCAATCTGCCAATGCAGGATGGAGCATAGTTGTCAGCTTGACCATGTATGGTATCGGTGTAACCGCTCAGTCCAATCCTACGGGATTCATTGGTACCGGTCCTTGGAGAGGTATCTCGTTGTTTCTGGGTGCACAAACTCTAGTCGCAGCTGGACTTTCATGGTTCCTACTTGGGACCCCCAACGAGGTCATGTGGCTCAACAAACGTGAAAGGCTCATGGCCAACGCCAGAGTCATTCGCAACCATCTCGGTACCGACATGACTGGTCGAAAGTACTGGAACTGGGATCAAGTCAAAGAATCTTTCGCAGATCCGGTTACTTATTTCCAATTCATCAACATGTTTTTGGGCTCAGTCTGTAACGGTGCTCTGGGAACGTTCGGTACGGTGATCAACGCTTCATTCGGTTTCACAAGTCTTCAGGTTATCCTTTACAGTATACCTCAAAACGTCGTCTCAGTCGCGATCTTCCTTATCATGGGTTATACCACGTTGAAGTGGAAAAACATCAGACTGTGGTGGATGATGGCATGTTGCATTCCTCCTTTTGTTGGTATGCTCGGCATCGCCCTGCTGCCCACGTCAACGGATTACAAGTGGGATAAATGGGGATGCTATTTGATGCTCGTCACTTTTGTCATCCCTCTGTTCTCTGGTCTCGCTCTTGTCAGTTCAAACACTGCCGGTAGAACAAAACGAACAGTCGTCAGTAGTTTGATCTTCGTCTCGTACTGCGCTGGAAACATTGCTGGATCTCAAGTCATGCAATCGTGGGACGCTCCACAGTACTTGCACGGTGTCACGATTATAGCTATTTTGATGGCGATCGAATTCGCGACCATCGTCATTTGGAGGTTCTGGCTTGTGTATCTCAACAAGAAACGAGCCAAGGTTATAGAAGCCGATGGTTTGTCTGTGGAAGAGGTGGAGCGTCGGGCTCAAGCCCTTGGATCTCAGGATGTGACTGATTTGAAGAATCCTTATTTCATGTGAGTGATGAAGCTCCCGACGAGGACTGACTTGTGACTAGGTACGCCTTGTGAGCGGATAATGGAAGATTCATAAAAATAGACATTTTGGCAGGTAATTAGTCGCTTAAATGGGGAAGTCCAAATTTCACGAGTTGTACAGGTTAATGCAGCTGTTGTCTCTTGGCTAGATGCAAGGATAGAACGTCCCAATTTACTTACCGCACTATCTCCTTTCACACCCCACCCAAAGTCGTAATAGTCCTAAGTTTAACTCATTGTGCCCTCCGTCTCATCGTCAAATGTCTCTGTCCTGATTGTGAATTCGCGACCGTTGCTTGTTTTGTCGATTAGGCGACTTACCCGCCAACACCTTCGCCGAGCTTTCTAGTTCTGTGACATCTAATACCCCATGTTTGTTCAAGACTGAAGACTGCAACACAGTAACCTCATCGACATGACGGAACGATCAGTGCTCTTGCCTAAAACTGACTTCAACGAGCAATGGTTCAGCCCCATCAGACGAGTTTACTTTACGTCGATTCTGACCGCGATCGCTTTCGGTTTCACTCAAACATCAATTATCTACGCGTTTCGAGTCATGACCTGTGATGAGTATTATCAAACTCACGAATGGGTTGGAGAGGGTGACCGATGTGCAGTACCTAGCATCGAGTCGGATACAGCGATTCAAGTCGCGATCGCTGGCTCTTCTACCACTATTTTTACCATCTTCAACGTTTTCATCGTTGGTTGGATGGCGAAGCGTTTTGGTGTCAAATTAACAATGTTCCAGCAAACCGCTTGGTCAGCGATTCGAAATCTTACCCAAATCTATGCTCTCTCAATCGGTGGGAGATGCGGTATTCTTATCATCCAGGTCACGCAGTTTTTCAACGTCATGGGTAGTGGTGGAGGTTTTCAACTTGCAGGGAACTCGTATGTAGCGGCCCTTGTCAAGCCAGAAAAACGTACCGGAGCTTTTGGGATTCTCGGTGGAGTCTGCATGTTTGGTAACGCTTTGGGCTACGTCGGTGGTGGTCTAGCTTTCAGGATTGGACCTCTTTATCCATTTTACGGTGCCTTATGGTTGCTCGTCCTGGTCACTCTTTTTGGAGCCATTTTTCTCCCCTTCATCACTCCAACCGCGGTGAAAACTTCAAAATCAAGTCTTCTGGACCCGCTGAAACTCTTCATCCCTCGTAAAAGATTCATCAACGGACGTTCTCAGTGGGATTTCAATCTATTTCTCCTTGGAGCCGGGGCCTTCATGTCCGTCTTTGCAACGGGGTATGTACCCTTTGGGTTGCAACTCGTTGGTACGAACGTCTTCAGCTTTGGACCTGATGACAGTGGGTTCATGATCTCGTTCAATCTTTTGATGAATGCTTTCTTTCTTCTGGTTTGTTTCCCACGTATATTTGTTCATGGTCGTCGATTCGTGAGTCGGCGCGAAGTTGAAACACGGTCTCAATCAAACGATTTTGCACAACAGCCAGGTGGCCAACTGGAATCTTCAGCTGATCTTGTTCAAAACACCGACCAACATGGCTCCACTTTCGACCTCTTATTCCTTCAATGGTCCATCTTGACTGACGCTATGCTCACATCGTGCGTATCACTCAGCACCCATGGTTCGCATCTCTTCATTGCAGCTGGTATACTGCCCTTTGCATCAGGAACCGGGGCAGCTGCAAAGGGAGTCACATTAGACTTTGTCGATCAAGATCTTAGGGAAGAAGCTCTGGGGGCCATCGCGTTGGTGGAGAAGATTGCTTTTGTCTTGACAACAGGAGTGTTTGGTTATGTTTTCGCGATTCTTTCGGAGCTTCAACATCCCATGCTCCTGTTTGTAGCCAACGCGATTGTCGCCTTTGTCGCCTTTCTCCTCTTGATTCCCGTTCGTATGCCAAAATCGAGTGAAGACTTGGTATCGAGATAGGATAAAGAGTCCATGGTATATAGACATGCAAAATGTAGCAGATAGCACAGCCGTACGATTGATATAGCTGGGATATAGTGGCGTCTTGAAGGATCGAAAACGTCTTTGTAGGCTCCTCTTCATGAAGAATGTAAACATGTTCCATTGCCGACAAGTCTACGTTACATACAGCGCAAGAGAGACACAGGGTTATACAAAAATAGGCCCACCACACATGATTGCCTGTTCCCTCCAGCTTCGATTCCCCTCTGGATCCTCCCACACATTTTTCAGGATACGTAAAGCACTCTTTGGACCAGCACTTCCTCTCCACATTGTCCGTTGGATTATCTGTTCAAATATCGAGCGATCGGTCCCTAACGCACTTGATCCAGTAATCACCAACGGGAGCACCAAGCCAACCTGAAAGTCAGTCATGATATCAACCCTCTACCCACCTCGCAGCCGTGATTGATCGAGTTCAAAAGTGTGACTGACTGCTTGACTCGATTCTAACGTCAGGAAAGTTCAAATCGTTACCCACCTGCACTCGATTGTCTCTAGCCGTCACAGTATAAATATCTCTTAGAACCAAGATATGCAGAGCGTTGCGAAGAATCTGTTGTCAGTGTTGCAAACTCCCTCCACTTACTCTACTTCCCGTCGCTATACGCTTTGTAACCACAGCCGATACCTCTTCGTTTGGACGAACCTCACGCTCCAAGTCATCCTCCAGTTCGTTGGCGAGTGCGAAGATGGACAGCAATTTCGCTGGATCATCGTTGGCGGCATCCCGTTGACGCAGCAAGCTCAGAGCTCTTTTTAAAAGAGTCCAACTGTCTTGATCGAACCCCCAGATAGTTGCACATCCATCGACATATGGCATTTGAACATCTAAAGTGTTGAATGTGGGGTCTGTAGATGGGACATGACCGGTGAATCCAGACATGATGTCGTATGCAGATATGAGAAACAGTGCCAGTTGGTGAGGTTCGGATGACGCCAACGTTTCCAAATCACCTGATGCGCCTTGCGTTGGCTGCTGACGAAGAAACGCCAAAACCCCATCACGTATCACCGAGATTGTCCTCGTATCACCAGAGCCGTTGGCATAACAAACGAGCTAATCGTGAGCAACGAATCACTGCAAGACTTACCAAAGTAGCCGTCACAATCGCCATCCGTGCACGGTTGGCGAAAGAGGCCGATCCAGAGTCGTTTGTCGCCCCAAGATACTTTGAGAGTAATCGCAACGCCTGGGTATGACAATGCTTGGCCACTGCTGCCACTTTTTCTCCAGAGTCTGTCACTCCAATACTTTTGTGCAGGTTGGAGAGATGACCGGCGCTCACTGCCATCAAAGCGTAGAAACTAGGATTAAATTCCGGTTCTACATTCGTCTCAAATGAGATCAGATTCCCGACAAGATGTCGAAGAGGATTGCGAGGACTGTCACATGCGACCCCAATCACGGCCGCGACGTTGTAAGAATGATGAACAAGAGGGCGGAACATTGGTGCCAGTGTTGGGTCCGCTAGTAACCGCCCTTGTCCGTTGACCAGGGAGACCAGGGATGTTGCCATAGCAGTAGACATAGTTCCAGTCAACATCGGGGCCAGGGAGAAGTCTGAGTAAGTAGGTTGAGAGCGCATCGATGGGATAATTTGGGACCCAATCTGGTCGCCTTCTTGAACGAAATCAGGCCCTGTTGAAACGGTGTAGTTGGAACCAGTAGATGGATTGGATAAGGTATTTGGACCGGTGACAAAATTCGTATCCTCACCACCGAGGTTATCAAGGAATGATGGTTGAGTAGCGGATTCAGAACTGGGGCCGACAGGAGGGATACCATCGTCAAGGTCCACAAAGTCATCTAAAGTCTCATGTGTATTCTCCAGCATCATTCCGTTGTCCATACGGGATGATAAGCTTGGAACTCCAGAAGCGGCATTTGATGGTAGACCTTGGAGTTGATTCCAGGTAGCATCAACACCCGAGGATTGTGCATCCAGAATAGGTGTAAGCCAGTTAACGAGTTTAGCGCCATGGGTCGTGGAAGAAGGTTGTAAACCCGATTGCAAAGTCTCTGGAGGGATATCGACGTCGGAAAAAAGTGTACCGTCCGACCGCGTCACTGTCGATGATAGTAGTTGAGTCCAAATGTCTTTCTCTGAAGCTTGTTTATCGAGAGAACTTGGTGCAAACCAGTCAAAGTCACCAGCAACAGTCTGATCATGCGATGCGCTATTTGATATTAGAACGAACGTAAATCCTTGCTCACCTAAAGTCCTCACTTGGGATATCCTGGATTGGTGTCAACAGCCAGTCGATCGAAGAGCTACTTTCGGTTACACTGGTAGATGGTGCGTTCCTTGTCGTCCTGTTCCTGCGTCTGTTTCGTATGCGAGCTCCGGGAAATCTGTCGAACACACATGTCTGTAAAATAGAGAGGTGAGGTTGGTAACTGGAAGTGAGAGTCTGATCTTAGCTCACCTTGTTCGATTTAGAGCAACGGGTACAAATCGGTCGACGTTCATCGCACTGTTGTGGAGTATAAGTTGCTGTCTACTGACGAGGTACACACCTTCTTTTTATGACTGCAATCATTAACGAGGGATCAGTCACCAGATAAGACCACTCACGCTCTACATTCGGCACAGCCAGTTCTAGAGCGACTTGTCGTCACGCTCGATACCATGATGGTTTGTGATTGTAAAGAAGACATGTCATTTTTGGTTGATGTGAACAGTCTTTGGAACTCAGAGATAAGCGTTTAGTCGACTTAGGCGACAGGCACAAGGAAGGGAAATGCCTAATGCCACAACATAAACGATATGTTAAGGCCATATCTCCGTCATCTGTCAAAAAGCTGCAGCTGCATAATGAAATTCTGACGACCTTTCTAGTGTTCTACATTCTATGACAAGAAACTCATGTTGCTGTTCTGAGGCATGAAATCGAATTGAGCCAGGAAATCGTTGACCTCAAACTGCTCTTCTAAGAAATCGTTCCCCGAGTTTCCAACACGACTGGAGACGTCGAAATTGAAAGAACCGCCAGAGAAGTCGGCTGCTGTGTTTTGAGAGGTGTCAACATTGGATTTAGCCTGAAGAAATGCAGCAGGTGTTGGAAGAACCTTGGAAGGATCATTGGGCGTGGATTGGATTGCCGTCGTTTCTCGCTGTAAATGATCAGTCGGTCCCCACGATCCTGGGCATGACTTACAAGTGCTTTCTTGACAGCAACTAAGAATATCTCATCAGATGTTTCGTTGTCTACTCGCGATCGCTTGTTTCGTCGACTCATGTCATCGTTTGCGCTGGCACGTTCGGTGGCTTGGTAACTCAAGTCAGTCGTAGCTGAATTGATACCTAGAAGAACAGCTTACCAAGTAGAGACCCCAAAATGCTGACAGCATTTCTAGCTGCGGAACTTCTTTGTTCGGCGGCCCTGTATTCTCAGTACACGCTTCTTGCTGCACCCACTTGTATATATGCAGAATTCTGATCAGAAGAGCACGCACTTGGGGGTCGTGATCATGGAAAAGGTTGATGAACGTGACAATAGCCTATTGTCGATCAGTGAGAGGGAACAGAATCCGCTGGCATACCGCTGAGAATGTCCAAAACAACACAGCCCATAAGTTTGTCATACCAGGGGCAAGAACGGCAGCCAGTTCGGTCAACTCCAGAATGGATCGTCCAGACGTAAAACAGCGTTCTCTTGACGGTAAATATTCCGACTGTCGATAGCTGTGCAAGAGATATGGACGATGTAGCCGTAAAAGCCGCCCATGGCCAACCATCCGAATATACAAGCAGTCAGCTGGTGTCTATTCATGTCAGCAAGGATTTGGAACATTAACCAACATTTAATCCGTACTGCGATAGACTGAGTGGATCGCGAAAATAGGAAGGCAAACTATCCGTGATGTGCTGAATCTTTGAATCCATTCTACACAGCTCAGCTTGCATCATTGACTGTGAAACGTACTGTAAAATAAAGCTGTATGTAGGTGTACCTGTAATGTTCATGTGATCGGCAATTTCTCTGTGGAGTATTGTGTAGTGGAGTTTCATGATGTGCATGCTCATTGGCTAAACGATAAATCAGCGGATTAGCCTAGCTGCTATAGCTTACGGTATATATATCCAATGGCTGTATAGGGGAAGCGTCATTCTCCAGTCCTTCATCTGCAATGTTGGACGGAAAGGAGCAGTGATTCTGAGAAGGATGGATACAGTCTGCAGTACATTAATAAGAGGGATACGATACACGAAAACTTACAGGTCAATCCATGATTCATGGCATGAGACCAATCCAGCCATATCAACCCCCACCAAACACGTCGACCGATCTCTCTTCGCAGCCGACTTTTCCAATATATCGGCCATGTTTTACCAGATTGCTCAGACCCTAAACGTGACAGACCAAGGTTTTGAGCTATACGAATTGCTGAACCTAAACAGTAGTCAGTACAGATGGAATCAATCACGTACCAGACAGAGTCCACACCGAGTCCGAACCCTCCGCAGAGTCAAGACCATACATCGACATCAGCAGTATCACCTGAATCGAAGCCAGTGATTGTCTTCGTGTGAAATCTGACCAATAAAGAACCGCTTCGGAAAGCGAATACAGCCTTTGCGACAGCTCTTCTGCTTCGTTAGGCTGCCATCCCATGGACAGGGATGTTGTGATATCGACCGCACGCAAAGCGAGACAAAGAACCATTGCGTAACAGCAAACAGTATCCGGCGAAACGTTACCAGTCATTCCTTGACGAATATTGCGAATGTTTTCACACTGAATCTGGGGATCAGAAGGGGTTCTTGCACTAAAAAGCACCCGACTTACCTCTCGTAGAAAACTAGGGACGTGCAATGTCTTCCAATCAGCACCGCCCAAGGTCGTACTTACTTTCTGAAACCATTCCAAATTATTGATATAATATTGTATGAGCACATCACAACGCTGTTGATCTGGGAACAACTCGAACGCTCTCGAAACATAATCAAAATCTAGAGAAACGAAAGACGCTAAAGGTGACGGTCCTAATGCGACGACTGGGATTTCAACGTGAGACCCATTTGGTTGCGAGGTTGACAGCATGTTAGGATGTCTATTGATTTGTCCTGACATTTGAAAGTCTTCCAGAATCGAGGCCACCTCGTCCTCGCCACGTAAAGTTGAACTTTCAACTGATGTTTTGTTGATCACTGGTTGGAAATACGTGGGGAGGGTAGGGTGTTCGATTGGGCTGATGATAGACTTTGTTGAAGGGATGTTTGAATGAGATGATCTGAGTTTGTCAACTTCTTCTTGCAGTCGAGAGACTTTTGCCGATAATTCCTCGAACACGCCCCAAGTGACTATACCGCTGTTCTCGTAATTCAGCCATAATACCATAGCGAAAACACCATATTTGCATACCTATCACCAGAGAGCTCATCTTTAGGTATCGCGTGTTCTAAGCATTCCCTTTGTTCGTTGCGAAGTGTACATGGACCACCTGAGAAGGTCGAGGCTTGTTAGTTTGCTTCGATGGCTGGGAAAAGAAGATCATCTACAGGGGAGATTTCTGTCGCCTGACGTGAAGGTCAGTGTAAACATTGTGGGAAGTCGGTGGAACATACATTTTATCTTCCTCTTCTTACACTGAGCACAATTTTGAGCTTGTCTACGGGAGTGCATCGTGTTAGCACTCGACGTACAGTGCTAAGAAAGAAGTGTTATAAAAGACGGAAGTTTATGCATGCATAATACTGTGGATTTGTTTTGATGTATGAATTAATTGCATAAATTGGTGATTAGAATCACGTGATTCCTCTATTCTTGTTCGTTCTCATCAAACATCGCTATCCATGTTACGTTTGGAAGAACCTCTTCAATAACAGCATCCCTCAGGATTCTACGCACATTTATATTTAATAGAAGGTTGCACATGTGCACGAAATCAGGACTGGCAATGAGTATCCAATCCGAGTCATTCCTCTTCTTATCAACACCCCCGATTTTCCACGGAGAGACCGCGGCTCTGTAGCGTTAACTACTTTTGGAATTTATGCCTTCGACATCGCGTGAACGGTTTGGAAACAGGTCAAGTCGTTGATATATCTTTGCCCACCACATCTAATCTGTTCAGCTCATCCTGTACCATGGCTACAACGGAACGAACTCCCCTTCTACCCAACGAGAACACCCCCTTGATATCAACCTCGACAGATGTGGAAAAACAAACACAGCCCAAAGCGTTCACCGCATTGATCGTCACAGTGGTCATCATATCACTTTCAATCTCGTACACCTGGACACCAATCTTGTTTGTTTTCAAAACCCTCACATGCCAAGATTATTACCACAAGAGAGGTTTCGAATGGTTAGGGACAGAAATGAACGCTGGTTTATGTGATCTGAGGAGTATAGAGTCTGAAACAGCCTTGGGTGTCTCGAAATTAGGGACTTTGACGACCATTTGTGTAGGTGACATTCTCTATGCCTGCTGACCTGGCGAAGGGTTTCCTTAATCTTTTCTTGACCGGACACGTTATCAAAACGAAAGGATTAAAAGTGGCCATGCTATTTCAAACTGCTTTCCCTGTTTTGAGACTAGCTTGTCAGGTACTATCAAGTAGGTCTCATAAAGCACTAAACTGATTCCAGTTCGTCTCGGAGGTCGGATAGGGGTACGTTATCAGGTGCTACGACGGCTGACATCAGATATGGATTTTCACGTACACACAAATGCTTGGAATTCTGGGAGGCAACACAGGGTACCTGTGAGTTGTTACATTGGGACCGACTAACATATCTTAGTCTTGTCGCCAACTCATACGCTGCTGCTGTCAAATCGACGGAGGACCGTACTGCTGCATTTGGGTCTGTTCAAGGTGCAGTGATGGCAGCTACGTCCGCAGGCTACATTCGTGAGCCAAGATGACCATGAACTGTTACTAATGCACATCAGTCGGTGGTCTGACAGATCGCTTCTTTGGAATAGAATCACCGTTTATCACTGCTGCGGTCTTGTTCGCGATAGGAACCACATTTGTGACGTTTGTCCTTCCAAAGATTCCTCCAGAAATCAGTCCAGAAATCATGGAAGATACAGACAAATCAAACACACAGCAAAAGTTTTCCCAGCTGTTCAACAGTCTCGCTCCTTTGAAGACTTTCACCACTCAGCCCACAGAAACAAAAGAAGCCTCCAAAGCCAGAGCAAGATTAGGTTTGGGAGTTTTTGTCGGCGTGGTACGTTTGTTTCCTGTTTCTTTTTTGATGTATACTGAATCCGCCGTAGCTTGCAACTGGGTTTGTACCAATAATGCTACAGCTCAGTGCCGTATCCTTGTTTGACTTTCGGCCAGCTGACGTAAGTGTCGCATTGACAACTCAATCTGACATCTAGAACGGAATCCTCATGGCCGTGAACTGCCTGTCGAGAGCTTTCTTTCTTGTAATGATTTTCCCAAGAATCATCCAATGGGGACGATCGCGACGAAATCCATCCCCTATCCTTGACCAAGAATCCGACAGCATCGTCAGCATTTCTCACGCTCATCGTTCAGATCTTACCTTCCTCACTTGGAGTATGCTGGTGGATAGTGTACTTGTTGGTGTTGCCTCTCAGATATCGCATCCGTGGCAAATCTACATAGGTGAGATTTTCAAACTTTGATAGGTGCTAAATGTCATAGGGGCCGTAATCTTTCCCTTAGCAAGCGGTACAGCACCAGCTGCCAAGGGTATCATAACCGAAATGGTCCCTCACAGTAACAGAGCGGACGCTTTGGCTGCGATTGCGATGGTAGAGATCTTGGCCAATGTCTTTACGATTTCCATTTTTGGTTACATTTTCGCTTTTTTCGCAGAACAAGGTCAACCAACCATGGTCTTTGTTTGTAATGGGGTGAGTCGACTGCTTGGTTCTTGACTGACACTAGGCATTGGCATTCGTAGCTGCCGTCGTGCTTACAACAGTTCGCTTACCTAAATAATTAATAATGACATCCTACATCTTACTCTGAGTAGCTTGTCTAGTACATAACATGCATTTACTATCGACTCACATCAGCGGCTTCAAGAGTCGGCTTACGGATGAGTTATCGAAAATGGACACACGAGATATGAGAATTCATAATGCGTGATATCTCTAGTTCATCGTCACATCTAAAAGTCTACAAGCATAAAACTCCAACTTTCCCAGAATCCGCGACTGCGTCGACCTCGATCTCTACCAATAATCCATCTCCTACCAACTTTAAACCACCGATGAGGGTGTTTGCTGGACGAATACCGTAACTACCAAATATTCTACCGTGAACTCTACTGACAGCTTCGCAATCTTCAGGGTTTCTCAAGAAAATGCGAGTTCGTTGAACATCTTTTAGACTGGATCCTAAAGCGGCGAGAGCACCGTGTATAATGTCGAAGATGTGGGTTGTTTGATCGGCGGCCGATGCTCCACCAACGATCTGCCCATTCCCTAACGATGTTGCTGTTGTTCCAGAGATGGATATAGTTTGTCCGATACGAACACCACGACAGTAGCCCTACTGATGAGTAAACTGTCTAAATGTTCAGACCTACCGCTATTGGCTCCCAAATAGATCCAGATGAGAACTCTGTTCTCTTTCCTTGAACCAAAGCCACTTGAAGAGCTTTACTTTCTTCGTTGTCAAGGTGATCGCTCAAATCCCCCGTAGCTGTCAGGAAAGGTGGTCGTCGATATTCATCTCCACTATCGCCAGGTATGTCTGAGAGTCCCTCTTGAGCTTTAGCAATCATATCTTTGTCTTCTTGATCAAGTGTGAACGCGAATGCTTCCAAATTGGCAGCGGCGTATTTCTGAGATGAAGCAGATAGTCTTGAACCAACAATAACAGCGGCAACACCTGGTAAGTCCAGGACATGTCGAGTTGCGACCGCCGACACAGAAACAGCGTGCTTTTTGGCAACGACTGCCATTGCCTTCAACACCTCTTGGTACGCAGCCCATCCACCTTCTTGATTAGCTCGGTCGACACAAAAACCCACCAGCAGCATCGATGAATCTCTTGTATTTCATTAAGCTCCAATTCTCAAGCTCCTTGGGCTCTTCCACACCCACCCACTTGTCACTTAAGAATCCTCCAAGAAGTGTACCATAGCCCAAAATACCGACATCGTTTTCTTGGCACCATTTGCCCATATCCGTTCTGTGGATACGACGATCAATAACAGAAACCGATACTTGATTCGTTGCAATCTTAAACCCAGAAGCCTTCAACAGACGTAAATGAGCCAAGTCGGTATTGGTCAAACCCAAATGTCTAAACTTGCCTTCACTCTGTAATTTGGCTAGATGTGACAAATTGGACCTGAAGCAATCAACATCCGTGTCAACCTTTGAACTTACAGATACTCGCGGTCTTCGTACTTCCAGATATGATATTGCATTAGGTCAATCGTCTCTTGACCCATTCGTTGAAGAGCCAGTTCAACAGCTTCTTTAGCTGTCTCATAGCTTGTAGGGCCAGGTTTGGGACACCATTTGGTGAACGCTTGAATGGGTGTCTTGTGAGTGGTATGGTATTCTCCAATAACCAGTTCCGCAGGCTACAAGGTTAGTCAGATTCTACAGCCAGAACGTACGCCATAGTCTTATCATCAGCATTGACTCCTCTGTTCTACTTACGATCAGCCATATCAAAAGTCGTCATTCCACCTTCAGCGAGTTCATTCATTTCAGAAGCAGCACTGTCCAACGCGATTTCAGCGTCATGGCCCCCAGCTAGCTGCCAGAGCCCATTGACCATTCGTGAGATCTCAAGTGGGTGCTCAGATCCTTTACCGATGATATATTTCTCGATTGTTGGTGACATTGTTGATTATTACTTCGTATTGTTCGTTGCAAACTGGTTAAATCGACGTCAATGTTCTTTTATGACAAAGTGGAGTTTGGCTCGACGGATGACCGCGGCATTGTCCGAAGCCTCACAAACTGATTTTATTCGATTATTCCTGCTTCACTCAGGTATAGATCCGGCGGATCAGTGTCAGCTTATTGGTACGGGAGAATAGGAGTTGAGATCTTCCTATCTGCTACAGGGACAGACCAGATATCACACTTGGCTATGGAAGGGACGATAATGGCCGGAGCTTGGTGTACTTGGTCTTGCAAAGTTCAAACGAAGTCACGCTCATTTAAAAGACTAATTTTTGGGTTTCAAAGGAAATCTGTTTGAGTGGAAGCAGCGATGATGCATTCTATATTACAGCAATCTCTTTTCTATGGTTGCGTATCCTGGAATATGCTACGACCTTTGCCCCCACTGAGAAATCTAGTAAACCACCACCTTGAACGGCAACGAAATCTTCCTCCAGTGTGTCAGACACTTCCAACATCTTTTCAATGTTGACGGTAGCAGCTGACAGTCTGGTAAGTTCATCAAAGACACAAACACTGTCGTGTTTGATCTGAAGTCAGCATGTCTCCATAGATTCTAACCTACGGAAGATAGCAAATATCGTAGCTCTGTTGAGCTCGAACCATACGGGGTGTTTGGTTTGATTGCAACGCTCTGACAATCAGTATTACACCGAACCCAAGACTCACGACACCAGCATTCACCATCCTAGAAAAAAGGGAATCCGTCGATAACGGTGCACCCGGTAAGACTCTTCGTTTGTCCCAGACTGTCGGTGGAGTTCTCCCTTGTATGATGCATCCGATTGCTTCACTGGCGATTTGATCGGCTATCAAATGCGCCTCAGCAGCTCCGTCACTGATATCAGCGCGAAGTAGAAACAGCGACTTACAAAACCAACTTCATTCTCTGCTCTGTGGTCTCTTCGATGGCCCGTTTGAGTTTGATAATGGTAGACATGTGATCTGCACTATCCACGCTGATAACCAAGACTTTCTTTCCAAGGGCTACATCTTGAAAAACAGTTTCAGCCAGAGTTTTGGGCGTTTGAGTCAACAACGTTCGAAGTTCTGCAATTTGTTTTGAGATGGAGTGACCAGCTTTTGTTTCAGGGAATGGTAGAGAATGTCCTATCGTAATGTGAATAGCATTGGTTTCGATGACAGCATGCTGTCGTGTCAGATTTGTTTTGTAACCAAACCTACATCTTCAAGACCGGTACCAGCTCCTAAATTCAACAAAGCCGACTGACCTTTATGCATCCCATGCATCGGAAGTATCGCGATGGATTTGGTCACACCGCTTCGCAACGCCAGGTTGGCCTCGACGTCATTGAATACAGCTGCGTCAGCTGCTTGAGGCAAGTCATACGGCATGCTCAACGAATACCCAGAGTCATCGGTCTCTGCTGTACTGGGTTCCGTGATCATTGCACCAAGACCAAGTGATGTTCCATACGAGGTAAGACCAGGGTAGATTGCGCCTATCATTAGTATACAACTCCGTGTAAAACTCACCTCCTTCCAGATTCACGCTATGTGTACCGGTGTTGTAGCACTGCCCGCTACACATCACCTTGCCATTTTCAAGAATTACACTGTCAGTGGGCCCATAAATATCTTTTACTAATTTTCCACCTGATCGATACACTCTCGAGGTGAGATTGTAGAACATAACCGTATTTGAAGTGAACGTTGGTCCCAAATCAGGTGCTCCGCTGGTTGCTATTATTCCCTTTCGTTCAACGGAATATTCACCACTTATCGGTATCACTTGATCCTCATGATCTCTTGCAACCCTGTGGACGTCCTGCAACTGCGAAACACCGTCCACAAAGACATGTGAAGGACTAGCACTTGGTGAGAGAGGGTGAGACTGCCAAACAACAAGATCTAATCTCAGTCAAACCCAATCCACGACATACCTGCATCATACCCTTCTCTCAAGTAACCTATTCGGTGATCTAAACCCATCAGACGCGCTGGAGTCGAAGTCACTGACGACAAGGCTTGAAAGTCGTTGAGCCCATAATGATTGGCTTGAGTTGCTTGACCAAGAACGTATCTCGAGTCGACCTGTCGTTAGAGATGCTTGAACACTACGCCTACAGCTGGATGATCGCTCTACGAAATAAGCTTAATTTCTTCCAACAACACACCTTCATAACCACATCTAACCCTTCATCAACAAGGATTTTTGGGGCATGCACTGAACCTCGAAAGGCCTCTTCCTGTTTGTCAGCAAGTTTCAAAAGGATGATTCACTTTCCATCGAGCAAAAGTTGCAAAAAGAGCTACACCAGGTGCCCCACCCCAAGCTTTTTTCAATAGATTGGTATAAAGGTGGGCCTCGTGTGCATGATGGATAGCTGTCACACGAAATCTAGCAAATGTCAAAAATGATATCAAACAATAACTTACTTGAACTCGTTGGTCAGACGAACGATAGCATCAAAATCGGTCCCCGTGTACTGTCGATTAGCTAACAACACGTATTTCTGACCTACGGAATGAACATGCACCCTGACTTTCCCCCTCAAAGTCTCCACCAACAATTCGTCTTCGATCGGGCTCTCTGGGTAATCTTCAATCCAGAATTTCCTCAAAGTCTTCGATTTCTGACACCACGAGTCTTGTTTTTGCTTGACAAGACGTGCGCTTTCGTAAGCTCTGCGTATGTCCCAATTTGCGTCCATCTTGTTGCCAGGTTTGAAATCTCTAGCTGGATTTTCGCCAAAGGCGTGCTATCACGTCAAATCCAACACACGCACTACCTTACCTTGGAGTGTCTCCATCTACTCTGTATTCTCAGAGTTCCAGAGTCAGAGACGTATTCAAAAGGAGGCTCCACCATCATCTCCAAAATTGAATTGGGATTAGGCCGAGGTCTCCACTTCAAGGCGAAAGCTTGCTGAATGTGAGCAACGAAACTTACGCCGACTCACTCCACCAATTCCATCGCTAGATCCTGGCAGCACCAAGCTAGTTGTGACACCACCTGCTGTGATCAACTTGAAAGCGTCGTCATGAAGTGAGATACCATCAATCGATCGATGGAAAGGTGCAATGGATAATCTCAACGAGTTGACGTTGTTGGTTGCTAGCTCTGTTAGACTATCACATGACAACGGACTCACCACGAAAGTCAGGAAAGGTACTCAGACCAGCATGTGAGTGCATATCGATGATCCCTGGGGTGACCCAACTTCCATTGACGTCGATAACCGCGGCATCTGCTGGACGTACAAGATTGATACCGATAGCACGAATCAGACCATGATCCAGTAAAACATCCTGCAGATATTCAGACCTGCGATCACCTGTCCACAACCAAGCGTTGGTGATCAATGTCGCTGTTGTTCCATTAACGAAACGATCGCTTTGTTTACGTTGCAGGAAATTTGAAGGTGGAGAAGGTAGAATGTTGTTTTGGTGACATCTTTCAAGACCACGTGACACGTGTGTTGGAACAGCAGTGATATATAGAGACAAGACAATACATGTCAAGGAAGTCAACCCATAATAAATCCATTGTCGCGAGGCCTTTGCAAGATTGCAGCTGGGTTGACCAATTGTGTGTGATTCCCAAGTTCGCTGTGAACCAAGCTTGAAATTCATTTTGTCGAGCTAACAGTGATTTTTTTCCTTTTTTTTTTTTTTGGTATCTCTGTCTTTGGTGACGTTGAAAGATGCAATCTCCAACAATTGCTAACAGCTACTCTGGATCTCACGGAAGATATCCGTGTCGAGACTGCGAAGGAATTTGACGAAGATAAATGATCATTGATACTAATCTCTTTTGCGCGGTATGGCGCGGTAGGCCCGGAGTGAAAGATAACGATTTTTTGACTTCAGTTCATAGATCTAAACGATGAAAACTATATATACATCAATCCCATATTCTGTCACATGCCTCCACAAATAAGTGCAGAGTCACCTTTCCCAATCCTACTATACTATCACTAGAACACGAAATGGGTCTTTTCAAACGTTCAGAACCAGCGGAGGGATCCACTATCTTGGTCGATCCTGCTTCCCTACGTTACACCAAATCACCAGAGGAAAAGCGTTTTGTCCGAAGATTAGACTGTTTCTTGCTAGTCTTTAGTTTCATTGTCCAAGTCATGAAGATCTTGGACAAGGGTAATATCTCTACAGCTTGTAAGTCGATGGAATTGTCGAAGAAAATTTATTGACTCAAGTCAGACGTATCTGGTATGAAAACTGATTGTAAGTGCTATCTTGACTCTGTGATACTTTGATCTGATACATGGTGTAGTGGCTTTGGACTCGTGAGACTTTTTCATCTCAGTTGAGTAAATTTACTGATCTAAACAGTAACGAGTACAACTTTTTCACCACATACTTCAACATTGGGTATTGTTTGTTCCTCGTAAGTGATCAGTTAACTATGGCGGAACATACACGCTGATTCCAATCCAGATCCCCTCACAATTCATCATCACTCGTGTTCGCCCATCCTTGTATCTTACAATTCTAGAACTGATTTGGGGTGTTCTTGTGTAAGCCATATTGCAACGCGATTCTTGCTCATTACGATTAGCGGTGGTATCGGCGCAACAAAAAGTGCGAACCAAGTTTACGTTCTTAGAGCGTTCTTGGGTGTTATGGAAGCTTCAAGTTATCCAGGTGTCATGTACATCCTGACTCATTGGTACACTCCGTCTGAACTTGCTGCCAGGATTGGTATCTGGCACTCAGCTCAAAGTGTGGGCAGTATGGTGGGTCTAACAGCGGTGACTTTCACCAATACTCCAGATGTCGTCAGCTTTGCAAGCAGCAATCCAGGCCAGTCTCGATGGTAAAGCAGGAATTGCAGGGTGGCGATGGATGGTTAGTTGTTCACGAGTAATCGACATTAACTTTCCCAGTTTATCATCAACGGTATCATGACAGTTTGCATAGCTATTGGTGGATTGTAAGTTCAATTAATGGTTGATTCTTTAGCTGACATACGTCTAGCTTCTTCCTCGTAAGTCATGAGAGTGTCCAGAGGAACGTCTTCACTTACTCAGTGTTTAGCCTGATATGCCCAGCAACCCAAAGTACGTTGAGAACGTTAAGAAAATACTTCCACTGACACCCTACAGTCCTCGTTCCTTCTGGTTGAAACCTAGACACGTCGAAATGGCCATGGAGCGCTACGAGAGAAACAAAAGATCACCTTCTGCCCCAATGACTCTCAAATCAGTCGGCAGGACAGTTAGAAAACCGTTGTTCTGGCTGTTCGCTGCGTTGAACACCTCCATCGTTCTTGGTACTCAAGCTGGAGGTTACTTCAACCTCTGGCTTGCTTCACTAAAAGTTCCCGGTACATCAACTCTTGTTTACAACTCTGTCACAATCAACTTGATCACTCTGGGTGGTAACGCCATCACTTTTGTTATGGTTTGGGTCTGGGCCTTTGGTTCCGATTTCTTGGGAAACCGATGGATGGTTGTCACTGCCCAGATTGCAATCGGTCTCACGGCGGCAATAATGATGACAATTTGGAGCATTCCGGATGCCGCCAAGTATGCGGCCTATTTCATGTGCTACATGAGTAAGTGATGTTGTATACTTGTCTCTGACTTGTTATGTAGCTCAAGGAACTGCTCCGCCATTATTCGCGTGGGCCAGTGACATGACGGCGCATGATTCTGAAGCGCGTGCATTCATCATCGGTGGTAGTAAGTTTGTTGTTTGGAATAAACTTGTCTTTGACTAACGATTCTCAGCTTTGACTCTTTACTACGCTATCGACGCCTGGGGAACAGTTCTGATCTGGCCAGCCGTAGTATGTCTTTTCAAAAAAAAAATGGAACCCAGACTGACGGGTTGACAGGAAGCACCCCATTATTCTCACGGTTGGCAAGTCAATCTTGGTTTGTGGTGCTTGGCGTTTTGCCTTTTGTTCACACTTCGTTGGTACGACATCAATTACATTCGACCACGTAACGCTGCAATCGCAGAACAGAAAGGAATGCTCATGGTCAACCAAAGCGGAGAGGCAGACGATGGATACCCGGGTGATCAAAAAGCCAGTGAAGATGATGAGAAGGCTGTTGAGACCTCAAACGTCACGGTTTCAGTTGTCACACGTACTTGAGGTAGGGTCGTTGATCGTCCTGAAAATAGATGGTTTGTTTCGGGGTCGTAGTTGTCATGATAGAGGTGTGTTTTGTATTCTGCAGTACGAAAATGATGAAACGAGTTGCAGGTTGTTATTTTTATAAGAGCTCAACTAGGAGCGAACTGCATTCAATGTCAAAGTTAAACCACAAAAGTTTACTCTATAAAGATCTAGTTTTCGAATGATTCTATAGCCCAACCACAGCCTGCTATGGACATACGCTGGAAAATCCACCAATGGATCTCATTGTCCTCCTTCGGCCAAATGTTGTTCCAACGGTTTTTTGGCCGCGTGCTCGGTTTCCTTCTTCACAACTTCAGCAGCCTTTAATTCGTTCTTGTCTCTGAGACGACATTCCAAGATTCGACGACGATTAAAGTAGGTAACCTGTGGACGATAGATAAGTGACAAACTTCTGGGTGGACTAACCCAGTCCCTGGCACAGTTCTTCTCGAATTCTTCCCTATCTTCGTGACAAATCGACCTATCCGATCCGTGGGTCGCAGTGATGAATTTACGTTCTGGATCATACTCGGGGGCTACCTCAGCAAATTAGTTTGAATCCCGATGTCCAGCATCTCGACTTTCCAGCATCTCGACTTACGGCGGTTGATATTATTTTTATCTAGGCAGCCATAAAACATGTTACGAGTCTCCCAACATTTCTTCGACTGCTCGGGGTTCTTGAAAGGACGTGGTTGGTGGAAGAGCGTCGGTGCGTCGTGAGTGGAATCAGCAATGTGCGACATGTCAGATGTAGTTTAGATGTGTTGAAGAGGTAACTGTAACTGATGCTCTAAAGGTACACATATTCATGACGTCACGCTATAAATAGAATGACCAGTTTATTCGCCTCAATACATTGTCTTCGCTTCTTCAACCCATCGTGCGTTGGCAGCTTTCAAATCCAGTTCAGCTTGCTCTTTCATCTTCCACGCGACTACTGCTTTTGGCTCAGCTTCGGTTTCTATGTAAGTGATTGGACCAGCGTGTTTTACATAAGTTGGATCGGACGCAACCATCTCGTAATGTCTGAAAACGTGGACATTGGCGTCGCGGAATCTTTTGTCAAAAATCTGTTATGTCAATGTTCGTTCTCCACCCTTGATACTTACAAAAGAACATGCTCGACCGACAACGGTTGCAACCATAACGTCTGCAAGGGACAGCTTTTCTCCTACCAGATACGTCTTGGTAGTCAAGATTTTGTCTAGCACTGCAAAAAGATCATAGGTCTCCTTGCGTGCTATTGCAACAGCATGACAATCGTAGAAACCATGATTCCTTATAGGATCAAGCCTAAAGCATCAGGAAGACGATCAAAACATTCCAACATACCATGGCTGCAGTGTTGGAAAAGCCATCGAAGTACCCCAAGCAACCCATTGACGAACCAGAGCTTGGTCAAGAGGTCCCTCACCAGAAAGCTTCCGAGGGTCTGCTAAAGACGCGATATAGGGCAGAATCACACTTGTCTCCGCAAGAAAAAAAGTATCGTGCGAAAACCCAGGAACTTTTCCGAATGGGAAATTGCCGTGGTACGGTTCATCGTAGAAACCTGCTTTACCACCAGCTGGATGTGTATCGACTAGTTCAACCGGGAGTCCGCAATACTCAGCTGTGATCTAAGCACTGTCAGTGTTTGGTATAGACAGATGTGCCAATCACTCACGAGAGCTGCAAGACAACGGGGTGAGCGTGTGTATCCATACACCTTGAGTGGATTGGTCGCAGAAGGAGGTGGTAGGAGCTGCATGATGTTTGGTGAAGTGTTCTGTTCTCAACTTTGTTATTGTTGTTGCTCAACAGCGAAGTTGTCTGCGTTTAAATTGGTTATCAGTCATAGTTGCGACCATACCGGTCTTTAGACATGCTTTCTGTGCGTCCGACCTAATCGTATCATATCCGTTCCACCTTGGTCGGGGCAAACAGACTGACATCCTAGAGCAACTTGTATTCAGTAGTGCGAAGGTCAATGTGGGATAGCCAATCATGGAAGATTTGATCAGATTGCCAAGCCACTGTAATTAGTACAACCTTTCAGGAACTATCTGCTTAATTTTGACCCCACTGGGGTTTGCTGCGCACTGAGTTGATTAATCATTATCCGAAGGCGTCGGCGGAAACGCCTCCAAAAAAACTTAGATCTGAAGTATGCACTTTTTTTCTCTTATCAAAGTTCATGCTGATAACACTCCGTCCAAGGCGGAAGTGTGGTAATTTGACTATAAAAAGCATGTCTGTTCGCAGCTGGTAACGACCAAAACTTCCCAAAATTGAACTCCATTGCATTATGAACACTTCAAACGAAAAGATAGCTGAAGCCGAAGTAGGCGACATCAAAGAGCTCAACCACGTCAATGTAGAGCAGGTCGTAGAAGACACACTTGCTGCTGCTAGCGAGTACTCGGACAAGCAATTCAAAAGACTTCGATTCAAGACTGATATCATTCTGATTCCAATGTTGTGGCTCACTTATGGTCTGATGCAAGTGGGTATTCACTCAGATACAGGCTAACTCTCACAGGCTGACAAAGCTTCCATCGGTTCCCAAGCGACTTTCAATTTCCGTCAAGACACGGGCTTGGTAGGACAACAGTATGCTCTTTTGTCAACACTCTTTTACATTTCATTTTTCATTTTTGAATTCGTGAGTCAATCAGTTTAAGCATCCACTTACCCCTAGCCTGCAAACTGGCTTATGCAAAGGGTCAACGTCGGAAAGACTTTGGGTGTTTTTGTCGTGGTATGGGGTGAGTCATTTAAACTAGCAAGTGCTGACTTGCCCTAGGCGTCATCGTGCTCTGTATTGCTTGGGCTACCAACTTTGCTCAACTCGCTGTACTTCGATTCCTACAAGGGATGCTTGAATGCGTCATCCCCCCCTCGTTTCTGTTGATCACCGGTGCTTTCTACACCACTCACGAACACACTTTGAGATCAGTGCTGTGGGGTACCGCTGGTTTCTCCTTTTCAGCTTTCTCCGACTCGATCATTTACTTGATTGCCAAAAAGGCTCAAGACGACGGAGTCGTTGCTCCATGGAAAGTGTAAGCGACACTAAAGTGCCACAGCTGATATTTAGCATTTCATTCTTTTTAGGTGGATTCACTATTCTTGTCGGGTTCCTCGCCTTCTTCCTCCTAGGAACACCAAGAGAAGTTATCTGGTTGAGTCAAGAAGAAAAAAGGATGACGGCTGCCAGAACTGTCAACAACCTTACCGGCACGGACAGAGAGAAACACGGTGAATGGGACTCTGTTCAAGCTTGGGAATGTTTACGTGACCCCCAAGTTTATTTCTTCTTCTTTGTTCAACTTGTCAACGGTTTACCCAACTCTGGTATCCAGACCTTTGGAAATCTCGTTCTCACCGGTCTGGGATTCTCCAACCTTGACGCTATCATCAAAGGGTCCCTTCCAAGAAATTGCTACTCGTTCGTGCTCTTCATTGGGTTGTCATGTTTGACTTTGAAATTCCACAAGTTGAGATGTGAGTTAGGCATCTGGATAAATCACTAACGACTAGTCTGGTTGATGATGACCTGTCTCATTCCCTCAATCATCGGCCTTTTCCTTCTCGCTTTCTTGCCCAACACACCAGAAAACCTCTGGCCAAAATACGCCGTTTACATCATCTCCGCCACTGGTGGAATTTCAGGTTTCCTCCCTCAAACACTCATCCCCTCCAACGTCGCTGGTAGAACAAAGAAAACTGTAGTTTTGACAGTCATTTTCATCGCGTACGGTGTTGGTAACTGTATTGGTCCTCAGTAAGTCGTTCGTGGCATTGAGTCAAACGCCAACACAGCACAGGGTATTCCAATCTACCGACGCTCCAAGATACGTCAACGGTATTGCTGTTTGTGCTTCTATGTACGCTTTGGCGTTTGTCCTGATGGGAATCTGGAGAGTCTACTGTAAGTTTGACTTTAATTATAAGAACCAAGCTCATCCTGTCTAGATGCCTACGAGAACAGACGTCGTGATCGTCTACAGCAAGCCGCCGGCCTCACCGACGAACAAAGATCCGAACAAGGTCGTCTCAACGCTGAAAGAGGGATGACAGATAGACGTGAGTGGTTCCATTGAAATCCGACATTGCAGCTGACGTTTATAGAAAACATCCACTTCCGTTACTCCGTTTAAGGTGCTGCAATTGTAACTGAGTTCATACTCACCCAAAATAGATCTTCACTCTAAGTGAAACTAGTCAGTTTCTAGATTTTATAGTTTTCGTAGTTTTGTTGGCTTTCTTATGTATCAGGTATCTTAAAAAGGATCTATCGGTGATTTGCACAATAGCTTGTAACCCAATTGCATTCGTAAAGAAACCTAAAAAATCCACTTTTCAGTCAACCCTTCCCCTACAAATTCTCGTCCAGCGCCCCCAAAACACCTCATCACTACCCTACATATCCATTGTTCCCATTCTGTGGTCGAGATCTCTCTCAACCGCAGTCTTGTAACCTCTCCATTTACGAAGGGGAACGTGGTCGACAAACATTTCGTGGATTTCAGCAGAACTTCGTCGTGAAGTTTCGGGCATGATAAAAAAGGCGAGTATGGTACCACTGGCGATCAGCTTGACTCCACGCTCTGACTTACGGGATACCAAGACCAACAAACAAAAACACCGCTTTGACTGCCCAGACCTTTAGCATAAGAGGGATGGTAAAGTTCAACAATACAGCGTACCTGACGTCAGTGATGTCAAACTGCCACTCACAAATTGCAGTAAGCAAGACCCCAACCGGTCGCACGAGCTTTGAACCTTTGTTCTGGGATTTCAGTGAGATAAGCGTACGAAGTTGAGCTTTGAAAGGTGTTACAAAAGTTTGCAAGTACACCTGCAAATACAAGCACTGAACCGAGTGACTTGGAAGTGTAATCGAAGCACCCAACGATTCCCATGAGAAGAACACCTGTACAGGCACCAGAGAAACCAAAGAGGGTCATGCGTCGTCGACCGAGTACATCGATCAAACTGGCGTCTAGAATGACGGCTAGAAGACTGAGACAACCTTGGATGACAGTGACTTGGAACGCGTTACTGTTTCCAGCAAGAGCGAAAAAGTAGGTAGAGTATGAACTGAAAACTCCAAGACCGACGAATTGTTGAAGCACCTTACGTCAGTTCGAGCAATACCCCTACTCACCTTTGGCCAAGATCCAATAAAGAAACGCTTAGCGTTGAGCCCCTTGAAGATCGCAAAAGCACCTTCAGCCTTAGCCTCACGATCCCATTGTCTTTGTTGTTCAATGGTCACGGCGATAATAGCCAATTCACCGTCGATATCGTAGCTGGGTACAGTTGAGAATCTCCATTCGAGGGTTTTACGCGCTTGATCGATTCTGTTCTTCGACACCAGCCACCAAGTCGATTCCGGGAGGAACACGAGAATAATGACGCTGATACCGAGCATTGCGAACTGGGTATAAACAGCAGTCTTCCAGTCGTATGGCGTGTTTGTGTTGAGGGTGTTGAGAGCGACTGAGCACATGAGACCTCCAAGAGAGAACCATCTGAAGGTTAGCATAGTTATGTGGCACTACTCACAAACTGTAAGCGACGACAAAGAATCCTCTCAACTGATTGGGCGCGTGTTCGTTGATGTACTGCGTGTCAGAAAGCCCCTATTGTCTACATACCACAGGTAGTGTCGCTTGAACTGAACCGATACCGACACCAGCGATCAACTTTGCCAACATCCAATGCCACCAGACGGTACTGACACATTCGACAATAACGGCCTGCAACGGTGTCAGCATCAAGCAATCTTACGACTTGACCTACAAGTGTTAACAACGTCATAAAGGTCCACATGGCACCTCGACGACCGATCCACTCGGTCACCCATTGGATACTGAACTGACCCATGACTTGACCAGCACTAGACGTAAGTGGCGCTCAACTTTGACGCTCACCTAAAGATACCACCAAAGGCAGAAACGTAAGACGCGTTAATGGCAATACTGCCATCAGCAGCAACCTGACCAAACTGTTGAATGAAACCTTTGTTGGCGACGATACTGGAGGTAAGCTGATTCTGATAACCTGAAATGTTAGCAAGTTCCCTCAAGAACGACCTACCATCTGTGGCAGCAGAGAAAGCAGCTGCCAAACAAATCAACGAAGTCTTGCGATAAGCCCAAAGCGTGTCACGGACAGAGAGACGATCTTGAGACGACTTTAACTGGACGTCACCACCAGCGTTAAGCTCGTCGATCTGTTTCTTAATGATTGCAGCCGTGTCCAGTGTAACAGGCGCAGTGTTTTCAACTCTGATTGATTCGATTTTGTCGTCCATCGTGTGGGAAATAAAACTTGGGCTGGGGAAAAACTCAGCGAGATTTGGGTCACTCGAGTCTTTAAGTCAAATCACAACAGTATCCACCCGGAATGAACTGCGGAGGGGCAGGTATTTATTTACAGATGTGGGATCTGAAAACGAAAAACCTCCCGGGGCCTCAGATTGGCACCACGATCGGGACTCCGTCACATGACTGGGCACACCACTTTCGACCGAAAAGCCCAGGGAGGACATGTGGGGCGATCAAATTATTGGTGATTGAGGAGGGAATGAGGAGGGAATTCGGGGATTAAATACCAAATTAGCACCAAATTGGTATTATTTTAATTGAAATGTGCTCGCGGGCCATGTGCGGCAGGGACCGCGGTAGGCAATCGGTCGAAATTCTCCGGACCGGATCCACCTGCTGAACAGTGGGATGAATATACTGAGAACTTTTGCAAAGAGAACTTTTGAAGGCATCCTGCTAACAACAACCATGTATCCTAGAGTGACACAATCAGTTGGCTACCCTCTACTTGAGGGGATTGTAAGAGACGATGAAAGCTGCGCTGACTCTAGACCGAACGACGTCTTGGTCTTTTCACAGAGGGCCACTACGCGGCGTACAACTTGTCATCCGTGCTTGATCGATCAAGATTGAGTGGTGACGAGCATGTTCAAATGACCGTTTGGTCAGCACCTGGCATGACGAAACCTACGTTTGACGAAGGCGTTGAATCTCTCCGCGCAGATGCTCGACCATATCGAACAGGTGACTGGTTAGGTCCAAGTTGGACAAATCATTGGGTCCACGTAGTGCTACAGATTCCGGAATCTTTCCAAAATTCATCGGAGCCTGTTGTCTGTAGGTACTGTGGGAAGCAACGCTGACTTTAGTCGAATTCGATCCCAACTGTGAGGGATTGATCTACTCCGTCGACGGTCACCCACTGCATGGTACGTTCTGATCACTACGGTTATTGACAAACAGCCATTACCGGTGGTCCAAATAGTAACAAAGATGGTGTCGTTGGGACGCAGCAGGATCGTCGAATTGACCACATCATCCCGCGTGAAGCAGTAAAAGCGGGTCGTTACGAAATCTATATCGAAGTTTCAGTCAACGCCTTGTTCGGACTTGGACTCAATGGATTCAGGCATCAAAGGCCAGATGTGAGCATGCCTCATAAACCCCGCTGACGTCAGATGAACGTTTCGTTCCAACTCGCCACCGCTGACCTCGTCTTGATTCGATCCGAAGCTCAAGCTCTTCAAAGAGATTTCAGAACACTCGTGCAACTCTCTAAAGATGGTAAAGCTTGGAACGTTTCACAAAAAGCTCTTCAAGCTGCAAACGAGATCATGAACACTTTTCATCGTGTCAAGGGAGACGAGAATGATATTGATTCTATCGTTTCGAAATGCCGCGATATCGCTGCGACCGTCATAGGCAAGGGTAAAGGCCCGCTTGCTCAAAGATTCGACGAAGCACCGTTCTGGGGAATCGGTCACTGGTAGGTGAAGTAAACTATTGCGCTGACTGGTAGTCACATTGATACCGCCTGGCTTTGGCGATACACCCAAAGTCAACAGAAAGTTGCCAGGTCTTGGTCGAGTCAGGTCGATCTCATCAATCGATACCCGAAACATCACTTTGCGGCCTCGTCAGCTCAACAATATGCCTGGCTTGAGGAGCTGTACCCTAGTTTGTTCGCTGCAGTCGCTGAGCAAGTCAAAGCTGGTCGTTTCCATCCTGTCGGAGGAGCTTGGTTAGAGCACGACTGTCTCCTTCCATCAGGTGAAAGTCTATGTCGTCATTATCTCTACGGTCAGAGATATTTCCAGGAGAAGTTCGGCGTTCGCAGTCGTGAAGCTTGGTTACCAGACACGTTTGGTTACGCCAGTCAATTGCCTCAGATTCTTCGTCTCTCAGGGATTGATTACTTCTTTACCCAAAAACTGTCATGGAACAACATCAGCATCTTCCCTCATTCCACGTTCAACTGGATTGGACTAGACGGAAGTCAGGTCCTCTCCCACATGACACCAGTCGACAGTTACAATTCCCAGATGGATGTCGAGGAGCTTGTCAAAGGCACCACTAGACATAAGAATCTTGCCGTTACCGACAAGGCGTTGATGCTGTTTGGTAACGGTGACGGTGGTGGTGGACCAACGGCTGGAATGTTGGAAAAGTTTGCCCGTCTCGAATCTGCAGCCGCATTCAATTCAGACGTCCCTGCGATTAAAATCGGCAGACCTGAAGACTTTTTCGATGCAATCTTGGAAGAAACCAAAGGTGGCACCATACTCCCGTCTTGGAGAGGAGAATTGTATTTCGAGCTTCATCGGGGGGTAAGTCAGTAATCCTTCAAAACTGACGCTAGACGTACACAAGTCAAGCAAACCTCAAAAAGGGAAACAAAGACATGGAGCGAACGCTACGTGATGCAGAGTACTTTGCGACATTGGCTTCACTCCACGATAGCTCTTATTCATATCCAAGGTGAGTCAAGTCGGAACCCCTCTAACATCTAGATCTGAACTGGAGGACATATGGCGCGACGTTCTGTTGAACCAATTCCACGACGTTCTCCCAGGGACATCTATCCAAATGGTCGTCGACGACGCCTTGGAAATCTATGCGCAACGTCTACCCCAAGCACAAGATATCTTGGACAGGGCGCTTGACGCTTTGCTCAAAACGCGCGAAGTCAACGGAGTCAAAGCAGCATCCGACGTCCTTCTCATCGATACACTCAGACAGAAGAGAGAAGAGTTGGTGGCTTTGAACCATGGCGCTCCTGGTGTTATCTCGCAAGAGATCGACGGAGTCACCTTTGCCCTTGGCCAGACCACTGCTGGTACAGGATCGCTTATCGATCCAAAGGTCGCCCCACCAAAGGCTGAGATCGTTGGCGACCACCACGTCCTCTCCAATTCTCATTTCCAATTGACGATATCAAAAGGTAGACTCACAAGTCTAGTTGACCTTGCCTTGGGTCGTGAGCTGATTCTCGCCGGACCCCGGGCTAGCACTGGGGGGTTGATGTTGTACGACGATCTTCCATTGGCATATGACGCTTGGGACGCGGAAGTCTACCACTTGGACTGTGCTAGAACTATCGACTTTGACTCTGTAGAGGTTTCAGCGAATGGACCATTGCGAGCTTCCCTCAAAGCTACCTCCAAATTCGGAGACAGCGTGGCAATCTTGACGTTCTCTCTCGACGCCACAAGTGAACGATCATTCGTGCGAATCGATGTCGACGTCGACTGGCACGAGAAGCACAAATTCCTAAAATGTGAGTGTAGTCATAACTCCGCTAACGTCAGTCGCCCTACCCGTTGATATTCACGCCCCAAACGCCACGTATGGGACTCAATACGGACTGGTCGAACGACCTACACATCGTAACAGTAAACCTGATCAAGCCAAGTTTGAAGTGTGTGCCCATCTCTTTGGGGATGTCAGTGAGCACGGCTACGGTATCGCATTGGCCAGTGATTTCAAATACGGCTACGCAGTTGAAGGAAACACCATGCAGTAAGTCCCTCCAGCGTGATGGCACTGACTTTAGAATCTCACTTTTACGTTCAGCAACAGCTCCGGACCCAGACCAAGACATGGGTAAACACAACTTCTCGTTCGCGATCATGCCCCACACAGGTCGTTTACAAGAAAGTGGTGTCTACCAAGAAGCACTCAAGTTCACCAACCCAGTCCACATTCGCAGTAGGCCAAGTCAAAGTCTTTTGGAGAAAACTCAATTCGTCGTGGAAGGAAAATCTGAAAGTATCATCCTGGATACTGTCAAACGAGGGGAGGACGATGAGAAGAATGGTCAAAAGACTGTGATTTTACGTCTTTTCGAAAGTCTAGGCGGTCGTTCCACAGGAGTCTTAAAAATGTAAGTTTGTTGAATAATCCACGCTGACGGCAGATCCGGATTGGCACCGCGTTCATTATCATGGGTCAACATCTTGGAAGAGGTGATGGAGGATGAACCTGCTGCGAGATGGAGCACTAACGGTGGTTTGGAGGTTGAATTAGATTTCCGTGGATTCGAGCTCAAAACTTTGCAGATAGTGTTGTAGTTTAACAGTAGACAGTCCAAATTTAATTTTCTTGCGTGCTTCTCGTGACGGATCTGACCGGCCCTGAAAAGAATCAAAAATAGCAACAAATCCAATCGACTCAACTTCAGACTCAACTTCAGTCTCAACTTCTTCCATACTTATTCCTCGATGAACGCTGCACGATGGCTATACGAATTCTTCGGAATAGAGAGCGTCTACAATGCTGGTCTCGACGCTTGGTTAATCATGCTCGCTAGGAGTTCAAGAGTCTTCGCGTATTCAGGAGCATCGCTCATCATCGCTCTACTGTTTTCAGGTCTCGAATTTTCAGATTCCCAAATTGGTTTATTCATGACGTTGACGTTGGTTGGGGATGTGATCTTGACATTAGGACTCACACTGGTGGCTGATAAACTTGGACGAAGAAAGGTGTTACTGATGGGGTCAGTGATGATGGTGTTCTCCGGAGCTATCTTTGCGTTTTTCGACAACTTCTGGATCCTACTTTTCGCTGCAATAGTTGGAGTCATCAGTACGTCAGGTGGTGATTTCGGTCCATTCAGAGCGATCGAGGAATCAATCATCTCACACCTCACAACTCCGACAACAAGAAACGATGTTTTGACTTGGTACATCGTCGCCGCAGTTTTTGGCTCTGCTATTGGGTCAGCGATCGCCGGGTTTGTGGTCGATGAACTCAAAGTTTTAACAGGATGGACAGTGGTGGATGCTTATCATGTCGTCTTTTTGGGATATATCGTTATGGGGGTTTTGAACATTTTCTGTTTCTTGATCATGAGTAGAAACACTGAAGTCGAGGTGGTGAAGGAGGACATCGATGAGATGGTTCCATTGGCACAGGAGGAGGAGGAGGATCTAGAATCCAGAACTAAAACCGAAGCTCCTTCCACCTTTGCCTCCAAATTCAGTCAGATATCACCCAAAACACGACAAATAATGTACAAACTTTGGGCGTTGCTCTTTGTCGATTCTTTCGCGGATGGAATGGTTGGTTACTCTTTAACAACTTATTATATCACGAAACGCTTCGACGTCTCAACGACGTTCCTCGGCAATCTCATGTTTGTTTCATTTATCCTTGGGGCTATAGGAACAGTGTGTGCTGGACCTCTAGCTAATCGTTTCGGTCCAATCAACACCATGGTCTTCACCCACCTCCCCTCATCAGCTGCTGTACTCTTATTCCCCTTCGCCCCGAACCTACCCCTCACTGTGGTGCTGTTCTTTATAAGAACAGGGCTGAACAGTATGGATCAAGCACCGAGATCAGCATTCATTTCCGCCGTCGTTCCACCTTCGGAGCGAACTGCTGTTTTAGGAATCACGGTGGTTCTTCGAACTCTAGCATCAACCGTTGGTCCAACTGTCACAGGGTTGTTGGCTGAATCAAACTACTTCTGGATAGCTTTCGTGATTGCAGGGAGCTGTAGGATAGCGTACGACTTTGGGTTATGGGCGCTGTTTGTGAATGTCAAAGTGGACACTGATACGAAGGAGGAGGAGGAGACTGTGAAGTAGCGAGAGGCGCCCCCGGCGCCTCGAGCACCTATTAGGGTGTCTTTGGTGGAAGCGGGGGATAGCACATGATGTAGCATATGATTTATGATTAATTAATGCAAGGTCTCAAGGATCAGAAGGATGAGTTGAATCGTGAACGGAAAGGATAATAGCCTTGAATGTACCCACAGCAAGTTTGCCAGCGTCACGTTTTTATATCCATATAATCCACACCCTACACCCAAGACCTTCTAACAACACCCCTTCCCTCTGACCATTACCACTACTCTACCACATCTCCATCTAGTAAAGCTATCAAATCTTGAGTGACACCAGTTTCTGCTCTTTTGGGGAACAACCGAGTAACAGTATGATTGTGATCTTCTTCATGAGTATCACTCATGGCGTCGATTGGAAGTGAAACGTTGTAACCAAACTCGTAAGCTTGCAGAGCAGTAGACAAGACACCACCAGTAGTAGATACACCAACAATGACCACCTGAGTGATGCCAAGACCTTCAAGATCGGATTGTAAAGAGGTTCCAGTGAAGGCACCAGGAGTTCTTTTAATTATAACTTTGTCGTCTTCTTGTGGTTGGAGTTCATTGACAAAGGCTAGAGCAGCTTCAGGGAATTCTTTGACAATGGGAGCAGAGTTGTGGTCTGTACGAACTACTGGCGAGGAGGCGACAGCGACGAAGAATATCGGTAGTGAACGTTGTCGAAAGGCTGCGACTAATTCTGCTGCGTGGGTGACTACGTCTGTTACAGAGTTTGGAGCGAGAGTGGGAGCGATACCCAAGATAGCTGGTTGAAGGTCGATCAAGATGAGGGCCACTGTGGTGTCGACTCTTGTGAACATGATGTATATTTGATGGAGGAGGGAAGAAGAGCGAAGGTGATTTAATACATCGTCCCCTGTTGTGCTTGTTTCTGCTCGGCGTGAACACTAGCCGAGGCGCTTCATGGGAATCTCATGAACTGTCTTGCACCAAACAATATTGTGAATAGACATGTGGGTTGCGATGCGATCTGTCACTCTTCAATCTCTAGTGTTGGTATTTATCCATACATTTAAATAAGCAACACCACGATTCTTGAAATTCCCCCCTTTTTCGCCCTCCCGCTCTCTGGTTTGTTCTCTTCCATGTTTCTTCTCCTAAACTCCTAGTCTATCTGTTACAAATTTAACCACTGGCATAAGATACTCGTTGTATCCAGGAGCATCCGGCGACTGGTTATCAATCAGTAAGAAGGCTCTTAGAGGATACTGTGACTTACGACATATTTGTAATCAAAGCCATGCTGTTGACCTTGTTCATATACCTCCAACACATCAACACCCAGCTCTTTGAGGACTTTCGCTGCCTTGTAACTTTCCTCAATGGGTACAACTGTATCCCCGTCACTATGGAACAAAACGGTGGGCGGGAAAGATTTGGTGAACAGATTGATTGGACTTTTAGATTTTGCAGTTTCACGCCAAGATTCATCTATATCTTCACGGAAAAGGAGGTTGATCAATCGTTTTTTGTTCCGTGTGTGATACCTCACGTCAAGATGTAGGAATTGGTCCTCGTCAAACTTGAAGATATCAGTGTCAAAAGCGTGGTTCAGCTGGGTTGCAGGTGTGAAGAGATCGTTGGGAGAGTGTGTCCTAGCCTTCGTGGGGTCTCTGTCCTCCGACGCCCTCTCTATCTCTTCGACAGAGTACCGACCAGACAACTCAACCGTGTCTGTTGGGAGAACCGGAGTGGTGTCGTAAAAGTGTGGGTTGAGGTAGTCGACAACACCGTAAACATCCAAGACCGCTTTAGGTGGAGGTGAGAGAATTCCGCCAACACCAAGAGCCAAAGCAGCACCAGCACTGGATCCCCCGACTGCGTAATTACCAACATCCAAAGGCACGATCGTTGGAAGGTCTTTGACTAACCACTTGAAAGCATCGACAACATCTTCAATCTGATCATCATAACTGACATGAGGGATTAAACGATAGGAGATACTGACTACGTGAACCCCCTTGTTGAGGAAAACTGGATTGATCCAGGGAGCGGGAGAATAATGTTGACCGGTGATAAATGCTCCACCATGAATGTACAGGAACCAAGGGGCTTTGGGTGTTGCTAACGAACTAGGGAAGATTCGGAGGGGGAGATCAACTCCATGTTTAGTAGCGTAGATATGATCACTGTGAGGTGGAAGAGAAGACATGATGAGATGAAATAATCAAAAGGAGATCCATTTAAATGGCGGAGGGGTCCGCTTATGGCCCGTGACGTCGTGATTTCTGGTCCCCATGGCGACCGCTGCGAAGCAACAAGTCAAGACAACACTACCCTCAATTGTAGCACTCTACGACTACAGTATAGTTTACGTCGGAAACCCAATCTCGTCAGCGTCACGACGTGGACTGATAGAATAGTAATACAGATTCATAAACATTTTATAATTGACCTGTCCGAGACAGTCAAAGAACACTCTTCGACTTCTTTAAAGCAGGAACACAATAGCTACAGAGCTGTCAGGACTTGGGACGGTGACAGAACCATTGACAACCTTCAAGGTGACACTGTCTTTGACAACATTTTTGACCTCTTTGCCTTGGCTCTGCGCTGTCCATTGACTACCACCGTAAGTTGTCGTGTTGGCGGCTCCGTCAGCACTGAGGAAACCAGAAAGATATTTGACAGACACGGAATGGCAGTTGACACCGTTCAGAGTTACATTTCTGGAAATTCTTTGACCACCTGGCCAATAGTTGAAATTGACGACAGCGACTCTAGCTGGAGTGGTGCCGTTGAAAGCGGCGTAAGCGATCAGATAAGTATCATCGAGTTTCCCGTCGATAGGAATTTGTGTGACTTGAGTGTTTCCGCCGGTACCGATGAAATCTGTTGCTGGGGGATAGGCATAGAATCCACCACGAGTTTGAGCAGGTTCGGTACCAGAATCATATGGTTGCCATAACGACTGGAAAGAAGTGAAAACCGATTCGTATTGTACCCGAGTAATACCAATACTCATGCAGTAAAAGAAATAATCAGCCCTCCATATCGAAGAAGCCATCCCGGACATGACAGTTTCATTAGCGGTTCCACTCAAAACGTTCGCTTCATCAATCACTAAAGGTAAACCTAATGGAGCCAAGTAATCGACCCAAGATTTCTGCGTTGCCATATGATTAACCAGCGCTGAATGGTTGAGAAGTTGGGGCACAGTTCCACCTGGAACTTGGTAATAGTGAGCAGCAACTGCTTTGGTGATATTCCCGCTGTTGATACCAGCGTCGTAAATTCCTGGGATATTGATTGGATAATCGGTAGGTGCCAAGACGTTGGCGCCAATGTCACCCGTTTGGAAGATTGCGCCAGAGAATTCTGGCACCGCTTCCGACACAACAGCAGCGTATTGTTTAAATCGGTCAGCGTAGCTGAGGATGTCAATTGAGATATCAAAACACGAAGAAAACTCACGAGGTATTGTTCAACGTCCCCACCCACGTAGGTGGCCCAGCCCCACTCAGTGGAAAATACTGAGGTTCATTGCCAATCTCGATCGAATCAATGTTCTCAATTCCAATACCGTCAATAACAGCTTTAGCCCATTCAGCAACAGCGGACAAGTTGTTTGTCGCAAGTGAAATTTGGGGAACATAAGTTGCACCTAATGAAGCAAAGTTCTTGGTGAGTGGGTAGAAATTTGGACCAAAGGTTGTTCCGGTATTGTTTTGATTGGCACCGAATTTGGGGATTGGGAGGACTGGTTCAGTCTGGCCGGGTTGGTAGATCGTGTAGTCGCTACGCATCAGTTGAAAATGTAACTCTTTACCTACGCTGAGGTTCCTCCGATTCGAATCACAGGGTGACCACCACTTCTCGAATAAATCGCTTCCATCATGTTTAGCGAATATTGATTTGGAGAGGTATCATTATCGGACGCTACGGCAAGTTAGTAATTATCACCTAATTATCAGAATACCCACTCGAAGCAAAATTATACAATGAAGCGAATTCAAAGGCGATAGCAGGGAAGGAGGGATCGATGGTGTAAGCGCCAGCTGGTGCTTTTGACGGTATCTGGATGCTATGCTGGGCAAGAGCACCAGAAAATAAAGAGATCACCAATATTGTTTTCAACATTTCGATTCAAGTTGTACTGATTCTTGCAGGAGATACGAAACATGTCTTCGAAATTTAAGCATGAACTTATATGATGACGTCCGGTGTAACATTTCCAAATATCTGGTCCATCGGTTTCCGAGTTCACCGAATTATGGTGCTAACGATTGTATCAGGTGATAATGTTCTGATTTGGGAGCATGATTTGACGTAAATGGGGTGGTGCACGGAGGATAAAGTGAGCTGGAAGTAGGCGTGATAAGTATGATGAGCGGACTGTCCGTAGGGAGTAATAAGGTGGATACTTCAACAGAACGACCATCAAATGACCTCAGTCGTGTGGTCAATCCTTGACCTGCTGTACACTGCTACCACGACAGTCCCCACCTGTCTACTCCAATCCGTATAGTATTTGTTTCTCAACCATTTGTGTGATCCGCAGAGCAATTGAAACGTCCATCATAATGTCATTAGTCCACGTCAAACAACAGGATCTACAACAATTCCGTCCATTTTTATTTTTCAGCCCCTAACAAAGTAGCCCCTATTTAGGCGTATGAGTCCAACCCAACAGCTTTTCCGCCTTTCTACAGTCCCAAAACCCACGTCTGTCATTCTCTTCCCACCAAGATTTGTCGACTTTCGTTCCAGGCCAAAACTTGTCTACCAGATCCAAACTCTTTGGGGGTGTCACAGTGGGTTTGGGAACACCCCGTCCGATAGGATCGTCACCGTCTATCCCCCCTTCTCTACAAATTTCGTCACCGACGATGTTGAATACCTCGTGTCCTTTCCATCCTTCACTTGTCAAGCCCAATAGACATGCACGAGCACATGATTCGTATGAAACCCAGCACCATAACTCAGTCCATCTGCAATCTGGCCAAGAATCCTCGTAGTCGTCGCGAGCCATGTGAAATCGTAATGAAGCAATTCTTGAATCTGGGTAGCGACGACATAGACCTGAGGCTTGGAGTTCGTTTATTCTATACCATTGGTCAGCTCAAGTCAGAACTGTGTCTTATAACCCTTTACTTACTCTTTTGAGATACTATATCCATCTTCCTACGATCAATCAGCAAGAGAACAACCACCATTACGTATCCACCCACCGGTCTCCTCTCCGCATTCTCGTTCATTGGTAAAATGTCAAACCTCAAATGTCCAGGTAGACTATAAGTCAACCCAGCAGCGTTAACACTGCTAGCCTGAACAATTTTCTTCACACCAAAGTCCAACGAAGTTTTCAACAAATTATAATTCGAAGTAACGTTGTTGTTGTGAACATCTCGGTGATCGAGCGAATCTGGATTTGGAATTGCACCTAGGTGGATAACACTTTCGATTGGGGATTTGACAGTGTCTTTGTATATTTTTTCGATCTGGTTGTAATCTGTTAGATCTGCTTGATGGAATCTGACACCTGGAATCGGGGATTTCAGAGGGTTGACATCGACTGCTGTGACTTTGTGACCGTTTTCGAGTAGGTGGGTTAAAGTTCTTCTACCGATTCTACCACTTGCACCAGTGAGAAGGATATGCATGGTGTGTCGTGGGTGGGTGAGAGAGGAGCCTCGAGAGTGCTGTGTGATTTAAGTTTTGGATTTAAAGTATTGAAAAGAGATAAAGAGCATAATGGGATGTACAGCACAAAGCAACCAAAACAAAGGAAACTAAAGGTCACTTGGATGTTGGCGGTGTGGCATCAACGAGGAACAAAATCAAAATCTAATTCAAACTCAACCCCTTCTGTCATTCTTCCGTACAGCACCCCTGTTTCCATCCAATATTACAATTGCAACGGCACTAGTGACTTAACAGAGTCCCTCCTATGCCTAATCTTTCAAATCTCCTTCCCCTTTCGCCAACCCCCTCCCTTTCCTCTTGACCGAGGGGACAGAATTCGTTCCAAAGGTCCAGCAACAAGTCTGACCACTTTGCGAAGAAGTCCCAGTGTCAACGATTCTATCAAGATATCAGGTTGGAAAATTTGTAAAGACAAGCTAAGGCTATGGCTCCTTGCATATTGCCATTTAACATTCATTTCAATTGCTTTGGCAGAACGATTCCGGTTTATGTTCGTAGACCCTACACGTACAATGTAACTGGTTAACGTTTGCCCTCAATGGCATTACATTGATAATTGACGTTGCTTCATAGTGGATTTACCTGTCGTCCTATGTTACATTGTGAATGCAGCAAGTTTGACGAAAGCTTGAACAACGCATGACGGGGGTTCATGGTTTATCAACAACATACAGTCTACGATTACTACTTCAATAAACCTCCTCAGACTCTCCTTTCATATTTCAAAACTTCACTTCAAGTACACCACCAATCCATAAGCCCATTCACTACCACCTCTCAATCCTTTGATCTACTACCCTCCGCCCCATTGTCGTTCTTATTCTCCTTTCCTCTCCGAATAGCTCTTCTGTGCTCAGTCGGGAAGCGGAAACTAACACAATCATTTCCTTCTATCCAAAGCCTACCAATTTCGACTGATAAGTTAGCACGTGAGTCTTTTTTCCCCCAAACACTGCTACTCAGCAACAACTCTCTGGAATTCAAATTGTCGCGCTTCTTCTCGATGAACTTGACTTCCAGATCCCAATTGTCGACAGTAACAGTTTTATCGACCTGATGGAAAACGACGGGACTCCAGTCATCTTGATTGGTACGTCGCATAGCTGAGATGAGCGATTTTATAGTGTGCGGGATGAGTGGGTCTAGAACTTCTGTTAAAGCTCTTGTGAGCTCTCCATCACCTTCACCCTCAGCTTTGATGAAAAGAGAAAAGGCGTCTTGAGTTTTTTGAGGAGCAAGCTCGTGGAGTATAGCCTCACGTCGGGAATAGCTTGGTACAAAGATGGTCTCTTGGGACAATTGTGTGGTTGAACCGGTAGCCTCAGTGTAGGTAGGAGGTTGACTTTTAAAGAAAGTACTTCTAGAAGCTGATGTATTTGTGGATGCGACGGATTCAGAATCTGTCTTCTCTGATTTGTTGGATTTGAAAAATCTACCCATTGCGGATTGTGTGACTGAAATGAATAACCAAGCTTGAAAGAAAGAGGAAGAAGAGGAAGAAGACGAAAGAAAAGTGGGGGATATATCATACTCAATACACTGAGCATCGCCTTCCTATGGTGCAATTCGTCTTCGGTCTTCCAAAAGAATGATAGGAAGGTAGTTACAAAGGAAAGGAAACTGCCTTTTTTGAGATCAACCGTAGACATTGAGGTGTGACACTCTTTTGCGTGTGCCGTCTATCGGTGTATTCAGACGGCAAATTCACTACAATTTGCTGTACAAAGAGAGTCTTCACAGTTGACCTCCATTCTTCTCCTGGAATTTACAAAATGACGTGATGCATATGCACAACACTCTACTCCTGATGGACTAAAAACCAAATGACCGATGTCTTTGAATTGGTCGAATATATCAATGACCTTTTCGTCGGATGCCACGCTATCGAATTTAAATTACCTTGGATAGGTAGTTTGGCAACTGTGATACCAGAATGTACTGATACCTGAGCGCTGTTAGCTTAATAATGCCAACACTCACAATAGCTATGAAATTGTCGTCCCCACCGACAGCTATTAATTCTCCGTCAGGGGAAAAAGCTGACTGTCGAATTGCAGCGCTAATTGTGGTCAGTACACTTTCAACGAATCAGAGACTCAAACATACGTGCAAACATCAAAAGTCCTAACAACGATCCAGTCTCTAGTATCAAACATACTCAAAAGGGCATCTTGACCACCGACGCAAAAGTATCTAAGCCTGTCAGTCACATCTCGAAGGGTAACAGGGGCACCTACCTTCCACTAGGGTCATAAGCTAAACTAAGCAAACTCGCACTATGAACGATATTCCTTTTGAACAGTTTCAATTGTTTCGCTCGTCTTTTTTCCGTCTCTTTCTCGGCTTGAAGGGTTTTGTCGATTGACGGTGGGGTCTTGGTTTTGGACTCTTGAGGTGGAGGAGGAGTTGGTATTTTCGTTGTCGTGTTTTCTATTGGGGTTATTGGGGTCGATGCCGGTTTATCTTCTTGTATAGGTTCATCTCCAGCTTCAGCTTCATCCTTGGTTTCCGTCATTTCAACGTCTCCATCTGGGACGTCATTACTTTCGCCCACTTCCTCAGCACTATTTTCGACCGCAATTGTTTCTGCCCCACCTTCATCATCTCTATCCGTCCTCTCATCACCCTCCTTAAGATCTTTACCCTCAGGTGTCCCCTCTCTTGGACTAGCCATTCTGCTTTTCGTGATATCCTCTAAAACAGGTAAAGGCGAAGTAGGTGCAGTAGCTGGGTTTGAAGGTTGGCCACCATCAATCTCCATAGTATCAATTTTGACTTCTGACTCGTTCACTTGGGGTCCAACTTCAACTCTCGGTATCTCAGGAAAAACCCAAGAAGTGATTGAACCATCATTCGAAACCGCCGAGACCAATTGCCCAGAATTGGAAAATTTCAAGCTATTAATCTGAAAGTCAGTAATCAAAACGTATCCAGACCCACCTCCTCACTACCGATATCAATCAGTGGTCCACCCATGCCAATATCCTCTCTCAGCTCCCAAACGAATTTTCCATCTTTTGGTATTCTCCAAAAGAAGAACACCTCATCACGTAATTTAGGACAGACAACCGCAAACTGTTGGCCAGAAGGGTGGAAGGATATCGATAAGACGTCGCCTGAGATTTTATGTGTCGATAAAGGCGCAGACGGTGCTAACAACATGTCAGTTAATTGGAATCGACGACTGGACTCACATTTTACATCCCAAACTGCGACCACTGCACCACCTGCACTACTTTTACAACCAGATACTAATAATTTAGGTTCGACGGGTGAGAAAGCGAGTGCCGCTAGATAGCATATGAGTTGGGATCCACTACCAATGAAAAGCGAACATACCAACGTGACCAGCATGAGGACTAGGTTTAGAAGACGAAGGTAAAGAGAATGAATTTGAAGCTTCGACCTAGACCAATCAGTACGAGACTGAACCCCTGATAAGTTCAACATACAGCACCCCTCGTATCCCATATCCTCAATCCCTTGAATTCAGTCCCAGTAGCTACATAATTCCCATCACAGGACCAAGCAACACTCCTAACAAGTTTTGAATTTCCACCACGAATATCTTGAGCTTTAGAGAAGCGTGGTAGCTGTTGCTGTTAGTTGAGGTCTGTATGAGAACTGATTGCTACCCACTACTAGATCTCTTGACTGGAATGACAAGTTTGGAAACTGATCTGGACGTTGAAAATCGTCCATAATTGGATGGATGTTTTTGTTAAAAGTTGGTTGAAAAAGCAATCCAATTCATCATTCGGTAATTCAAATCTTAACCGTCATCTCGTTTCCAATCTCTTCAACCATCCCCTCGAACGTTTATCAATTCCTCCGTACATAAAAACAACAATCCACTACTGAAAGTGCGGCTCGACCTCTATCTACCCCAAGAAGGATGTCCAAAATGATTTTCAGAATTTCACCCATGATTCTACGAACGATACCGCGTTCAAACCAATTCAACGCCATCAGATCGATATCCACGTCAAGAATCACCAGAAACACGTCCTCAACCATCAACACTATGGTTGACAAGTTCAAAGAAGTGACCGCTGAATCTCGAGCACATCCAGAACAATACGAGGGAGTTCAGGAAGACGGGTTGAGGTAAGTCCAACTGGTTTTTCCCATGAAAGGAGCTGATCGTGGATAGGATGTTGGTGTTTGGTAAACCAGGCTCTGGGAAGGTGGGTCACGATTCTTTACCATTAATCATCAGTGAAGCTGACAGTCATCAAGGGGACGCTGAGCGCCAGGTATGTGACCTACGCTTCTCATCTCTAAAGCCAGATTGGTTCAACAATACAACTTCGCCTTTGTCTCCACCGGAGACGTACTACGAAAAGAGATAGCAGCACAATCTGAAGTCGGTAAAAAAGCTGAAGCAGTCGTAGCCAGTGGTGGTAGGTCCAGTCTTTAGAATCTATGAATATCGTTGCTGATGGTATCAGGACTGGTATCCGACGAATTGATGTTGGAAATTGTCAAAACCGAATTAGATAGATTAGGCGGGAGGGTGTGTATATTCATTCTCAACTCCATGTTTCCGATTTTAACGAGAACAGAGTTGGATCATAGACGGTTTCCCAAGGACATTACATCAGGGAGAACTATTGGATAAAGTGTTGAACGAGGAGGTGGGTGATGGCTACGCTACAAAGATTGAATCACTGATACCTCACAGGGGAGACCATTGAACATGATAGTGCATCTCAACGTACCAGATTCGATCATCATGGCGAGAATAGCTGGTGAGTACAGTCCACGTATCATTTCTTGTCACTAACAGTGCCATAGCTCGCTGGGTCCATCTACCCAGTGGAAGGGTGTACAATACCACCTATTCTGCTCCAAAGACACCAGGTATCGACGACGTAACAGGAGAACCCCTAAGTAAAAGACCAGACGATACACCTGTAAGTGGAATGATGATTTATCAATCCACACAATCAGGGGGATCTTGAATCGAGATCCAAAAAACCATCTTCAACACAATCATTCATCTAAATGATGAGACTACTAATCAATTCTCAGGAAACGTTTTCAAAAAGATTACAAGCGTATTACGAATCCACCGCACCATTATTAGAGGTAACCTAACTCCATCCCCAATTCCAACCTCAAACTAATAAATCCCCCATAGTACTTCTCGAAAGTCTACCCCGAATCACTATTTTCAATAAGTGGAACATCGTCGGATGAGGTACAAAACGTTTCCATCTCATCCAAAGAACAAGAAGCTGAATCTCTGATTGCAATCGACAAGTTATGGCCACAACTTCAAGCTTTGATTGAACCTTTCGGTTTGGATAGGGACGCACCGCTCGGTAAAGGGAAACTTGGTTTCGGAGAGGTTTTGGATGTTAGAGAGAAAGCTGATGATTTGAGGGATGTCGAAGGAGATTTGGTGGTCAAGGATGGCGATAAGAAGTAGGGAGGGGTGTGGATGATCGGACGGACATGTTGTATATAACACTTACGAAAGGAATGAATGTAAAGAATAAGCTGTGATATGAACGTATCCTCATGAAAGCTATGCCTGCTGAGAAAAAACTGTAAACGAAACACATGCATTCATTCATTCCATCCAATCCCATAAACTTATCGTACAAATTTCAGTCAATTCCACCTGTTATCCACTCATCCATTGCCTATTGTTTCGACAACTTCGAGAAGAAATGGAAGAAATCGACATTAGAAGCTGTCAAACTACATTCGTAAATGTAATTCGAGCTGACCCAAGCTGACCAAACGGCTCTTTGGTACTATAAACAAATGTCAGCGGGAATATTCTTTGATTCAGGAGAGTAACCCACCTGCTCAGGTAATCTACCCATCAAAGTGTCCAAACCAACTTTGTCGACCAAAGTATGTGGGATAGCGTGGTTCAACACGTTACGTCTGGAAACCATGTTCTCGTAGAGATCGGAAACCTCCAATTCATTTTGGAGTTCGTTGAGAGAAGACGATAACTGATCAGAGAGGGATGTTCGGGATTTAGTTCCTTTGTTACGTTGATATTCTTTCGTGATACTAGGTGGGACGTTTAGTGGGACTATTAATGGTGGGAAGGAGACTTACCAGTTATACTCTGCAGCTGCGTTCTCACAGATCTTTTGTTGGATATCTTTAACGTAGCTTTGGTCTAGAGACGATGTAAGTTAAAGCTCGATAGAAGGCAAACTCACAGAAAGGTGACGGCTTTCCATTCTTGAAAATCATCAAATCCATATATTCAGAATCGGTCAAACCGAGACCAGCCAAAACTTCTAAAGAAGACGATGTGACTCCTCCCTAGAACACGGTTCAGTAAACAGTATCAATCAAAGGGAAACCGGAACCCACCTTGTTAGTCGAAGAGTCTTTGAACAAAACAACGCCCTTCTTCTCTAACCAGAATCTAGCTTGTTGAGTGAAGAAAAGATTGGCACCTTCGACAACATATTTGAAATGTGGTTTACCCTCGGCGTCGACGAGGTTAGCGACGTTGGAGATGTTAACAGCTTCGGGTCTAGAGTGATACATCAGTTCAGTCATCGTTGAAAGCAAACCCGGACCCACCTTCCACCACATGGAACGAAAAGATCAGCTTTAACTCTGAAATGGAAATTGTTTCTGAAATCAGTTCCATCAGGGACGATCTCGCCGCCTAAGAGAGTCAATCAGTCGAACCACACCAAATGAAGAACAAAAACCCACTAGGCAATTGGACATCCTGTTGATCGACCAAAACTTGATATCCCTCTTTGGTCAATTTTGAAGTATCAAATTCTGAAATGGTCTTTCTGGCTTTCGCCAAACGAACGAGTTCAGATCTGTCAAGACCTGCTGGATCGTAGAGAACACCAGAACCATCGATGATAGCGACGGTTTTGTCGTTGGACAAGAGGATTTCATCTACATACTGTTAGTTAATTGCATTGGTTAAATAGAAAGGATGACCCACTTGAACCCAAATCACCATCTGGACCACCAGTTTGGAATTTAGTTACATCCTTCTCCTTCAATCCGTGAGCCTTAAGAACACCCAAGATATATTGTCTAACAGAGAGCGAAGTCATTCCATCTAAAGTAATCATCAATAAGAATTACCAACCAACACCAAACACCAACTCACAAGTATCATGGGGGATACCACCCAACATCTCAGCTGATTTACCAGTAGTGAAAGATTTCCACCAAGGAGCAGCTCTAGATCTGGCATGCTCAGCTGCCCAATCCATCATTTCAGCTGTTCCCTCGTCTGGACCGAAGAACAGGATTTCAGGATCTTGTCGACCAGAGATGTCGACAATTGGTCCCTTGATACCTGGAGTTTTACCTGGGATGAGTAGATCGACAATGGCCTAGGATTATCAGCATCAATCATTGAGTCGAGACTTACATCGACATATTTCTCAAAGCATTGGCGGGGGTTACTACCGATCGAAGGGAGGATGGTACCTTTAGCACCACCTTCTGGAATATCCTTGTTCTCTGTGGGGGGTCAGTGAGTCATTCCAAGGTTACACAAAACACCTACTCAAGTTTTGAGTAGCAGCCAAAGCGTAATTCTCATCAAACAAGGTTCGAACGTTAGAGTTGTAGTTTCTATACTGAATCAGCTAAGGATCACATGAACCAAGTTTAGAACCTACTCCTTTCCTCTCGATCTGATCAATCGAATACCACCTCTGGCAACATCTCTAAATCTAACATGGAACCCACGGAAATCAGCCCCAACAACGAAGAACATTCCGAAAGGTTTCTTTGGATATTCGATCTCAGGCAAGAAGTTTGGATCGAGTCTGAAGGAAAGAGCAACCTCTACGGGGATGAACGATTAGTACCTGTGGCTGTGAGAATAATGATAAAATAGACCCACTGGTAGGTTGATAGAAATTGCATTTCAAAACATGTTTATTGAAGATCAAAAGAGCTTCCAAAATTTGGAAAGCGTGTTGGTTCGATGCAGTCTTTCTGATTTTCAGGTATAGATCCTCGTCAGAAAGTGGTTGTTCAGTCTTGAGACGTTGGAAAGAGAGTGTCGGGGTTAATTGGGAAGCTTCATCTGCGGCTGGGTCTATGGGTTTTTGTCAGTTATGATCGATCATATGTAAGAGGTCACCAACTCACAATGAACCATTGCGAAATTGATATAAAGCATACGAATCTGATGTCGTCAGTTTACATCAAATATTCATAAAACCTTAATGACCCACCAATTCAGGATGATTTTGAATAACCTCTCTAATACTTTCTCTAGTAAAAGTCTCTTCTCTAAATCTAGTTTTGATCTTGTTAAGAACCTCGGCATGATCAGCGTTTGAATCGTCTAAAACGTTCTTGAGAGCTAGATAAGCTGGACCAAGTCTGTTACAGAAATGTTGAGCGAAGATCCATCCTACATAGGCGTAGGTGGCTTCTTGGACTGCGTGGTGGGAACCAGAGTCGTCGTCTGTAACTGCAAACTATGGGTGTGTCAACGTTTGACCGGGTCTAAGCTTAGGAAAGATACTTACGAATGGATTATCGGGAAGACAATACAACAGAGAAGTCTCTTTAATGACTTGATGGATCGAGTGCTCGATTGGTGGAGCTCGAGTGTTAGGGACGGGGTTGAGGTACATCGCTGAAAGGTATCAGTAGATGTCGTAAAGACGAGGGTTAACCCACAGATGATGGTAACACCGTTTGAGAATTGTTCAACATATTTTCTGGCGGAGCTGGAGCGTGTCAGTTGCGTGCTGGTTACGAAATCTGTGCAACTAACTAAAGACCATAGAAATGGTAAAGATCGCTCAAAGCAGAAAAGAATCGACGAGTACCGCCCATCCTAAGACATGGGTTAGTATCAGATCCTAATACGCAAGATAACAGTACCCACTTGTACCCAATAACGACTCTTCTCTCTCTACTATCTTCAACTTCAAACATCTCAATAACCGGACCGTCACGTCTCAAAACCTCGTTCAAGACATCTTCATAAATCTCAAGTGTGTTCTCACTAGCCTTTTCCAAGAATGAATCGTCTGAGACTGATTTGATATCTGTTCGTCCTGAATCTGAAATGACCGCTGGGGTAGATGGGAAATGACATCTGGAAACGAAGTAGCAACGGAGTTGTTGGGAGATGGTGGATGAGATAGCACCGCTTGATCTGTAGGTTTCTAGTCTGTAGGCTTTCTCTGGGGTTGGGGAGTCGAGGAAGAGTTCGTCGATCCTACGGCGGCATTGAATTTTGGTTTAGGTCATTATAGTAAGCACCACGTACCTCTTTTCAACCGTAGCACCAGGACCATCAGTGACACTGACCCCAGCTTTACTGGTATGAATGAAGACCGCTCCATCTTGACCGCCCTCTCCGGCTTTCCCTTCGCCCTCAAGAGTAACTTTTTCTAAATCAATAACCAAACGTTCAGGATCATGTTTAGTGTAAGCCAACAGTTTAGCTGAATACAACGCCAAGACGTGATCGGCAATGATGGTTGGGGTTTCAGAGAGGAAGTAGGTGTTATCGATACCTAGGTGGTTGTAGAACCAATCAACTTCTCCAGCTACTAATTCTTGAGGTAGGAAACCTGATTCAGAGAGGATTTTGGCGACAGAAGCTTGTTGACTGGCTTTAAGTGGGAAGGGGGATGATTTGTATCCACTGATAGGTATTAGAACGGTTCTCTTTTTAAGGTGGGTGACTCACATTGTATCTTTCCTGATACGACCGTTGACACTCATGTCACTACCAGTTCTAGATAATCTGGGTGCTTCGCTCAAAGCTAAATTAGCGACTTGAGCAGGGAGAGGGGGTTGTAACTGCAACGTGTCGTCAGCATCCATCCCAAGCAAAGATGAACCAACTTACATTCTCAACAGAGATGTTTTTCGGTGTTGACATCTTGGATGATATTTCTAATGTGGGAGAGAACGATGAGTATATGTCTATTTATATGACAGAGAAAAGGATCAGATAGGATGTAGAGAGTCAGCAGACACTTGTCTCGAAGGAGGTCGGGGTTGAGATTTTGAGACGTTACAAAGTGGAAATTGGAAATTCCAAGGATGATGATGGGCACGTGAAGGAAAGATTCACAAATACCGATGAAAGAGAAGTAGGAATAGGGATAGAGAATCGGGAGAAGAGAAGTTGGGAAGATGAGATAGATGAAATGAAGATGGAAGATGAAATTTGAGATGTTGAAGAAGATGAAAGATATTGATAATTATTTTTAACCACCTCTCGACTCGTCACAACCCCCATCAAGAGCCCATTCCCAGGATACCTTTGAGCTCAAGCGATAATTAAAAAAGGGAATAGATTGGTGTGTGAAAGGAAGTGATGTAACTAAGAGCATAAGACTTACTTATCAGATGATTTGCAGTGAAATTGGATCTGTGACAAGATCAGTGATTGATATGGTTACGACAAGATAAAAGGAGGTTGTTGGAATGGGAGCTGTTTTTTATAGCACTGGAGACCACGTCAAGATCTGTCCAAGGATACTGTAGCTTCAAACGCTAGCTACCACCTGGACAAGAGGATCATGCAGAAGGAGAACAAGATGAAAATACCACTCACATACGAATAATCTACAGTCACCAAGTGTTTGAAGGGTGATAATGAGGTCGGAGATCCCGCGGAGGAGTAGGAGGAGTAGATAGTAGATAGTACAGGTGTAGAGTGAGAATGGAAGTGAAGGTGAAGGTGTAAAGATATATAACAAGAAGTCAATGAAATAATCAAAATAAATTATCTTTATTACTGTTCAAATCTTTTCCACACCATCCATATTCGAAATTAAAAGAATCCATTCATTCGAAAAACAGCATCAAGAGTCGTCATTCGGATAGCAGGTCTGTAATCTAACCGGGTTAGCAGTGTAGTGCTTTAGGACTGTTTGGGTTATCCGAGGAAATGCAGGAAGCCTCTTTAAGCTATTGGCGACGCATACAGAGCAGATGCGGGGAAGGTAGGGTAGGTAGGTAGTATCAGCCTCAGCAGCAGCAGCAGCAATCATACAATAACAACAGCAATGCATAGCCTCTTCGTCAATCATAAACAGTAGCATACACAAGTATCAAAGCAACACCGAACACCATCACCACCACCCCAATAACCAATTCTAGGCGATACAACCGAACCAAGCATCAGCTGATGATACTCAATTCACCAGCCACTGCCCCAAAGTCCCAGGTAAACACCACCAAAGCATTAACAACGTTCTCGTTCCCTTACCTTCCCCAAAATAAAAAAACATAAACTTCCCATTCAAGGGTTAGAGGTTACAAATGCGAAAATACTTGGAAATGATTTCGAAGAATGACGTTAAAAATCTGGGGTAACAGTGGAAATTCGAAATTAAATTCGAAAATCTTTTTTTTTTTTCTTTTTTTGTCGGCGCGACGAGCGATGAGCGATGAGCGATTTTTTATAATTTTTCGCGTTTTGTTCGTTCTTTCCTTTTTTTTGACAAGCTTTCGATGAACGGGTTTCTTGACCCGATTGGGATGTTGTTACTTCATATCTGCTACTGTACATATTACTTGAGTAGCAAGTTTCTTAGCCTTCTTGATTTATACCTCACTGCTACCGTATCTCTATCTCTTATCACGGTAATCCCGATTGATAAACAAACATAATAAGCGGGTTAGTAACCGTCTAAGTCGTAGCTTAAACGACTTGCTCGTACTATGAGCAGTACGAGAGCAGTGAAGGAAGGATTATCATCTGTCTCCACGCAACAAGTGATGTACCACAGTAAATCTTCTAATTGGAAGGCCGAAGCCCTCTGAAGTGGGACAGACAGAGGTATGAGTACGCACAATAATGTACGTCGAAAGATAACTACAGTACACTCTTCCACACCAAGAAAGAAATGAGTTCAAGCACACAAAGTCAAAACGTTGAATCAACCAAACCAACGACCGACGATGATTCATCAAAACTCCTCGGAGAAGTTCTAGGAGACCTCCTATCCCGAATCGCCTTCTCTCCTCATTTCCAAAGATTACCCAAAGAAACCCAGAAACTCCATGATGAAATCTTTTCACAGAATTTCAAATATGTCTACATCTCAAGTAGTGGGAAACGTAGGATCGAATTCAAACCTGGAAACGTTGATTACAGTATCAATGCAATCTCGAAACTCTCCCAGACGTTACAGGAACTCCAAGACAAGCGTAAACTTAAATCCAATTTCCCGTGGAGTATTGGGAAAATCGTGGAAAGTTCAAGAACCACCCTCAGGTTGTTGAGAGGAGAAACATTTTCAGCCGATGAGTGGGTTCAGTGTGGCTAAAGATGTATCATCACTGACATGTCTTTTTGAAGGGTTCAAAAGATCTTGGAAGATATCAAATCAACTCGTGAACAGATGATTTCAATTGGAACAAATGCCCGAGTCATGTGTCGATCAGTGTGTGATTCTGTTGGGGAGTTCACTGAGATAAGCTTGCAACGGTTTGGAAGGGGCCTCTGGTTTGCTTCTCCACTCTTGTTCTGTTATTTTTGGATGTCTTCAGTGGGGTATTATGGAGAGTAAAGCATAGTATCTATTTTTCTTGTACATTTTGAGGCAAGGTTGATGTGTAGGATATGCGAGCAGTCTCCAGACCCCTATCGCCCATTATATCGTCCCAGAGGTCCCAATGTTTATTAACAATTGGTCGACAACACCAACCCAGTGCCAACTCCGACTTCCCTCGTGTCATAAAGATCAAATCAGCGATCCAAAGCATCCTCATTCTGTCATAAAAATCACAAGACTCCGTTCGGAGTTCTCTCTGTACCTGTAAAAGATCTTTTGTTGAAACTCCCTTCTAAAAATACAGTATATAATAATCTGCGGAATTTTTGTCAGAAAAGAAGTGACAATAAGGAAGATCAGAAGTTCAAAGAAGTCTTTGGTCTTCTGGTTGTACTTTTACTAGTAAATCCTTCCAGATGCCCAACATATACAGTATTGCCCCAAGTTATTCCACATGTTTTTGCATTGTCGAAACAAAACCCAAAACTCGGTGTCAGAGTTAAAATGTTCCACTACGTTAATACAGGCTCCAAAAATATTCGTTTTTTAAACCCGGACCTTGAGTCGTTGAGTGGCGTTTTTCAGATTCACCACAAGGCTTAGTCTTCGATTCGAAGCAACCTTTTTGACGCTAAAAAACGTGCAAACAAACATCTCTATATTCCGATTACAATATAAAGGACTAATTACCCGAGAAAGAGGTTGGAGATAAGAGCAGAACAAAGAAATGGGAGAAGGCAATTGTAGGCAGTTAAAAAGAGAGACACACATCAAAATGACTTCCTCAATACTTCTTCTCTACTTAAACAATGCCACCATCAACCAACACTTCTCAAGAACAAGACGAAATGACAGACAAAATATCAGAGCAGTACGATACCACTTCAAACGACCAATCAACGAATACAGAATTATCAAACGTATTTCTCAAATCTCTCAGAGATTTTGTGGAGAGAACGCGAATCTCTCCCCATTTCGACGGCTTCGATGAAGAAACCAAAACCTCTTTCTGTCGACTTAATAGAGCTTGTAGTAGGAAACCAGAGGAGTGGGATACAGAATATCGATTTATGGAAGGAGGACAGTTCTTGTGGGATATCGCTAACATCAACGATAGTATGGTCAAACTGATGCAAGTTCGAAAAATGGCTTCTAATTTCCTGTGGAGTCCGTCAAAGATCTCCAAAAAGGCCAATCTTCTTACTGAGTTGAAGAATGGGATGGAACTGTCCAAACAAGAGTAGGTGGGACCTCTCCACTCATTGTATTTTGCAACAGATAAAGACATCAGAACGCGCTGATAATGTAATCAGAACAACAGCACTTCTCGATGATATCGAAACAGCACGAGAGGAAATCAGAAGAAAACATGGAGACAACAGTGAGATGGATTTTCATAAGAATAACCTGGGGCTTCTTGCAATTGTTGTCTGTCTCAGTACTTTCATACATGGAGTAACATGCCTCACGTCCTCGATTAATAAGTCATAGTTCCTTTGAAAATACGGTGTCAGTGTCAATATCCATGTTTGATTGTAACAATTACTTAAATGGTATGCAACTAATTCCTATTCACCGAAATGCAATCTATCGAAACACAATCGTTCAGCTCCCTCTACTGTACATGCTTTATGAATAAAAGGACTGTCGTCTTCCAGGGCGGACCTCCAAAATGTGAAAATTCAGTGTGAACATCATGCAAATGTCTCTTCAATTTGTTCTTCGCCACTTTCGTTGATTCGACCATCTTACAAAACCAAGAATGTCACTTCAGCGTGTAAAGCAATCTACAATCTCCCAGTACGGTGCCTCCAACACAAGCGACATCAATCCTAACTCATCAATCCTTTCTGATGTCCTCTCAGAAATCTTAAACCGAACGTCAATCTCACCTCACTTCAAAGATCTCAATTCAGAAGCTCACTCCTCTCATCGAAATCTTGGGAAAAGTCTTAGATTAGCAAGATTGTCCTCAGGAGACCTTGTTTGGGAATACTATCCAAAGAGTTCATCACAAGACATTGTTGATGTGGCCATTATCTCCAACAGTATGCTTGATCTCCACCAAAAAAGAGAGTTGCAAACAAACTTTCCCTGGAGTCCCAAAACAATATCAGACAGAGGCGACCTGATCATCGAGTTGATGCGAGGGAAGATGATGCCAAACGAAGAGTGAGTCATTTCACACTTTTGAGCTACATGCATGAGATGGACAGTATCGCTGATTATCTTACGACGTAGGACGCAAGAGTTATTAGACGATATAGATAAGTCTAGCAAACAAATATTTCTCAAACGAAAACAGGATGATGCTAATAGGTTGAGTCTCGAAGATGTTCTCACCGGTATGACAACTGTTCAGTGGAGAGAGGACCCAATGATGATCCTCATGGAGAGCATTTTTGGAGAAAGAAGGATGAGTTCGTCGAGTGGATAAATTAGTTATGAATCAAGCTGTAATCAAATGTCCAAAATTCACTGACTGTACAGAACGTGTTCTCTATCTAAGCAACTTACCATAACAATAGGTTTGTTGAAATACAATGCTTCCGTACGCTATTTTCAATTCCAATATCTCATTACCTTTCTGATTTCCTAACCCTAAACACTTTTGAAGCCATAACAAATGAGTCTCTTGATGATTTTTCAGACACCAGAGCTCAAGTCTATTAGATCAACAAACTCTTAAGCCAAGTTTTAAGAGCCGCACCGCCATCACATGTGTAGAGGTTGTGTGCGAAGCTTTCGTCGATGCCAACACTTTCGCCACACTTGCAGTGTTTGTAGTGTACTTTTCCCAACTGCTACGTCACAAGTCGCCTTGCTTGGAACGTGCATGTTTGCAACAAACACCGACTTTCAAGAGCCGCCAGGTTTCATGTTTTCGGTGAAACTATTACTTGTACAAAGCATTTCGAGCAACAAAGGACGTAAAGGCCTTCCAATGGAAGAGGCGTGAAATGTGATAAAATTGCAGTACTCGTTCATTATTTGAACACGAAGTTATTCGCCACTTCTATACACTACTGCTTCAAAATGTCGCTTCAACGTGTAAACCAAGACGCTACTTCAGCTAATACCTCCATCAACGACACCTCTGAGCTGTTCCAAGAAGCTCTCATTGATTTATTAGACAGAATTACAACCTCCCCTCACTACTCAGTACTTGTGTCAAAAATTTATGGGTCATTTTGCAACCTCTCCAGCAATTTCGAATTCAGTGAAACATCAGACAGAGGTATTGGGAAATACCAATCAAAGAACAAAACTCAAGATATCTTAGATCTCACATACATTTCTGGGGCTGCTTATGATTATCATAAAACAAACAACTTAACCTCAAACTATCCTTGGAGTGTTCTCAACATCTCCAAAAGAGCTGATCAGTTACGTGAGTTAATGGAGGGAAAAGAAATGTCAGACAAAGAGTTAGTGTTGAACTTCCATCGATCGATACAACTGTACTGTAATACTCTTTAAAACCGATAACTGATGTAAAACTTATAGGGCCAAAACCCTTCAAGCAGACATTGATACAGCTCGTGCGGCGATGCTCATGAAGAGAAAAGAGGATGGCGATTTCAGAAATACTTTGGATGGCTTGGGGGTAACTGGGGGAGTCATTGCTGGAGGTTATTTGTTTTGGCATGTTGTTTCTCATTTAGCTGAAATGGGAAGAGATGCTTGATCATTTCCGTACAAGTGCCGTGGTATGTAACAATCTGTGTTTCTTTGCCCAAAGCTTTCCTGCCGTTTGCAAATTATGGTATACTGTATATGCCCCTGAGTTTGTGCTGGACAATCGATAATGCTCTCTGACTAGGACAATCGTATAGCTTCTCTACTTCTTTTGTTGAACGATCTTTAGGCTTCTCATCCAGCTGCTAAACCCCGAAATACAGTCGTTATCCTTATCTAATGAAAACAATTGCCGAAATTCTATGAATTTAATGCCTAATCACCTGACATGATTTGTGAACAGAGGATTGTTGTCTTCTAGGGCGGACCTCCAAAAGGTGCGAAATATAGTGTAGACACCGTGAAAATTTCTTTTCGTACATGGCTTGAGCACCAAAAACTCTTCTTCGCCACTTCTCACAAGAACATCAAAATGGCGCTTCAACGTGAGAATCAAGAAGCCTCAGCTAGTACCTCCTTGAACAACACCTCAACCTCTGAGCTGTTCCAAGAAGCTCTCACTGATCTATTAGACAGAATCAAAATCTCCCCTCACTACTCAGACCTTGGGTCAAAAGTCCATGAGTCATGATGCAACCTCTCTAACAATTTCGACTTCGGTGAATTATCAGACAGAGGTGTCTGGAAATACCAATCAAAGAACAAATCTCAAGATATGATAGATCTTACATACATTTCTGAGGGTTCTCTCAATTTCCATATCAAGAACAACTTGACTTCAAACTACCCATGGAGCCTTTTGAAAATATCTCAAAGAGCTAGTCGGTTAGTTGGGTTATTGAGCGGTGATGGAATGTCAGATAAAGAGTGAGTTTCCATCTTCCATCGAACGATATTGTATCCTATCGTCAAGTAACACTCTCCAAGACCAGCAACTAACGTAAACTGATAGGGCCGAAACCCTCCAAACAGATATCGAAACAGCTCGTAAGAAGATGCTCATCAAGAGATAAGAGGATGGCGGTCTCAGTGTTAACAAAGCTTTGCACGGCTTGAAAGTAACTGGGGAAGTGGTTAGTGCAAGGGTTTGCTTGTTTTTCGAAGTCATTTCTCATTTTTCAGAAACTTTGAGAGAAGTTCATCGAGAGATTGGTCGGGAGATTGGGGAGATTTTACAGTAGTTAAGTTTACACGTATGAGTACCGTAGTATGCAATAGTCTGTGTTTTCTCTCATGCCTGTAGTCAATCTTTCTCCGGGAAATTTCCTGTCACTCGCACAGTCGTGTAAATGCCATTGCTCCCAGTGTACTTGTACCGTGAATTACGGCCACAAACTCTGAAATCGGGATAGACCAAGTAATCTCTCAACTTCTTTTGTTAAAAGGTAGCCTCTCGTCCAGTTCATAAATCCCGATCGTTGTGTTCTTCTTGCTTTCCGAATCAATCGACCTCAAGTTCCGATTTGACCGTTTATCTCCTTTGACAACGTTTTATACAGTATGTGGCAGTCCACAGCACAAACATCTTTGCATGCTCGATAGTCTAACCTTTGTTCTACTAAACGAGTAGGATTCTCATGGTGTGTTTCTCCTTTGATACAACCAAAATGACACTGACTATGTCTTCTTTCCGTTTGGGGTCATATTTGGAGCCAACAAGTTTTTCCCCCCTGTTGATTATAATACTATAACTTTCACCTTCCCAATCATGTCGAGTTCTCAAGGCCAAACTACAAGTAATACCATACTCTCGACTGACGAGTTACGTCGACTTGGTGAGTGATTGACCATCGATTGAACTACAGTTCATGGTGATATAAATAATTTGCCACCGACTGAAAATTACTGTACTGTAGGTTATCGCGTCCAAGGGATAGAAAACATTCAGAATTACTTTGAATCAGAGTTCAAGTTCGAATATGATCAAGAAGAAGTCACTCAAGACTTGCGGGAAGTCGCTACTTGTACCCTGTGCTCTCAACTCACGTAAGTGACGCAAAATTTGTGAATTGTGAATATCCCTCTGACGACGTAATATTGGCATTCAGCTTGGATAGTCGAATCATTGTAACCAAGCACATATTTGGAAAGCTTTGTTTCTGCGGTAGCCACTACACGAATATTACTGGTTCTGCCAACGTCTCCTGTTTACACATATTCTGTGGTCAATGCATAAAACAGCATACGGATCGACCAGTAAGTCAAATGCTCCTTTGTCTTCAGGGGAAAAGTGGCATCCTCTTGTGCTGATAATGTGTGTTTCTCTGCTTTGAAGGGAGTCGGAACCAGATGTCCCGATTGTCGAAACCATATTGATCGACTGCTTCCCAGTCATCATTTAAACAGCTTAGCAGATTGGATCGTTAGGAAGGTTAGTACTGATGGAGACGAGATTAAAGAGCCACTGGTCCCGATTAGAAGAGGAACTCGTTACAACAAGGAAGAAGAGCCGGAAGAGGAGGAATCCAGGGATCCAGAAGTCAGGGAGATAGAATTCTTTAGCGAGGTAAAGTTTAACCAAAGAAAAGCGTGAGTACTATGGTACAAACGGGACCACCGAGGTTGACTTCCGCTTTATACAGAAATCACCAGAGAGTCTTACAAAAGATGTGGCAAGAGGGTTCCAGATACACGACCTGTCAGATGCTCGATGAGGACATGCCTCCGCTTTATAAACCCGAGGAATCTCCTCCTGAAAAAGATACTTATTGGGCAGATGGACGTCTTAGATACAGAGCGTGAGGTGAAATAGGAGCTTTGGAATGATTTTGAATGCATGAAAGGATTATTGTCGTGATCGCATGCCTCAACAGCGTCCTTGAATGGAGCATAAAAATCTGATTTTCTGTACAGTTGCCACGGATGACAGTCTTGAGTATTTTTACACTTTATGCAAAAAACCATGACCTGCATGACCATCAAGGAGCTTGTAGAGTACAGACGAGACTCAATGTAATAGACCTCTCGGCACTAAATCATTCATCAGTGCAACAAAGGAGATTAAAAACCATTCCCAAAGAGAGAATTTTTAACCTTTGATGTCGAGATGGTTAAGTCTTCTGAGCACTAAACTGATAGCCAACAGTCGAGCAATATATTCTACCAGAACTTCCTTTTCACGTATCCAAGAACGAAACGGCGGTGCAACCACTGTCTTACCGTTGAAAGCAGGAAGACTTAAAATGTATGCCGAGGACAGTAAGTATTCTGAACAGGCTAGGGCAGTCCACCGACTGACAGAGTGACTCCAAAAAGAGCAAGAGCTGAACGATATATTCCAGCAAAAACTGAAATCCCTCAGTCCCACAGAAACTCCAGATGCGTACGAAGATTTCTTCAGAATCACGACGAACTGTGGTGTCTGTTCTAGTTATCCGTAAGTTTCATATCTGCACATGTATAGCTCGCCTCATGACTAGATTGGTATCGACGATGCCCTTCACCCCAGGTGATAAAGTCAAGAAAACGAATTTGGAATCATGTGCCCATTCGTTTTGTAGAATATGTATTTCCAAATGGGCGAAACGGTTGGTAAGTTCATTTCAATACTTTTATTTCCAGTAGTCAGACCTAGTCTGACCAGAGCCCAAAGATGAAAGTTGCAAAGAGACATAAAGAAAAGGCTATACTAACCTGTCCAACATGTCGAGCACCGTTTCAGAACTTGGCATGCTGTGATGCGGCTGATAACTTCCTGGACTCTCATATAAGTGAGATCAGTGAGAGAAAATACAGAAAGTACAAAAAGAGGTTAAGGTCAGTGCCCATTCTTTTGTAAATTGACTAGTCGTACATGAGTGACTGAGGTGGCTTTGTAGGAAAGCGAAAAAGGAATGGGATACTGGGAAATACTACCTGTCCGATGATTCAGCTACGAGTTCCGAGTCCGAACTCGAAGAGGAGGAGGAAGGGGAACATGAAGATGAAGATCAGGCAGATTCAGAACAAGTCCCAGCACCAGAATCGACTACACACGACTGGTTTTCGGCCTATACAGTGCCACCCAACGGTGTCGATGAATACGGATCTGAAATTCCCACTGGGGATACACGTGAAGCTGTTCCAATGATTATAAATGGAGCTTCTACGTGGCAGCTTGTGACACCTCAAGCTCGACCTCAAGCTCAAACCCAAACCCATGATCAGTATTCAAGTACGCACCACTCCTCAACAGACGTATTCCAATACCTTGACCAAGATCAAGATCAACATCAAGGATGGCGCCAAACTCAAGCCTACTCCAATGTCTCCCAATACTTGGATCCTGATCAAGACACCTACAATGCTCAGCCCACCGGACACCTACAATACAGATATCATGATTCGGGGAACCACGACGATAGATACGATGAACATGGATATTATTCGCAGGACGAGTATTAAGGGAACTGGTTTGAAGGGTTGTACGGTGTTTTCTTTCACTTACGAGTACGAGTGGCAGTCAGTTGTTTGGGTAATCAGGTTGTAATAAGTGATTCCTTATGCACCAGATCATGACAAGCTTTTTGACTAGGTAGGCATTTAGTCAGTAGTATCATCTACATGCATACCAAGTTAAAAGACTCACAAATCACATCATTGTGGCAAAACCCTTTTTCTATATTGATTCCTACGTAGGGTAGAGTCTCTGATGTAAAATGCAACACCCTCATAAGTTCAGAGGTAAGGGCATATCCTTGATCAATTTGACACCCAAGCCATGCACCTAATCGCCGCCAGTTCCATGCATAGTTGAACCGTTGAATCTCTAAACTGAACTAGAAAAAGAAACCAAAAGGACTACCTACGACGTAACATGAATCACCGAAATGTAAAAAAAAATCAAGACTAACCCAGAAAGGATGATGTGAATGTTAAAATGGAAATGGAATGACATGGCAGTTGAGGCCGTTTTTGGTTGTATATAAAATAAAATGTGAATGAATGGTATGAAGTGCGGGGATTTATTATGTTGCTCTTGCTTTTGATTGAATTTTTCGGGTAACTGCACTGGTCGGGTATAATTTTTTTTTGAAAGAAGCGAACCTAAAGTAAACTAGACGAAACACTACGAATTCTAAACGTATAGGCAGTTGAGGCCAACGTTGAAACGTTTAGTATCTGTAGTGGTCTGGTTTGTATGGTCCGTCAGCTGGAAGACCGAGGTACTCGGCTTGAGTGGTTGTCATGGTAGTAAGACGGATGTTGAGTTGGGCCAAATGAGCACGGGCAACCTCTTCATCGAGGGATTTGGGGAGCATGCTGGGGGAGAGTGAGTATTAAGCGTTTTAAGGAAAGAAAAACACTCACTGGACACCGAGTGGGTATGATTTAGCATCAGTCCAAAGGGCGATTTGAGCCATGACTTGGTTAGCGAAAGAGCATGACATGACTGGGTATATTGTCAGCTGAAAACTGAGTAAACCACCTCTAGCTCACCGAAAGATGGGTGACCAGTACCACAACCCAAGTTAACGAGACGACCCTCAGCAAGGAGGATGATGTGACGGCCTGAAGCCATGGTGTAACGGTCGACTTGAGGTTTGATGTTGACGCACTTGACGGCGTTGGCTTTGAGCCAAGCGACATCGATTTCGATATCGAAATGACCGATGCTGGGAAAGTCAGTAAGAGTGATAGGTATGACGAGGGAATCAAACCTACTTGCAGACAATGGCGTCTTCGGGCATGACCTCAAAGTGGGCAGCGGTGATGATGTCACGGTTACCAGTGGTGGTAACAAAGACGTTGGATCGGGCAGCAGCCTCTTCCATGGTACAGACCTCGTAACCAGCCATGGCGGCTTGGAGAGCGTTGATTGGGTCGATCTCGGTGACGAGGACACGGGCACCGTATGATCGGAGGGATTCAGCACATCCTTTACCGACATCACCGAAACCAGCGACGACAGCGACCTTTCCTGCCAACATGATGTCGGTGGCACGTTTGATACCGTCAACAAGGGATTCTCTGCAACCGTACTAGGGGATTGTTAGTTAAAATCCTGTGAGAGAAAGCTGCTACTTACATAGTTGTCAAACTTGGATTTGGTGACAGAGTCGTTAACGTTGATGGCGGGGATCTTGAGTTTACCATCACGGAAAGCCTTGTAAAGGTGGTGAACACCAGTGGTGGTTTCTTCGGAAACACCACGGATTTCTGAAGAGTATCAGTACGAGTCGTAGAATGTACTAAAACTACTTACCAGAAAGGTATTGAGGGTATTTCTCGTGAACGAGGGTGGTAAGGTCACCTCCGTCATCGAGGATCATGTTGAGGGCTTTACCTTCTGGGAAAGCAGCGAGGGATTGCTCGATACACCAGATGTATTCTTCCTCGGTTTCACCTTTCCAGGCGTAAACTGGGACACCGGTGGCAGCGATGGCGGCAGCGGCGTGGTCTTGGGTAGAGAAGATGTTACATGAAGACCAGGTAACTTGGGCGCCGAGAGCGGTAAGGGTCTCGATAAGGACGGCGGTTTGGATGGTCCTGGAGAGTGTGTCAGGGGGATGCTATCAATTGAGCTTGGCTTGACGTACATGTGGAGACAACCAGCGATACGAGCACCAGCAAGGGGTTGGGTAGCAGCGTACTTGTTACGGAGGTAGATGAGTCCTGGCATTTCACGCTCAGCTAACTCGATTTCTTTACGACCGAAAGCGGCGAGGGAGATATCAGCGACTTTGTAAGACTGAGGGGGTGTGGGTTAGTAAACGTGTAACGTTGGAAGGAGTGGAACACAGGGTAGAGACGGGGTGGAGAGATGATACTGGTATCGATGGAAAGCTAGGAATTGTGGGACACTTACCATTGTGATTTTTGTTGTGGTTCGGGTAAAGATAGAAGAGAAAAAGAATAAAGAAAGAAAGAGAAGAGATGAAAAGAAGAGAAGAGAAGAGATAAAATCTGTATGGTGTATGGTACGTTGAAAAAGAATGCGCCCTTAACCGTGAACGTGTCATCGTATAATGCCGTATTACCGAGATGTGGCGGTGGAGGTGGTCAACACCTCAATGTTTAGGTGTTGTTTGGTGGGTTTATCCTACTTTTTCTTTCATTTCAGCGTCCACTAAAGCTTTCCATACTCTTTTTAAAGTAGGATTGACAGATAGAGACGGAATTACGGTTGATATCCCAGAAAGAATCACCCTTCTACCTTGAAAAATGGACGAAGAAGCGGATCTCGCTTTGCTGGTTAGTCCCCTCATCAATTATAAGCTCCAACTGACACCACGTCTTCACTCTAGGATCAGCATTTGATCAAAACCAATCTTCTGGGTCAAAGAATGAGTGGTGAGTCTCGTATAGCATGCCGAATGCACACCTAATTCACTCCCAAAGGTATCCTTGCTCAACTCGACACTCGGTTGTCTAGGTTGGACAAAACGATTGCTCCTCTAGGGATCCATCCATTGAGTCGAAAAGCAAACAGTAAGACCATGACCCAAATCTCATCTAACACCCAGATATCGAAGCTACCCTCGCAGCACTATCACCAGGTCAACCGCCAATCACCGTCAACTCCCAACCACGTATCCAGCGACCACCACCGACGTCGACCGCATCATCGTCGTCGGGATTGGGTATCAAAGGCTATTCAGTCGATCCACCGTTATCGTCCACGGGACTACTTACGCCTATAGCATCAGCTGCGCCAAGTGGAACCGCTAGTCCAGCTGATGAAACGGCGATACTAAGTCGTGGACCTGATATCATGGCGTTAGGGGAATTCTACACCGCTTTAGATGGAGTGGTTGCTGATTTGGAACGAATGTGGAAGGGGTACAAGGAGGGTAGAGGTGGTGCGCGAGAGGCTGGAGTTAAGGATTTGGTGGGTTAGCTTGGGGAACGTCTCTATTGGTGATTGGCAAGCTAACAGAATTATTAGTCGCGCATGGTGGAAATTGGTTTTGGAGGTTTGACACAATTATTTTTAAAGATTGCCAAGGACAGTATGAGTCGCACAATCGACATTGAAAGTTTGATCGCAAATGGTGAGCATCTACGAGAACCTGATCAGCCTAACTTTCATTAGGCACACCGACACCTCCGAAATATTTCCCACCGTTACCTACGCTTCTTCAGATTTCGTCAAGAATCTTACTCTACCTCCATCCTTCGTCTCTAACGCCAAAAACAGCAACAGTAATAGAACCGATGTACACCAACTTTATCTCTTCATTAGCCGAAGCTCGTGGTGAATACATGCAAAGAAGTTTTGGGGGACTACTGGCTAGAGTCGAAGAAGTCGATGAAGGTGGGATCTGGGAGGGTGGGAGAGCTGGAGAAAAGGTTAAAGGTTTAGTTGGTTTGTGGGATGGGTTGATGGTCTTGGTTGAGGTGAGTATGGTAACAGTATAGTATTAACTTCATAGGCCGAGACTCTGTTGATCACAACGCTGTTCCCTAATCGACCACCTCCAGATCTTCTCCCTCAAACCCTTTCGTACCCACTCCGTACCATCTCCCAAACACTCACACCAACCATCAACGTAATCAAGAAATCCCTCTCCACCCATTCATTCCTCGCCTTTGATCTCTATCAATCACTCCTAAAACTACAGAGTAGATGGGAACAAGCCATCTCCAAATGTCTCCAAATGACCTACTCAAACAATCTCCCGGCATCACGAGATCTCCTCAACGCACTTCAAATACCTTTAGCCACTCTGAAATCACTCGCGCAAAGATCATTCCCAGAGTTACTCGTTGATATCAAATCCTCAAACGGTGGATCAGCATTGACATCGTCCATCCATTCGACGACGTACTCGACCTTGACATATCTAGAAACATTACCTCAATATCAAATAACGATCAACGGGGTGTTGGGCGGAACGAGGTCTGAGAGAACTTGGTTGATGGGCGCGAAGGAACCTCCAAGTAGTGTCAGATCCGCACAGGAGGAAGGTGGAATCGTCAATTTATTCGTTGCGGACGTTTTGGGTACTTTGATTGGGTTTCTGGAGAATACTGGTAGAAATATGAGGAAACCTGTAGGGCAGACTTTTGTGTTGAACAATTGTAAGTCACACAAGTAAGTTCCTACTTATTGACCGTTCAGTGTCCCACGTTCGAAACGCTACTGCGTCCTTCAATTCTGACATCATTGGTCCCGGTGCAGAAGATATGTTAAACAGAGCCTTCAGAGATGCAAAAGCGTAAGTCGACCATCAAAAGATCCCATCTAACCCACCAGATCGTACATAACCGAAATAACCAAAGACCTCACGACGACTCTTCAACATGCCCAACAAACCTCAACCCCAAGATTCGGAGTAGCAGTGAACGCTGCCTCCACCGAAAGAACCCATCTGAAAGAAGGAGCCACGACGTTTTTCGAGAAACTGAATGAAATTGAGAACATCGTTCGACAGTATCCGCTCAGCAGGGGGGATGTGGAGATGAGAGAAAGAGTTGGGAAGGAGGTCACGGAGATTATAGCTGGGTCGAATGGATATGGTGGATTCTGGGTAAAGAGTCAAGGGAAGAATTTGGATAAATGTGAGTATCTTAGTGTTTGAGTTGGGTTAGGATTGCTTAGGGTTGACACTACTTAGACGTTCGGAGTTCACCTGATGAAGTTTCGAGAAGGGTTGCGTCGATGTTCAGATGATTCGGTTTACTTGTATTATTTAGGTTGTATATGAAAATCACGATTTCACGATATCCGGAGTCTGCAACCTTACGTCGCTTGAGGACTTTAACGGTATTTCGAGATGTCGAGAACTCTTATCCGGTATGTCACGCGATATCCTCTGATTGACTGGTCAGCACGAGAAGAAACTGATTCGGCAAAATACTGACAACAAACTGTATTGTATAACAAAATATAGAAATAGAAGGTGAAGCCTTTCACCGAAAGTATGATGCGTGACGCTGACAAGTTGTATCTATCATCTTTGGGACTGATCACAGATATCTCCTCAGAACTTCCGTTTAATTTACTACTAATTCTAATTCACTGCTAATGAAATACTGAAAAAGATACTGTAGAGAACGTTTAGTATGAATCAGAAGGTGGGGCCTTCCGCCGAAAGTTTCATCAAGTGCTTCAGACCGAAAGTGTCCTTCCTATCAATGGATAGCTGATAGAATCCTTTGTGTGAAAAGCTATGACTCAATCTGTCCAATGGTCAAGAGAAGAGAAGGGGAAGTAATAAGGCTGAAGGTCTAGCTCCACTGAAGAAGACTCGTTTACCACCTTTTGGTTCTTCATTGACTACGTTGAAGGCTTTGCTCCACAGGAAGAAGACCCGTTATGACCTTTTTGTTCTTCCAGTCAATTTATCATACAACAACCATCCACGACCAAACAGAAACCTATCAAATAGAACTAACTTCAGTATCAGTACAACATGTCATTCCTGCATCAATCAGATAGTGAAGGTGAGTCGTCTACCTTCTCTGAGATCCAATTTTTTCGTACAGAATGTCAAATGACTACGACTGATACACGTTAAGATGAATTCGATATTGGTGATATTAACAAGGAGAAACTTAAAGCTTTGAAGAAGTTTGTCAAGAGTATCAGTGATGCTATCTCATGCTGTATTTGTCGTTCAGAAGGGTAAGTCTACCTTTTCAGAATGAAAGGCCAACACTCAAAAACCTATCTAGTGTCGATATGTCATATCTCATCAGCGACGCCGGTGGAAAAGATTGTGGCCATTCATTCTGTAACGAATGCTTACATGATTATTGGAAACCAGAGGAAGGAGAGATGATTACCGATGGCAAGGTTGTAGGTACAAGAATCAATTGACAAGTCAGCAGAAGGATTTGACTGATCGTAAATCAGAATGCACCTAAAAAATGTCCTTTCTATAACGAGCAAACACTTTGTAACGTCCCATCAAGAGCTTTGAACGATATTTCCCAAGCTTGGCATAAATTTCTTAACAGGAGTGAAGCTTATGACGGTAGAAATAAGTAAGTTTGAACACTTCTCGTTACTCCACTCGAACAGTTGCAAACGCTAACTGAATTCAGAGCGTCCATTGAAGCAAAATATACATTCCCCGATCACCGTGGTAAGAAAATAAAGTACTCACCACTATCACGACCATCACTATTGTCTTCATCAAATTTCGATGGAGCATTTGAAGATTTCTTACAGGAGTATAGCAATTCTGAACCAGTCACTGAAGAATATTTGAATAATCTAGAACCACTCCCACCTCCCCGTATCGACATGTTTGTCAAGCATACCAATCCTGGACACTCAACTGGTGGCTACGGGAACAATTCTTCTTTCACGAGTCATTTTGCTGGACTCAACATTGGTGAGGGATCTGGTGCGTCGAATTTCGGAAATTCAAGTCCATTACCTCCGTATGGGGGTGGGGCTGAATATCAGAATACTCCAGGAAGTACAAATTCCACCGGGTTGGGAACAGACCTTAATACTCCAACGTACAACAGTGGATATCAGAATACTCCAGAAAATACAAATTTCCATTCGATGGGAACAGATACGAACACTCCAACGTACGACAATCCTGGATCAACATATTATCCGCTACCAAATTACCCACCTCCTCCTCCGATCTATCCCCAGACTACACCTTATCCGGGAGTCTCTCACAACAATATAAACACATTCAATGCCACGATACACACCCTCAATGATATCAATGAAAGAGAGATGAACCAGTACGGAGATCATCAATATGGCCAACCACCCAACTGGGACGGATATGATCAATATCCTCAGTATCCACAAGAGCCAAACTGGAACGACAGGTATGGACAGGGTGAAACCCTGGGCCAAGATTCAACTTCCGAACGTCACCGACAACGTAGACACAGTCACTCTTCCTCCTCCAAAAATCACTCGAAAGCCAAAAAGACGAATAGTCACAATCATCACCATCGATCTCATCACTCGAGCACGAAGAGTGAGAAGAAGGAGAAGCCACATCATTCACAAAGTAAGGGGAACACGGTCAGTAATAAAGGTTCGAAAAAGACTTCTGGAGGGAAGAAAAATGGAGTATTGGCTTTCTTGTTTGACTAAGATTTATACATATGTACTCGTGTAACATGAGAATGTATGGTTGTTGCTTCGCGGTATTTACACCTCGTTTCTTTCATGTATGTGGCCAGGATTGTGATGTACTTTAACGTAGGCTTCGAATCGTCACTGTACAATGAAGCAATTGGTCTTCCACAATCTTTGTCCACATTCCCATCTCCTTTGTAACGACCCAACTGTGTCTCGATTGTGGTGCAAGTGAGTAGTGTCCGACGAAAATCATTTCTCTTCATAGCATATCAATAACAATTCTCAGAATGTCAACAAATTTAAGCAGTGAGTGTTATTGACCTTAGCTGTTCATAGAAAAGCAACTTACCACTTGACTTTCTTCAACAAGAACATCAAATCAGTGAATCTGATCAGATAATCACGTTCCAAAAACTCATCGAAGAAAGGATATACGAATTTAAATGTACTGATAATTGTTTCGAAGGGAGTGATAAAGATCTACGTAAGAAAGCTTATGAAGAGTCTAAATGTCCGATTTGTATGAGTATGGTGTGAGTGCTATTCATGTGTTTGGACATTGAAACCTTTCGTACAGTTCCGACGCGATGATAACTGTTCCAATGAACGACGAACAGTTGGCTCCAGACGGCACTTACAAATGTTTGCATTGGTTCTGCAGACCATGTATCGTCGAATGGGGTGAAAAACAGGTAACCCTAGTGCTCTACGGGTAAAAAGCCCCTACTGATACGTTATTGTAGATGGATTCAATACAGACTTCCAACAACCGAATGAAAAAGGTTAATCCCCACGGGACACCAAAACCGTATGAAACCACTTGTCCAACTTGTCGTACCAAATATGATAGGCTGTTATCAGTACCAGAGGTAGACAAGATGGCGGATGATTTCAGAGAAGATGAAGATCTGAGGAGCACTTCGAAATCAAAGTAAGTCAGTCTTGCTTCCACAGTACTGAATCGTTCGCCAGACAGAGCACGACTTTTGAACGTGTTCGACATACACCCAGAGACGATTTACCTCCAGATGAGGACTATGATCCGTTCAATGGTAATTTGAATCAATACTTGGGTCTAGACGAGCTGGAAATTGCTCCTCAAATGAGTTCAAGACGACATCGACGCGATCGAAGACATGCCGAAAGTTCAGGTCGATCGACTCATCATTCAAGAAGACACCATCGTCAACATCGTTCTAATGCGGGTCCCGATGCTACAATACCATATTTGGGTTACACTAACGAAGGAACTGGACTCCCAGGAGGACATCAAACACCAAATCCCATGACACCTTGGGAGTATACGGGAACTATATCCTCGAGTGGTGATCATCACGAGGTTTCCGCCTTCACACCACCCTTCGATCAATATCACACCCAAAATTCAAGTCCGGCATCGGTTACTCAACAAGGAGACTATCGTCCTCGGTTTTCTGCTGCCCTGGATGCTATAATACCATCATCTAACGAAAGGATTGCATATCCAGGGGCACCTCCAATAACCAACCTTATGACGCCTTGGGAATATGAGAGGACCGTATCCGAGAGTGCTGGTGTTTACGAGGTTCCTGCTTCCACACCTCAACACTTCAATCAGGGACATTTCCGAACTTCCGGTCCTGCATCTGTAACTCAACAAGGTTATCTTCAATCTCGTTTCAATCCTACAGTACCATATTTAGGTTTAAACAACGAAAGGATTGGATATCCAGGAGGACATCAAGTAACAAACCCCACACCGCATTGGTATACGGAGACTCTACCCTCGGATGTTGATTATTACGAAGTTGATCATTCAGAAACCATAGAACAATCATTCGAAAATCTTCGCTTATCTTCATCTACAAACTATCCGATGGCAACCGCAGGTTTTTCAGCCAATCCACAACAAGATGATTACTTGGCATATTTGAGAAGTCGACGTAGCCTGGGTGACAATCAACCGCAAGCTTCATCGTCCTCTCAAAGAACATCAAGCAGCTCTCACCGGCACAATCGTAAAGCTCCACGAACTTCTCAAAGATCATCGAATAGCTCTCATCGACGACAAGATACTCGGCCCCAAAGTTCAACTGCTTCTGGTTCGAAACAACAATCTACAAAGCCACGAACCCACAAGCAAAAAAAGAAATCCAAGCGCTGAATTTGAGATGAGGTGTTTATTACGAGTACTTTTGTCCATAGCCACGTTGAATCACATCATGTAAAATCTTCACAGCATAATGCATCAATGACCGGGGCCTTCAGTATCTGAAAACATTTTGAAAGTCTGGGCAAAATCCTACAGCATGTCGCAGGGCAAGTGGCACCTTGTTTGACATGAGCCAAAAAAGCTTCTTTGAAGTCGACTTGCATGCACAATGGATAACAACTCCACCTTTGTCCGATCCTCAGAGTCTCAGTCGCATCGTAGCCAATTGCCTTCTTTGAAACTCTTGTAGCTTCTTCACATATCCGTCAATTTCCCCCCTCTTCCTTTACCATCTATTCTTTCTTCGCCACCCATTTGCTGTCGAAAACATTGATACCAATTACTACCAAAGAAACCCCAACATACGTCCGAGTATTATGTCAATGTATTTGAGTGAATGAATGCTTTCCCAGTTTTTTTTTAAATGAATCTCTAGTGACATTGTGCAATGAGCATTCATTCATAAGTAGCGCTGAAGCTCTTATCTACCAGTATCAACTATGAACGAAAGCAGCTTACCGGGCATCCAGGTTTCGGTTAGCCTTTGATTTGAACTGCAACATGAAACCCTTAATGTCCCAGAGTTGAAACGGTGGTCTCAAAGGGCTGCATTTCACGTCATCTTCCTGATCTTGCAAGATGCTGAAAGGATCATATACCACCTTTGTAAGCTACATGTATGATGGTGATTGAACTATTGAGGAAGACCATATCACCCACGCCACCCATTTCTACTATCTCACCCATTCTATTCCTCGGTAAGACACTAACTTTACTCGTGTCTTTATTGTTTGCCATGAGTGAAGAAGGTAAATATCATGAATGTTTCGTTTAGGCTAGACTGATGAGACACCTACAGAAACGCAAGAAACCACAGACCAACCGCCCTCCACCAAGGCTTCGGTTGAGCCACTTACCAAAGAAGAGATAGAACTCGCCAACAACCTTTGCGCAATCTGTTATTACCCAGTGTAAGTCACCAAGATTTCAAAGATTATTTCTAACTGTTCGTCGGAAAAGAGCCAACGCTTTCGCATTTACTACGGAAGTAGAGGGAATTATCAAGGAATGTCATATTTACTGTGGCGAGTGTATTTCTCAGTGGGGGGATGTAAGTTTTCCTGTTATCTTACATAGAAAGAGCTAATTGATCGTACTCAGGCACAAATAGAGATGATGAGAAAAGAACGCCAACCCGACTTCGATCCTGAATGCCCAATGTGCAGAGCCACTATTGGGAAACTCCGTCCTTGGCCACAAGCTGACGAGAAGGCGGAGAGGGCAGCTAGGAATTTCAGTGAGTCTGCCACAACAGTAAAAGGGAGAAGTGTGTTCGATGATCTGATCGAAAGGAGAGGGTAAGAATCAAGGGAGTGTTTCGGTATCTGACACAGAATAGGATGTGGTCAGATCAACATTTAAATGTCAAAGAACACCGGGTCGCTGAACTTTTCAACCTCAACAGTCCTCAGCCAGTATCCGTCACATCTCAGCCAGGAACCGTCACATCTCAGCCAGGATCCGTCACAGCTCAGCGAATTATATTCACATTTGAGGAAGAAGAATCATCAGAAAGTATCGTGCCATGGTACAATAGACGCCAAAGAATGCCGAGCGGTCGTGAGAACACAGGGCGAAACGTTCATAACTCAATCAATAACTTACTTGAGAGAATTGGGGTGTCAAGGTCTCGACCAAGTTCGCCATTTCGCCAAAATCGTTTCCAACCTGGAGAATCGTCATTTACAATGGTAACAGCCGGTGATAACTCTACAAGCTTCGCAGACCTTCTCATGGATGCCCTCGGTCAAGTGGCCGAAAATCCATCGGGGGTCGATAGATTCGACAACCTTGAAACCAGAGCGATCACAACCCGTGTCAACTCTCCAAACTTGGCAGGTTCTCCTAGGGAAGTCCGCGGTCGACTGGTCGAAAATCAATCGGGGATCAGCCGCAACTGGGAGGATTCTGAACTGGAGTTGGCCACGACTCAACCAAGCTCGCCGACTGTATGGAGGGCTCTCCAGGAGATCAGCAGACAGCTTGATTGTATGGAGGAAGGTGAGATGGGTAATGGATTGGTTTCTATATTTTATCCATCAGACTGAGGAGTTTTGGTTTGCCGTGTGTTTCGTTTTGGTCCGATTTTGTTGGTTGTCACTGGGGAGGAATAGTTTGTCGATGTCTGTATAGCAATGTGTCAGTGATCAAGTCGAAGATATTGTATCTATGTAGATGAGAGAACGTGATTACAAAGAGTTACTCTTCATCTGATCTGACAGAATTGACAATTCTAGGTTGGAGAACGAAGAAGTTGCCATTTATATACAGGAAGTCATGACGGATTTTTTCAACCGCATCATTAGACTATCTTTGGCCTGTCGACAAAAGACCGATAACTTTTAGCACTCGAGACGCACAGCGAGCCAGTCTGATCAATAGCCCAGCATCTACTCCTCAGATATCCATGATGAAGTCGTAAAACTCACCTTGTAAACATAATCAGCCTGAACCTTTCTCACTCTCTATCCACCTTTTCATATCTCGTCCAACCCTCTCATTAGCCCTGTCAAGTTTTTTCCCTTTGAACAAGTTCACAACTCCACAAATCAAACCCTGCATAGTCTCATAACTAATATATCTGCAAGTATTCTCGTTGACCTCCTGGATGACCTGAACACGCTGTGGTGCAAGTAGCCAAGATGGAGTAGCGGTACCAGTCCAAATGATTTTTCGTTCCTCATCATCGATTGAAAACAATTTTACACGTATAGTTCCATCTTTGTCCCCTTCTTCAAGCCTGTAGTAAACTGTCGCGTCGTCACCTGCTTCGGGGCTTCGTGATGTGAAGTCGATTTTGGGTGTGAAAGTGTTCCATTCTTTGTATTCTGAGAAATTTTTCAACACCTCCCATGCTATTTGAGCTGAACACGGAATCTCGGTGGAACCATAGAAAGTGTAACCATTGGCGTTTGGATTGTTCGGTGTAGGGAGACTGAAGAAGTCAGTACGTTTCAAGTTTGCATGATGGATGCGCCATCACCTTTTGTCAAGAGGCATGGTTCCATGTAGAGTTATTTGCTGCACTGGTATGTCGGTAGCATTGGTAGCTAAGGAGGATCTCTGTTTGGATCTGTTTTATAGGATGCAGATTTTACGGCATAGCGTTTGACGTCGGTGGCACTTCGATACGTGTCCATCGTACTCTAGAAATCCTTTCACATCCAAGTGTAGCTCTTTGTATGAGATCCTTTCCATGAACCCAGCCTTGAAAATATGGGAGCCCTCACTGTGTGTTCTTTAATTTCTTTTTCTTACTCTTTTCGTCACAATATTCAATCCTAAAATAAGCTTACAAGTTTCAATTCTCATCTAATCACTTTTACACCAGAAATGAGCCCAGATAGTAGTGAGCCTTACAGTATAACAAGTGTATCTGCTAACTCGGATTTTTCAGCTCTTTCTGATCTCGAGAAGCTTGCTTTTTTGAGGGCAAGTGGCAATGATGAGATCGATTCAGTCACATGTCGTTTTTGTCGTGGAATTCTGTAAGTCTTTGGAATATGAGTGACGCACCACTTCTGAAATACCTCCAGAATCGATCCGTGTATCAACCTTGGTGAAAGCAGAAACTCATGTCTACATACATTCTGTAAACCATGTTAGGGATGATGATTGCAGACGAAGACCCAAGATCCCTAGGTAAATGTGCTCTGTGCTCTGTACCCATCACATCCATAGTCTCTTTTGACGCTATGGCCCGTAGAGTCAAACAGTATATACAATCAAAAGCTACAGAAAAAGAGAAAAGCTCGTTTGATACCAAGTGGGAGTAAGTCCTTTGAACGGTTCTTGAAATCAACTGCTTACAAAAATCTTGAAAGGGAATGGCAAAAGTTTCTCGACGGGGAGAGGGTAATCTTCAAAGATCTCAAATCAGTCCATCAAATCGAAAGGCAATCCGACGAGTCTACCAAACAAGTTCTGGGTTTTTAATCTAGAGGTTACCAATATCGGTCTACCAATAAACAAAGCGATAGGTCCGAATGATGCATTGATACTGTTAGTCCCCGTGCTACTGAACCTCCTTTCATGGGAGTGAACGCGGCCATCCAAATGCACATCTTGATGCCACAGCCTTCCGTAGTAAAACCTCTTGATCAATTTTACTTCTTGAGCTTTATTAGAACTTGCAGAACTATTAACATGAGTTTAGAAAATAGTAAGTGACAAGTGATAAACTTCATGTTTACTTTTAGCCCAGTCGGATCTCGAGCAAAGAGCGTTTTTGATCGCCAACGGCGATCTTTCCGAACTCGATTCGATATCATGTGGAATTTGTCAAGAACCTCTGTAAGTCGTAGTCTTATAGCCGTCTATTAACACTTTTAGGATCGATCCTTGTACCCTCATAGGTCCAGATTCCATGGCATGCCTACATACGTTTTGTAAATCATGTCAAGCCAATTCCACCAAATTCTCTATCCTTACTGCGGTGACACATGTCGAACCATTTGGGAGCTGTAGTACATGCAATCTGTCGATCAAGACTGTGGTCAGCTTTCAAGCTATGGGTAAAAAAGTCCAAGAATACGTTGAAAGACAAGCCACCAAAGGAGAGAAATCGTTGTTCGAAGCCAAATGGAAGTAAGTCCTTTCATCGGAGATTCACCTATTGATGAGGCAGAAATTGGAAAAGCTACGTCGAGTCTACAGAAATCACGCTCCCAGATTTAGGAAACTACAACCCAGAGATTCAATATACACAAAATAGTATCACTGAAATCCAAGATCTTCTAGGTTTCTTACTTGAAGCTCCCAGACATTTGATGCCTGAGAAGCGGTTAGTCTCCCTCCCCCGCGGTGCTTATCTTATCTGACTAATACTGTACCCAAATATAGATCAGATCGATTCGATCAAGTTCGACCTGTTGTAAACAATATTCTGGCGAGCCTTAGTAGGAGAGTGGAGGACGAAACAGAAGAATACCTTTACATCACTGATGTACTCGTAGATGCAGTAACCTCATCTGTAGAGGATCTAGAACAACACAAGAGAGAAGGATACTCAAAAGTCGAGAAATTTCGTATTGTTGGCGTCAATACACTTGAATTTAGAGGGAAATATCAGGGAGGAAAGTTGAGGCGCCAATTTACAATACTTGGGCCTTCTAATCCACCTAGTTATCGTTGGAATGATGAATGATCTGTACGGTTCAGTGGACTAGGTTCAATTTTGTAACAGCAGTACAGAACAACGTCCTTTCATGTAAGTTTTGCTGGATGTGATTCTTGTTTCTGCGAAGCATAAGCCTCTTTAACTTTGGACAATTACTGTACTCTCCGCACTCGTGGCAAAGGATAAGGAGAGATGCAAAATCATTATCATGCGGAGGAATAAAAATCTTATGATCAACGTTCCTCAAGAAATCAATGACCGAAATCTATATGTAGCTTGAAAGGGTGATATCGATATCTTTCAAAGTCTTGCAAGACATTCCAGACGTTGTAGAAAGAAGCACTCCGTAGAGGTCACGTGTAAAAGATGGGACATTTCTGGGCAATGCTGTACAGGTATACTCCGGTTGAGCTACGTGTCATAATCACTAGACGACTTCTAGACGACTTTTCGTTCAGTACAGTAGATCCAAAAGCTGCACAAAATGAATTCAGTGCAAACTGTAACTTCTTCTTTTCGAAATCGTCCAACATTTGCTCAAAGAAATGTGATAGGGCAGCTTTCACATCTGGTCTATCCTGGGAAGCACGACGCTTATAAATTATACATCTTTAGAAGAGAAGAAGAGAAACTGTTACTGATATTTCTACTGGCGCTGACGGACGACAAAGTTTAAGTTTCTGCCCTTTTAGGCATCCTCTGGTTCAAACTCTAACGAGACCCATCTTCGAACGATTGTTTCACGCTCCGCGTGGCTACCCGCTTCGTTGAACGATCGAACCTCGTCGACCATAGGTTGAAGAAGTTGCTGCACTGCCTCTAAGCTGATATCGCCAAACTCCACTTCGTCGGCCACTCCCCTCAAATCGGCCTCAATGCCAAACCGTGTTCCCCTCAATATAAATTCTTTTTCCCACTCGGCGAGGGTTTCGTCTTGCAGGAGAATGCTTTCAAAAGCAGGTAGCATTTGTCGCACACTCGAACGTACATCCATTATGTATTGAATGGTTGTCATATCTCTTGTGATACTTGGCTCTTCAGCATTTTCCGATACTTGTTGAATGGGTCTCACACCTTCTGTGATACTTGGCTCTTCAGCGACTTCCGCTACGTGTTGAATGGTTCTCATATCTCTTGTGATACTTGACTCTTCAGTAATTGAGACTGTCGGTTGGTCTTTGATATTGGTGAATAATCTCGTGATCGGTTGTGTAGTTTGAGTCGCCATGTCTGAAAAGGTATCCCTGTAGTCACAGACAATGTATCAATCCCCCCGAAATTGTGAGCGTCATTACCTACCTTTGTCTCTCCAGAAACCTTTGAAGAGTTTCTCTTCCTTTCTCAGCGTCAACACCCTGACTGAGCTGGATCATTTTATCCATAGCCGCAGCGCTCATCGCTGGGTTTGGTTGTAACTTTGAATACTTTCTTCTACACGCGGGACATTCAGGTAGTTTGGAGCTGTTTCTGGGATCGATTTCGAACTATAGAAAGGATATCAGTTACGAACAAGTTTCCAGCAGATAACGTACCTCTGCCCATGGAGATATACACGCCTTGCAGAAAGTGTGACAAGTCACATTCTTTTCTTCGCCTTCATACAGGCAGGTATGAGCATCGATACTAAAAAGGGACCCAATGTCAATGGTGTGCACTGAAGTTAACAGCTTTACTCACAATTCTTCACGGCAAATGCTACATTCTGTGTCTTGGGTAAAATTCTTTTCTTCTTGGGAAAGATCGGATCCTGTAGAGGTCTTATCAAACTCTATTAGGACGAGGAGCGGAGGCAGAAGGACTTACTGTTCTCACTCATGGTTTCAGTGAATCAAATATCTGTTTGAATTTTAGATTGAATCAAAAAGAAAATGATAAAATGATGGGAGGACCAGAAGGGAAAGAAACATAAAGGCTGAAATAAATGCGCTATTGAATGAAGGCCTCGTAAATTGCAGCATAGAAGCTTACAGCATCCTTTGTAGTGATTCTAAATACACAGCTAGATAAAATCTCTTCCATTGTAACTTTGCGATAAGAAATCCGAAGGCCATAGTGCCACATTTACGGATGTGGTTCATGAGTAGATTAGATGGTAAGTACGATGATATCCGTGAAAAGGTTGAATATCCAATCAACGTTTGAATCACTCTCTTTTTGAGGTTGACATGACCCAAATTCAACCGAAGGCTGTTGAGAAGAATCTGTATACCGCTCAATCCAGGCTGCATACATACAGTGTGGACGGTACTTGTCATGATTATGTCAATGGTCGTATCAGGAGGGAAACTTCTGGTTTACATTTTCGGGACCTTCTAATTCACCTGATAATAACGTAGAGACTGTGCGTGTCCTCTGTCAGTGAGACTGACTGAGTTTAAAATATGCTAAGACAATACAGAGCAACATCCTTTCATGCACTTCTTGCTCTATCTTCCAAGCATAAGCCTTTTTCTCAGTTAAATTTTACTTACCCACCACCATCTTTATTTTTTCCGCAATTAAACTTTATACATTCGAGAATGAGCTCAGATAACAGTAAGTGAATCAAAGACCTATCTCAAGAATGCAGATGGATCCTGACCATCATTTTAGATCTCGAAAAACGAGCATTTGCGATTGCAAGTGGCGAGGGTTCCGAGCTGGATTCTGTATCATGTGGCATCTGTCGGGAACCATTGTACGTTGAATGGTCTGATGAGAAATATAAATTACTGAAATCATTTCCACAGTATCGACCCTTGTACGCTGATTGGTGAAACTCCTAATTCATGTCTACACACGTTCTGTAAAAGCTGTCAAGGTTCTTCAATGAATCTTTCATTAGCCCGCGGTTTGAACAAACCATTTGGACTTTGTGGTATATGTAGAGAACCAACCAAGTACATTGTCAACTTCCAAGGTATGGCCGACAGAGTCAAGAAATACATCCAGTCAGAGGCTAGTCCAGATGACAGAACCCTGTACGAGGATAAGTGGGAGTAAGTCTTTTGTGGCTTTTTCATGTTAGTTATCCTTTGAATTGACACAAGTATAAAAGGAGGTGGCATCGATATCTCGATTACAAAGATGTAGTTTTTGATGAGCTTGCAAGCTACAATCGAGAATCGGATGCTACCTCGAAAGAAACAGAATTGGAAGACTTTTTCCGTCGAGCACCTAGATCTTTAAATCCATCAAAATCGTTAGTGACCAAAATTTAAGTGTTCGAGAAAATTGATTGACTAACAACAGACAGGTCTGAGATTTATAACGAGATAAGAACTTTCTTTAGACACGAGCTCGAAATCATGGAGAAAAAGGTCCAAGATAGTGGTACTAGCAGTGATTATAGTGGTATTGTTCTCACAGATGATCTTTTAGAGGCAATCACCCTTGCGACAGAGAAAATGGATCGGACGGCATCATGCAATGTATCAAGTGAGAGATTCCCACTCGAACGTGGTTATACCCTTTCCTTTAGACTGAGAGGTTCTGATGAGGGAAAGCGAGTCATTGGTTTCTCAATGTGGGCTCCAGATATCAAATAGCTATTTTTTGGAATAGAGAGACTCAGTTTGTTTGCGTTATGTATTCTTTGCTAAATGTAATATATGTTTGTAAATCACACTGTCGTACAAACACTTTACATAAACTCAAACAATTCAATACGTACTTGTACAACAACAAAGCAAACATTTACAAAACGTACTAAGACGAAAAACCACAAAACACCCAAAAATCTAAGACACAGATAATCTTTCTTGAACAGGAGCGAAAAGACTTTTCCCACTGAAATAATCTCTTGCACCACTTGATCCAGGGGAAGTCGGAGTCGAACTCCCAGAAAGATCTAATGTCGGAGTAGTGACCAAATTTTCATTCGGGGTACGAGGACTATCTCGAAGTCTCTGGAAACTTGAGATCAATTCCATGACTTCAAGTTCTGGTTGGAGACAGGTACAAAGACCTAGATGTTGTTCACAATCCTGTCCTAAATCTGTTGTCTCATCTTCACCAGAATCAGTGATAACCGAAGAACTCAGATCCGAACTCGAACTCGAGTTCCTACTACTCGAACCAGACCCCGAATCCACCTCTGAAATCGAGATCGAACCGAAATAATCAGGACAGGATTTAGGTGGTGGAGTGTAAACCGGTAAATCGACTTTCGGTGGTAATTTGCATTGACCCAATTTGACCTTCCTATCCACCCAAGTTCTTCTCATATTCCCTTCCAACTGATTAACGCTTTTCTTACCGTTACGTCCACGAACAGGTGGTAACGGATTACCTTTTTCGTCCTGTCCAATCTCGGAATGATAAATCTCGAAACGTAGATGATGGGTTGTTTTACTCAATTTCTGTTGATTTGGATTTGGAGGTTGGTTGGGAGTCGAGGATGTATCGATGGTCGTTGCTATAATCCCTGAATCTGATTTAGGTAATCTAATGATTTTCATGAATTCCATGGAAGTCTCGTCGGAGACAATGTTACCCATCACAGCTTGATCTGGGATCACCAAAGGGGTATCGAGAGAAGTGGCTTCATTTTCAGCATCGAGTTTTCGAGCACCGATCCCACGCCACAGATAACTCCCAGTTGGGGGTTTACGTCTGAAAGTCTGGAAATGTGGGACACCGTGTTTGAGTAATTTGAAGGTATCAGTTTGTGGTTCTGGTTCTGGAGGTGAACCTGTTTTGGAGGGTGTCGTGATTTGAACCAATGACAGTGCAATAGCGTGGATCGTTGTGAGTGGTGACAAATTGGTAATGTTGATTGAACATTGATATCCAGAACCGACAACAAACTAGACTCAAGTTAGCTCTAAACCTATTTTGGACGCAAAAGGCTCACCAAACCACTTTGAGCGTCTATTTCTAATTTCCCCAATCCCTTGACATGCTGATTCAAACCCCATTGTAGAGTCGGGATAGTATCCCTCGTTTCGGGATTAGCAATAACTCTAACAGATTTATGTGCACTGGTAATCGTCTGAATTTGAAGTAAATCCTCCGAAGTCGAAGATAACAAAGCGGGATCGATTAACGCTGGTGAAGAAGCGGATCGATATCTACCAGTTGGAACTTGTAGAGTTGTATTTGTATTTGAATTACCGTTGAATCCGGTATTAGCGTTAGTAGCTGATCGAGGTCTACCCATTTTTTTACCAAAGAGTGATTTCAACATTCCGCCAGTGTTTCCTTCTTTCGTACTACGTATGGAAGATATGGAATCGATACTACTTGAACTGGCGGTTCGTGATACACTAGGTCGTTCTATTGTGATTGCAGGTGGTAGATCTGTAGATGGGGTTTTACGGGGACTGTAAGTTGGAAGTGATAAAGGTAATTTGGCGTAGACTGTGTGAATGACCTTGTCGAATGGTGTGATTCGAGAAGGGGGTAGATTCGAAGGAAGTACGAAGATGAATTGGAAACTGATAGTAGTGAGTAAAGACACAACAACCATTGCACTGATACCCACTTCGTAGTCCCCTTCTCGATCCAAGTTCCCTCTTGACCAACATAGACGCAAAACCTCTGAATCACCTCTTTCCTCCCCCAATCACGCTTATAAACCTCCTTGGAGCGTTTATACAGATCTACTTCCCATACCACTGACATCTTGCCAACAAGAGTCCGTTCAGACGCTATCACGTTAACGAAACCATGAACGACGGTTTCGTCTCGTGAAGAACCTGCTATACCAGACGTCGATCCGTCGACTGCGCTTTCTGACGTGATGGGATAAACGAAGATTGGAACCGACGGTAAATCTATCGATAACGTTAACGACATTTTGGGTTGAGCGTGTATTGTAAATAAAATAAATCTGATATGAATTCTCTACACGACTGATCTCAAAGTTACAGAACGTATTGTACAACAAAGGATAACAATAATAGGAAACAGCATCAAAGCACGAAACCCACTCGGGATTCAACACGGAACAGTGGAACTGGAAATTATGGAGGAAATCTGAACCTATCCACTGACCGGACCGAATTATTAGATGATAACGACGCCAAGCTCTGGGTCTGGCTTGAGCAGATTAGTCAATGTTAATACCAATTCACCGGAGGCGTTACATCTAGATATCTACAAGGTTAAAAGACCCTCAAAGTGACAAAGGTTGTTTTTCCTTGGATCCTTGGGTCCCTTGGATGCCACACTCGGGCCGTAGATCTTACTTCTGTACCTCAGGTTCCTGCCCCAATTAACTTGAGCAGTTAAAATTAAATTGAAATTAACTCGAGGGAGGGAGAGGGAGAGAGGGGGATAAATCCGACTTTCCGATTTACAAAGGAGAAGAGAAGAGGTTTTGGTCCGCGAAAGTGGATATCGTAATGTTGAATACTGAATCGTACAACACTGCATCGTACGCAGCCTGTCTTTGATATTTAATTAACAGAGAGCAAGAGAGAAGAGAGTTCTGGAACAGCCATAGGCCAATCTATTTTCAGTCGGCCGAAGTTGGAACGAGCGATAAGAGTGGTACAACTTACAGTGGTGTACAAATGAATGCATTATGATTGCTTGCTAGTAGTACATCAATACAGTGTTGTCTATCGTCTTGAAATGTTAATTATACTTGTTTTTACGAGTTAAGTTGTTGTAGATATACAACAGTGAGACGTGCTTCCTATGAATAAAGCCATGATTGAGATCCAAGACCAAATCGTGCTTTCACGATCTCCACAGTCGACCCTCAGTCCCCTCAACAACATCCACTTTTCCTATTAGAGTCATCGAGAGGAACACCAGATTTCTATCCAGCCAAGAATATCAACAAAACAGCGCCATCGAAAATAAAAGTAATACCCCAAACTTACCCGCTGATCAAAACCTTTGTTACCAACCCTATCCAAAACCTCCCTAGCAGTCCTTTCGAAAGCCTCCACAACCCCCCAACCCTCTTTAGCAGAGGTCTCAACATAAAGCAATCCATGTTGTTTGGCGAATATCATACCTTCCGCCGAAGAGATCTCTCTTTTCATTAGCCGTTTCGCAGATGGGGTGGGTTGGGGATCGTCCTCTGAGATTGAATCCAGGGGTGGGGAGGATGGTTCTGGTTCTGGTTCGGGGGTATGGATAGCTTCGCCGAATTGGATTTGGGGTGTGAGGATGGGTTTCGTTGAGCAGAGATCGGTTTTGTTGGCTACCACTAGAGGGGTGTTAGTATTCAGACCTTTGAGAGGGATGAGATGATTCACGTATAATCGATACGTTCTCATCTGCATGAGCCTGTAAATCCTTTAACCAGGATGTAACGTGATCGAAAGCTAGCACCAATTGAGAATCAGTACCAAAATCAACAATAGATTTGATGAAGTAGATGAGACCCACTATCCCTCCGTGTAACATCATAAACCAACAAAGCCCCCGCCGCACCCCTAAAATAACTTCTTGTAATACTCCTAAAACTCTCTGTACCAGCTGTATCCCAGCCTACAGACCGCCCATAGGTCGTAGTTAGTATAAATCTACGAGCGGGGACGAGTAACACAGCGAGTAAAACCTACACTGGACTTTAACCCTCTTCCCACCAGACACATTCAATATCCTACTCCCAAACTCGACACCCAAAGTCGGTTCAGTCGAACCAATGGCGAATCTATCGTCTGTTAATCGTATCAACAGACTCGATTTGCCAACTGATGAATCTCCTACTATCACGTATTTGAGGATGCTGGTGGGTTGGGTCAGCAGAATGGGATTTTGGGTGGACTTACTAATCCCTAAGACTTGTTAGTTGGATAAATGGGTTTAGGACTTACCATGACATTGGATCCATCTTGGTTTGTGTACACAGGTATATGTATGTTATAAGATGGATACTATTGAAGTAATATGTAGATGCAAGATGGATGAATCCAATTCCAATTGACCGTCATTCTTTGTTTTTCTTTGCCACCTGAACCAGACTTATTCGATCCCATTACACCACAAATGCATAAAATCTACAATAAACTATGCGTTCAAAGCTGCTTCCTCATCTGCAACCTCGACACCTGCACCAGTACCCACTGCAGCCTCTTCACTGACCAGTGCGATACCTCCATCGACACCTTCAACCTCAGCTTCACCCTCTTCGGTCTTTTTGAATACTTCCTTGGGTGTGATGTCTTCACCAAAGATACGTAACGACAGGGAGCTGTGTTGCTTGTCAGACTACATGCATGTATGAGTTGGAAAGTAGACTCACCTCTTCTCCCGTTTGTCTACTAGTAGCGACATTGAGGTCTTGGCTTTCCAGACTGGTAAGAAAAGTGCTAGCGGGAGACTGTAACGATGTTAGCTACTTCTTCAATGTTTCGAGGGTTCGCTCACTGTCCACCAGCCATTTTCCCAGGTGCAAACCTAACCAACATATTCCCAAACCCAGCAGCGTTAAGAATCTCCTGGAAAGAGGGAGCGAATTTATCGATCTATCGATATTTTATCAGTCAATAAAGAGACATAAATTTGTGGGTAAACATACAGGTGGATATTGACCTTGAACGAATACTCTCAATTCCTCCAACGTAGCATCAACAACAACCCCATCTTCACAATGTGGTAGAATCTCTAATATCCCTTCAGAAGGTATTCTCCATTTACACAAGATTTCCGGTCGATTCTGTGAATCCTGTCTCGAGAAGCCTTTGACTCCTGCTGAAACTATTCTGAGACGCGAGAAATCGTTGTTAAGGATGATAGCCTAGATGTCCGTCAGACGCCGTTCATGGAGAGGAAGTAGAGAGACTGACCTTGACCAGATCATTCGTTAGATAGATCGTTCGAAGGGGATCACCATATTCGTTCCTGACCAATAGATTCGCTTTAGGGAAAGTAGAACCGAGTTTGAACCATTGTCTAATTCCAATCAGTGACATTCATTACCACTCCGAAAACACTCACACAATCTTTGTAACCTCTTCATGATTCTCATCAACGAAACCGAAAGGATCTTCTTTCCAAGTAACATCCCTCCTTTCCTTCTTCGAGAGCATCGTGGTAGGTTTAGCCTTTTTGGCTTCGATTTCGGATTCTGGGACTGAAGGTGAGGCTTGGCGTTTTAAGGGGTTCTCGGATGTTGATGGTGTAGACTCAGGTTGGATGGTTTCTGTTGTTGATGAAATTGGAGCAGCTTCGACTTGAGTTTTATCCGCATCCTTCTCCAAAACACAAACGAAGAATCCACCAGTATCTTGATCGTGAGGTAACAATCTCAGACTGAAAATGTCAGTACACCCCAAAACCCACTTACATACCATCTCTCCAAACCCAATTCTGTAGCGTTGGCAGGTGGCCAACAAGTTTTACCCAAACCTTTACTTTTATCCTTCTCCCTTTCTTTCCCACTTTCAACAGCCGCACGGTAATCTTCAAAAGTGTCGTGATAAACTAATTCTCGGTCGTTGGATTCAGGTTGAGTAGCGATTTTCCAGTGGGTAATACCAGGACGACGTTTGAGGGCGGGTAGTTGAGAGGAGACGTCGACGAGTTTGAAACCTGAAGGGTCAGTTGGTGTGCAATCGTTCTAAAGAACCCAACTTACCTGGAGTCGAGTTCAACGCAGCAGCTATGACAGCTTCGTTTTCGACAGGATTGAAACTACATGTCGAATACACCAAACGTCCGCCAGGTTTCAGCATGTTCATAGCACGTTCAAGAATTCGTAGTTGTAGACTATGGGCACAGGATCAGTTAAGTGGGGGACTAAAAATGCCACTGCAACTGACGTGTGTAAACTGTTTCCATCAGCTGCACCCCATTTCTTCCAAATGTCTGAGTTTTTCCGTAAAGTACCATCACCAGAGCATCTAGACGAGTGAGCCAAGGATTGTTCCAAAAAAACAAAAACTCACGGTACATCTGCCAAAATTCTATCAAATTGTAAAGTTTGTCCCTTTCCTAAACTGATATTTGGGAACATCGCTGACAGTTGTAAGCTTCCCATATCATCGATACGAGACTACTTACAAGCATCATAATTCGTAACCATCAAACCTTTACTTGGCATTCTTCCAGTCTGATGAACGAGTAAATGAGTCCTTTTGTAGTCCGAGTCGTTGGCTATCAGTATACCGGTAGATTCCAAATCATGAGGATTCAAGGCTTCGATGATTTGAGCGGTCTATTGGATAAATTAGCTTGACTCGGCTTTCGAAACCCTAGCTAACCTTTGAACCTGGAGCAGCACACATGTCAAGACATTTATGATGAGGTTGAACATCCAAAAAAAGAGGTGGGATCATTGAAACAGCTTCTTGACGACTTAGATTTCCCTGTAGTGTGGTCAGAAACTACATTCCTCCTCCTAAGTCCAGTTGACATACCACTTCAGTCTCTCCAACCAAAAACCTCTGGAACGCTTTGAAAGGCAAAGCCTTCCTAATAACCCGTTTAGGTGCTGCCATATGCCAAGCCAAAGAATCTGGATACCATGGCAGTTGTTTTGGTGGGTCGTATTTGATGCCATCCAATTCTACATCCTGCATCGTTGGCATGTAAACGTTTTTGATAATGTCGTTGATGGCAACTGCGTGACTGTCGTCGTTATCAGTGGGATAGTACAATATTTGAAGATAAATACTGACGCTCTGGAACCTGTGACTCTGAATGTCATTGGTAGTTCCGTCCTTAGACTGGTAAGGAATGGTTCCCATTCGTCGTCAGCGATGATCCCTTGAGCCTGAATGTGACGTGAGCTTCATTCCTTGAAGACCGATCCTTGAAGCTCCAGCTCACCCTGTAATATCCCTCAAAACTAGCGTTGTTCATCTCTGGAGCAACATATTCTGCATATCCAGAACCGTCCCCCTTGTCATTCTGTCGACTGTCTCTGTCATCTCTAGCGAATTTCTGGAGGAGAGAAAGGAAAGTTAGTAAATTTTCTTCCACAGCTGCGTAGACGCAGTGTTTGATCACCCACCTTTCCCCCTGGCTTTCCACGTCTTGATTTTCCCATTATGAGCTGATAAGATAAGATAACAAAATTTCAATATTGTTGAGAAGGAAATCAAAATAACAAAATAAATAAATCCTTATCAATTCAGAATATGGGGTACACGTCATATACTCTTTTAATCTCATTCGAATCCGAGCATGCAAAATGGTTGCTTGTAGTCGTACAAAATAAACTTGAATGTGCAGACGCGGGAGCAAAAAGTGCCACAGGCAAAGGGTGTCCAGAGCCCCCGTTGTCACGGGGGCTCTGGACGGTACAGTCGCCCCCAGGGTCCACGTGGCTGTCGCCACGTGCTTGTCGCTGTCGCGACGCTCGGAACTGTCGTCCTCGCTTTTAGCCTCCCTCCCTCCACCTCGCGTTAGCTTTTTTGACCACCAAATCAAGTCATTTTGCAAGACAACTTCTCTTGGAAACAACTACCATCCTTGCCATGGAAAGTCATCACTTTCAAAATAAGAGGATAACCATCAACCCACCAGTCATACTCAAACACTCTAGATCACCTTCTGTAACCAGTTTCAACCAAGGGAAACCAACTGCCAGTGGATCATCCAAGATTCGAAAACAAGAAACTATCGTCATCAGTGACGACGAAGATGATCACTTCGAGGACGCAGGTCTGAATCGAGCTGGTGGATCCTCTTCTATCAACAATAATACCAACGGTACGACCAAAGGGGTAGATTGGGAAGGTAGAGAAGCATTGAAAGTCGCTCTCTCCAAGTTGGATGCTGAAGTGAGCTGTGTGTCAGACGCACTTGTGCTGATCGTCATCAGATAAAATCAGTAGAGGATCAACTGAAACCCCTTCAAACTCTACATACAAGTCTTCTATCCGAACGTAGAACGTTAGAGAAACAACTCTCAACCTCCTCCCTCACCAAAACCACCCAATCCAAACTCTCCGCAGCCCCACCCACCACTGGGATAGATTATCAATCGACCTCCTTCCCATGGTCCGAAGCAGTCACTTCAACCTTGAACAGAGTGTTCAATTTGTCCAAACTACGTTTATGTCAGGAAGGGGTGATTAACGCCGCTATGGATTCGAGGGATATCGTTTGTGTCATGCCAACAGGTGGTGGGAAGAGTTTGACTTATCAATTACCTGCGATCGTTGGTGGTAAGGGGTTGACGGTCGTTGTTAGTCCTCTGTTGGCGTTGATTTGGGATCAGGTCAGGGGATTGAGGGAAATTGGGATCGAGTGTGTGGTATGACCGAGTTTTCAGACTGGAAAATATGACTGTTGACTATGAATAGATGTTGACTGGATCAACGAGTAAAGACGAACAAAATGAGGCTTTCAGTAGGATGGAGAATGGTGCTGGTAAAGGTCAGAAGGATATCAAAGTAAGTCCTCGTCTACTCATGTGAGCACAAATATTAATCGAGTACAGCTATGCTATGTTACGGTACGTCTCGTATTTTTCTCCTCACAACAATCTAACGCTTCCCCTTCCAGCCAGAGAAGATCGCCAAATCAAAACGATTCATGTCCGTGCTTGAAAAAGTCAATTCGGCTGGTAGACTGAGTGAGTGGATTCCTTGTCGAACCTGACTAGACGATATTGACAAGAGTAAAAGAACGTTTCGTCATTGGTAAGCTTGAATCCCAGCTTGATCTGGAATCCTTAGCTTACGAATGCAACAGACGAAGCGCATTGTTGTAGTCAACTGGGTCATGGTATGTCATTCATGTTAATGCCGTGTACTGAATCTTTTCCTAGATTTCCGACCAGGTGGGTTGTTGGCTTTGAAGATCGGAGAACAGCACTGAATGGTTTAGTAGATTACAAGAAGCTCTCGGTGCTCAAAACCTTATTCCCTCGTGTGCCTATCCAAGCAGTAGTAGGTCGACCAGCTGTATCTTAACCGAAATAGCTGATCGACGTATCAGACAGCAACACTAAGTGCCAAAACGTTACCAGATCTCTTGAAAATTCTTCGACTTCCACCAGTAACAGATGGCCAAGGTATGTATCAACAGTTACAATCGCCAAGATGCTAATACGTAATAGCTGCCAACATTACTGGGACCGTATTCTTTTCAGCTCCGTTGTATAGACCTAATCTACATTACAAAGTGATTCCTAAACAACAAAACGCTAAGCGTGCCATTGAGGAGATCTCAGAGTGGATCGTCAAACATCATCCGTGCGTCCGACATCATATTCAACTACAGTAGCTGACACGTTGATTCATAGGAACGACAGTGGTATCATCTATTGTTTGAGTAAAAAGGTAAACACATGATGGGTTTAGTGGCTGATCGTTAGGACACGGAGACAGTGGCTGAAACTTTGAGAGAGTGTTCGAACGGGGTCATCAAGGTTGGTAACTTCCAATTTTGCTTTCGGGTGTTAACGATTCGAAACAGACTGGGGTCTATCACGCTGCAATAGACGAATATTCGAAAGAGAAAATACATCTCGATTGGCGAAAGGGGAAGATCAAGTAAGCTTTGCACCAAACGACTTATACGAAAGCTTACACCTAATAGTTGTATTTGCGCTACGATAGCTTTTGGTTTGGGTATCGACAAGGGAGATGTTCGTTATGTGATTCGTAAGTCCATTATAAATCTCACTTTAACATCTTAGATCATTCCGTAAGTAGTCATTTAGCCCTGCGATAAACAACTCACACTAGGTCAGATGTCAAAATCTCTCGAGGGCTACTATCAAGAAACAGGCAGAGCGGGACGAGATGGGAAAGACTCTGATTGTGTTTTGTTTTATCGAGGGCAGGATGGCTCCAGAATGTCGTCATTGATCTACAGCGACGTTGATGGGACTGCTAAACGTATGTTTTGATGACTGTTTCTCGCTCACACCCCAGTTAAAGAGATGCTACGCTTTGCACAAGATATGAAGACTTGTCGGAAGGTGTGTTTTCGACTTAAATACCACTGACTCTAGGTCGCTTTCGCTCGATACTTTTCTGCTTCATCACATTTATCCGCCAACGCATGGGATCACGCCGATACCCTCAACGCCTCCAGAACAGGCACCATTCAAACCTGTGGAATTTGTGACAACTGTACAAGAGATCCAGCAACAGTCATCACCAAAGATGTGACCAAGGAATCCTGGAAGATCCTGAAACTAGCCGAAGCAGTCCAATCGCAAAACGGCAGAGTCACACTGTTATCTCTAATAGATTTGGCTCGGGGGAATGGAGGGGGTGCGTTCGCTGCTAGAGGTGATAAAGGGAAGAAACGGGCTATGGGGGAGGAGAAATGTTTTGTCGATTTAAGGACTATCGGTGGGAAGGTTGAATTGATGAAGGATGAAATGGAACTTTTGATTATTCATTTGATTCTTTTGGGATATTTGGAGGAATGTGAGTGAGGTCCGAGTATTCACACTAACGACTATAGCATTCCACGCTACAGCTTGTGAGTACAAAGTACAAATCTAGGAACGGAACTGACCCATTTAGTCAACGTCACAGCTTATATGAATCCATCGAAAATCGCTTTCAGACTCTCACGACTGAAACTAGAAGAAATAGAAAAGAACGAATTCAACAACATCACAAAAGTTGAATGTACATTCCCACTTGCAAAATATCAACTAGACAAATTGAACGAATCACGACCAACAAAAACGAACACCAGTCAACAGAAGAAGAATAAAGCGTTACCATCAAGAAGTCAAAGTACATCACAAGTATTAGTCACGTTAACTGATTCAGAGAATGACGACGAGGTCGAGGTCGAGGGGGAAGAAGAAATCAAAGCCAAAAAAATTAGAATGTATCGACAAAAAGCTTTAGACAATTTACCTGATGTTTTCAAGAGTGAGAACAACGTTGTAGACGATTATTCAGATTTGAGTCAGGACGTTTTCGCTCTTTCTGACGAGGAGTTTGGTGGGGAAGGGGATGGGGATGGGGAAAGGGGGGCAGGGGGGTCAGCGTGGAAAACTGATGTTTTGGATTCTGATTAGGGTGGGTGGGGGTGATACCTGGCATTTTTATATATTCTATGTTTATACCGTATGTATTTGATTGTCGTCGTTAATACTTTGAGGGGTGGACAAGGCAGAGCATCTGATGTGCAACTACAAAACGGAATCTGCACAAAATTCTAAACTGTTCTATGTATTCTAGTGCCAATCTAATTCTAATTCTAACCTATCTCTGCGTCAATCCTTGTGTCAACCAAATCCTCCAATACAAGTTCAGATACAATGAACTATAGCATGGCTTAAACAAAGAAATTACCAATTTTCTCCAAAAGGTTTTTTGGTTCAACTTCTTTTTCCTCATCGTCTTCAATCTCAGAAACACCAGTGACGACTAAAGATCCAATCAGTCTAAAACTACAGATGCATCCACTTACAGTCCATATCATGAACCCGTTTGAAAGTGGTTCTACCAATGACTTTCTTACCAATCACCAAAACAGGGAAGATGAAACATGGCAAATAATTTGTCTACAATCACGGAGGTTTCAGTATCAGTTGAAGTAGAATACCAAAGCCACGATGTTAACTTACGACGAAATCGGCAGCAGTGAAGTTTCCAGGTAAGAAGACTGTCCAACCAGAGAAGAAACAGACGACGATGATCAAACAGATTGAATAGATTGCGCCGATCTTTGCGAAACGTGATTGGAAGGGGAGGGTTGATCTGTCGATACCTTGAGCGTCTAGTCCGGCTCCTAAAGAGTTTATACGTTCAGATTATAGCCTAACTGCAAGCTTCCTGGTCACTCACGGAATCGTAGATAAGTGACACAAATAGCTAACCAACTTAGAAGACCGGCTGTGGACGTCATATTCTACAAATTAGATTGAAGTACTACATTGAAACCTACCGCAAGCCATCCGAAGACGACGTTGGAACCGCTGTTAACTCCCATATAAGCAAGAAGACCGAAGAGTGAACAGAAAGCTATTGAGACATATGGAAGACCTGACTTCGTGGTTCGTAAGAATACTTTTGGGAGGTCACCATGGAGTGCGATCCCGTAGACTGTACGTGAAGCAACGTAGAGATCTGCAGTGGCAGCTGACCAAGCTGATGTAAGTAAACAAGCGTCTATGTATCGCATTAGTCACTCGTCCACAAACGGTTGACGTACTGATGATATGGGGTAATACCTTGATACCAGCTAGATCAGCAGCGATAACGAAAGGAGAAGCTGAAGCGTTTGACGCAGTTCCCAACCGACTGTTGTTCGAAGGTACAATCAAACCCATCACGAAAACCCCTAATATATAGAAAATACAAATCCGAATCCAAACTTTCTTGATAGCCGATTGAAGGACTTTACGTGGATTCTTAGTTTCACCCGCTGTGATTGCCAAGATTTCTGTTCCTATGAATCTTGATTTGTTAGACGGTGTTTGGGATGAGGATGACTTACGAGAAAGCTGCGTTGGTGAGGACTGCCCAGAACGCTAGGAATTGACCGAGGGAACCTGAGATTCCTTGGTATTGGGTGAAGGGACCTGGGTTTCGCCAGTATTCGAAGCCGATGTAGCCGTTACTTGCTGGACCTGCTCCGCAGTTGATGGCAATTCCCACTTGGGCGAGGTGAGCTTACGGAGGGCTGATGAGATGTTAAAACGTACTGATGATGCATCCGACAATGGTTAGAATTTTGATCGAGGCGAAGATTGACTGTGAGACTGTCTTAGGACCACCTCGTTTTGTATTGGTGATTCCTTCTTACCTCTGCCTCTCCGTAACCTCTAGCTCCAAAAAGATTGATTGCCTAATCCAATCAGTGTGTGTATCTTACGATAAGACCAGAGGGACATACCACGACAACGACGAAACAAATTGAGATCCATACTACGATTCTCAGATCGACGCCATGTGTTGTGGATACTACGACTTACCAGCATTGTTAACGGACGTGATCCACTGTTTGTGACATCAACAAAGGATTCCACAAACGAGTTCTTGGACTGAAACTCACATAGTTGATCAAGACGGCTGCAGCAGAAAGCTCAGCCGGGAAAATGATAAGCCAGTTGTAAGCGTAGTTGAATGATAAAGCGAAACCCCAAGCTGGATCCTATCCTATTTAGAGCAAACTAGGATAGATGACTTACGACTGAATAGATAAATCATCAGCATCGACCCGGCAAGGTAAAACAAAAGAACATACCAAATCTGTTGGCTAGAGTTATATGTCCACCTTCAACTGGTAGGAAACTAATCATCTCTCCTAGAGCTGACATCACACTGAGTTTGCTTAGCTTGGAAACTCTGGGGTGACATACGAAAACACTACAGTTCCCATGATACCGTATCCCATGAAAAGACCTAGGGGACCACCATTCTTCAAAGCACTTCCTGAACCAAGGAAGAGTCCTGTACTGAGACTACATCAGATTGGCTCGTATCAGTAAGTGAGAAAACTTACCCGATAGTCCCACCAATAGCGATCAACTACAGAACCCTTGTCAGAGGATGCAAGTCTCTCACAATACCACTTACTGTGATATGACGATTGTTGAGACTTCGCTTCAGGTGTCCTCCCGGTACAGAGGACGCTGGAAGAACTTCCACGTCGACGGCATAGGTGTCATCTTTCTTTGTAGATTCCATAGTGTATGGTATTGGAGAGATTGGGGGACCAATCTGTGATCTGTTGCTTTTTGTATCGTACCCCTCTGACTGCCTCAATACTGTGATGCCACAGGATAACCGCCGACGGGGGACGTGGGTCGGGATATCGCTTCAGTGTCGTGCGATTTTGAGCGACCTAACTGGTTAGTAACCAACCTTGTGGAACCTGAAGGACAATAGACCCACCGGCATTGTCTCTAGATCGCCGTACCTGCGTAGATGAAAAAACTCATCAAAAAGTACCAATTCTAATTCCCTTTCCATCTTACAACCTCCCACTTACATCTTAATAATCAACATGGCTACTATTCACACGCTGACCAGCACTGATGCTTCAATCGTTCAATCTGATAGATCAGGTTTACCCGTCAGTACTGACATCGCGCAATCTCCATTCCGTGATCTCCAAGCAGGTCTCACCAGAACAGTGTTACCCACTTTCAATTCCTTACAAGCTGAACGTGCTTATCGAAAAGAACATCTGACCCTTGTACTCAGAGCTCTCCATAGAGCTGGTCTCGCGGAAGGTATCGCTGGTAAGTAAATCCATCTTCCCGCTATGCTTCCGATTTAACTCTTTCAAGGCCACTGTTCAACAAGGGATCCCATCGAGCCACACACGTTCTGGGTCAATTCTAACGGTCGATCATTCGCTCGAATGCGTGTCTCTGATTTAATGCGGGTAGACTCTGTAACGGGTGAAGTTGTGGAAGGGACGAGACCCGTTGATGGAAGCGCGACTAGTATCCATGGTCCGATTTATGTAGCCAGAGGTCGTGGACCGGGACAAGTTGGTGGTAGTGAAGGAGGTGTAGAAGCGATTGTTCATGTCCATGGTCCATATTCCAAAGGTATGTTGATTATTCTATCGAATTGACCATCCCTCTAGCCTTCTCCGCTCTTGGTCGACAATTGGATCGTACCAATCAAGATGTTTGCGCTTTCGATAACGAGGTTGCTCTTGTCCCCTTTGGAGGTGAGCTAGACAGAAACCTTCTAAGCTCGTTCTAACAACAGTAGGTGCCGTTTTTGACCGTCAAGAAGGGACTAGAATCGCAAGTTTCGTTGGTCCAGACAAGAAAGTCGCTTTACTGCAAAATCACGGTCCTCTCTCTCTCGGTAGACTCAGTATAGATGAGGCTGCGTGGTGGTGCGTAGACTCATTACAATTCAGCCTAATGCTAATCAAATCAGGCAAATCAATTACGAAATGTGTTGCCATTCTCAGCTCCTCATGGATGCGGCTACTGGACGAAAGGGCAATGAATTGCCGTCCAACGTTATCCTTGTTCATGATGAAGAAGCTGTAAAAACCAAAGCTGAAGTTGGCATGAGTGAGATAGCATGGTTCAGTATGTCTCCTTATATTGAGGATGAGACTTGGGCTTCAAAAGGTGATCATCTACTTTAGTCTTATACATACAGCAGTTCAATGCATTGGTAGTAGCTTGTAGCAAAACCTTAAATGCGTCCTCTCTTTAGTCGCCTACTCTAATCCAAGACATCTTCGCCGATGTCTTTTCAACTTTCTCAATCCCCGATAAGTAATGTCTGAACTACTTCGTCCCCATCGATCCAAGAAAGATCGTCCATGCGACGCATGTAAGTACACCTGTTTCGTTCTACAATATACACAACTAAATCTACTAGGTCGTTCTCGTAAACATGGATGTGAAATCCTCGTACGCGGTGAACCTTGCAGAGGTTGTGCGAGACGAAAAATACCTTGTACTTTCGATTCCACGCCTGTTATTCAACCTAATAGGTCTAAGAGGGCTCGAAGATCAAGTCCGATAAACATTACAGGAACTTCCCACCAGGATAGCCCTACAACAAGCGTTACACCTTCTCCATGGTCACCCATACATCGGACACCCCAGGTTACGATGCGACCTATGTCAAGTCTTTTGAAGAACATTCGGTTAAAGAGAACTACCACTACCTCAAGAAACGCTACCAATGATTATCCTGTGGGTCCGAATAGAAAAACATCATCTAATCCCTGTTAGTTGGAACCAGAATACCATCCCTCTTTGGATTTAGATGTCAACGACTCCCATGAATCTCACTACATCGGTTCCGGCGCTTTCCTCGATTTCACACTTTCCTCAGAAGCAGAACGGAAACTAGGTCAAGTGTTTCAATCAGCGGAAAATAGAGAACAGGGTGCACCGAGTTCATCTTTTCGACAAGTCTCACTTGATAACGATCGTCCGGCATTTTTCGTCCAAAACCCAGCCTTCATCTATGGAAAAGGTTCGACTGGAGCGGAAAGTATTTATAATTCGATACAAGCCCGTTTGGGGTCTGTACAGATGGATGCGTTACTAGAATCGTGGGTCGTGTTAGTATGTGCCTGTTCTGATAAGATAGCTTTTTATCGCGCACATTACCCGCCTACCCCATTATCAACCGAGTACGTCTAGATGCTGCACTCAATCGTCAGCCCGAAGCGGGTCAATATCCTTTCGCCCTTCTATCTGGGATCTCAGGATACTCGTTGGTATACTTCCCACTAGTCCGACGCGATCATTTTCATGAACTATGGAAGAAGATCAGTCTCGCCTGCGATGAAGAATATAAACAACCGAAACTTCAAACTTTACAACTTGCACTGGTAGATCTTGCGACTCGACCTAACGAGGCTCATGCCCAGAATTGTATCTCTTTGGCAAGGGTGAGTGATTGATTTCTACTTACGTCCTGACCTTGCTAGGCTGTTGGCCTGGCTAATCTTTTAGGACTGCATATTGATTGTTCTTTATGGAGACTTCCTCGTTGGGAGATTGCGGTTCGCAAGCGAGTTTGGTGGGCTTTATATGTCAACGATAAATGGTGAGTTATACGAAATGTTATATAACTGACTTCTAGGCACGCTCTCATGTATGGGAGACCAAGTTAGTGAGTCTCTACTTTTGGGCATTCTGACTATTCTAGCATCCACAAGGACCATTTCACCACCATCTTTCCCGAACGCGATGATGTCGATTGGGGATCTGACGCTGCGTCTCAAGATCTAGAAGCGATGGAAGGTTTCATAACCCTTTGTCGACTGACTCTCGTCCTGGATGAGATCCTATTGAACTTCTATTCGGCTCAATCATTGGCAGCTCCATTCGAAGGTTCCACCAAAAATCGAGTTCTGGAATCAATCAGTTCAGATCTTGATGACTTGGCTTCTGCTTCTTCTCACTTGTCTGTTCCTGCTATTCAGTCCAAAAGCTCGTCTATTCCTGGTGTCCGTGAGTGTAATTGACATGACTATATCCTAATTATTATAGGATCACTACAGCTTTCATACCTTGGTATACGTCTTCTTATCATGCGTATCAATTTGGGACGACATACCCACGACACGGTAGCTGGGGAGCTTTCTTTGCTTGAAGAAGTGTATACAGAGGCCGAGGAGATTGTGAAATTTGTTGAGAATATTACCAAAGACGAATCGAGAGGATTCTGGATGCCATGTTAGTCAACAGAATTGTTTTTAAGCTGATGACTTAGATTGTTCATATATCCTGTCATTTACTTTCAGTGTTTTGATTAGAACAACACTGCGGTCGAAAGCTCTACTCAATGCTACTGATTTCACAACAAAGATTCTCGCCTTGGTAAACCGTCTAATCACGATCTTACGAAAGTCCAACATAGAATTCGAGTGGGAAGTTGCGGAATCTGCTTTGAACAGATGTACCGTAATTCTAAAATCAGTGGTGGAGTTGATCCCTGATCTGAACGGACTAACAGATGAAAGTCAGAATGGCCAAGTGATAGAACAAAATATCAGTGAGTTACACCTTGACTACCCGTAGCTGAGATTAGGTTTCGATTTTGTGGATTTCAACGCTTTCATGGGTCTAGATCTTGGTGATCATATGCGGCCTGATGCTTCAACTATGTGGATGGGAGATATGGATACTGTTTTCGCAAGTCAGGATCCGACGTGGTATCAATGATTCAATGCATTTCGTATATCAATTTAATCCCTAGCCAACTGAACAGCTTGAGTGAATTCTGCCATGGACGAGAAAGTCCAATCTGGAACTCCACCGCCATCGTCAACTACCCCCATGACAGCTTGGGCTCTGTTGATCCATACTGAACTCATCCCTAGATCGTTTGCACTAGACGTATTCAGAAATTGGGTGGACGTTCAGACTTACGGTTTCACATCATGATACAAAGAGACGGCGACTACTAAAACTTCATTTTGGGTGATACCAAATCGAGACTCTACTTCTCTTAGTGCGTACTTCAGATTTTGAGGATCCGGTTTATAAGATCCAACTGTGAATTTGTTAGTCAAAATGGCAGTACAGAAACTCACTATCTTCCGCTGTAAACACGGCATCTATCGCTCCCCAATTACCACCTTCTAGCTTAGGTAACGTCCTAGAAACATCAGTCCTAATCCCCGATACACCTCACCTTGAGAAAGAAGCTTTGTCGACGTTACTGAGAATTGTTAGACAAAGACCACAGTCATTCTTGAGCTGACCAAGAGCTTTGCATGTATCTGGGAAACATTTCCAATCTCCAATCGAGTGGGCAAAAGTCTCCGCTTCACCTGTACCTTTGTCAGGAAAAATTGTAACATAATAAGATTCATTTCATACCTGATCCAACTTCATGTCCCAGTTGTTTGGATAAACGGGTATACGTCTCAGCGAGTCTATCATACGTCAGTCAATTCACATAGGATTTTCGACATACACAGCTGAGTATAGGAGAGTGGGTTGATCAACGATTAAAGCGCTCTCGATCTTCCCGAATTCTGCGAATAATTGATCGCGGGGTAGCACACCAGGACAATCGAGAAGTGGACCGAATGCTGCATACATTCCCTCTTCCCAATCCTGATATGTCAGTTGCTATTGCTGACGTTTTGCTCACTATTAGCGTCTAAGCTTGTCGATCAGCTGCTGCCTCGACGAAGAAAGTGAATAAGATTTCAAATACACTCACTCCATAACAATCGAAGATTATTGCTCTGCGGGGGATGAGCTTTGAAACCTGGAATTTCCTTTTCTTCGGTCCATTCACTCACTTGAAATCTGTTAAAGACCTCATTTTTACTACTGTTTTGACTGCAATGGATGTTTTGAAATGTAAATCACGTCAGAATGTAAGGACGCGAAAAATTTGAGCCAAAATGGAATACTCTTCTTCCCATCGGCGGATGCGGTGAACTCAGCACACCGGTCAGCTCCAACCCGCGAACTCGCTAAACTCCTTAACTACTCGCAAGAAGCTTCTTGGAGAAGCATGCGTGCCGGTGGAGCATATTTGACAGGTAGATACATAGTTTCAATCTCTGGAGTTTTATCAACTTGCAATTAATTCCTCATTTCAATTGTTTCATCCAAACCATGCCCATCGCAACCGACTTGAACAACGACCCTGCGTTCTGGCAAGCAGCCAGTGACCATTTGATTCGATGTGGAGGGACTTTCTCTCCACGAATCATTGTCGAAGCCAATGGCTGTATTCTGAGAGTAAGCATCAACTTCAAATTGTTCTGACCAGGTTTCAGGATAGAAACGGGGCTGAAATCTTGGACTTCACTTCTGGTCAAATGTCTTCATTGCTAGGGCAGTCAGTTCTTTCTCTCAACTACGGGGGCACATGCTGACGTTTCTCAGTTCCCACCCAGCCCTTATTAAATCTGTTACCAGAAGTATGACCACTCTGGACCATCTTTACTCTGGCATGCTCAGTGAACCTGTGATTAAGCTGGGACAGACTCTCGCAGCCGTCTTACCTCCATCCCTCTCCAAATCTGCTTTCTTGAGCACTGGGGGTGAAGCGAACGAAGCTGCTTTAAAGATGGCAAAATTGTATACTGGGAAATACGAAGTTGTCGCTTTCTCAGCTAGTTGGCGTAAGTCATCTCTTTGCGATGTTGTGCATACATCTGATTACGATTGGACCTACAGATGGAATGACTCAAGGTGTATCAGCAGCTACATATTCAGCTGGACGAAAAGGTATTGTGTTTTCAAGAGTGAATTCAAAGTTAAGTCGTATAGGTTACGGACCAACCGTACCTGGTCAACTTGCATTACCAACACCATACGCCTATCGATCAGTTTTCACTCGACCTGATGGAAGTCATGATTGGCGTAAAGAGCTTGATTTTGGTTGGGATATGATTGATAGTACGTTTTAACGTTGAACCCTCATTAATAACCAGGACAAAGTAGTGGCTCTTTGGCTTGTTGTATCATCGAACCAATTTTGAGTTCCGGTGGTATTATCGAACTACCTGAGGGTTATCTCAAGGCACTCAAAGAACACTGCGAGAAGCGAGGTATGCTTTTGATCCTGGACGAAGCTCAGACTGGTGTTGGTCGTACTGGAGGTATGTTTACAAGTCAAACTGAATTGACCATCAGACATGTTCGCGTTCGAACGTGAGGCTGTCGTTCCAGACATTCTGACCTTGTCCAAGACACTTGGTGGGGGTTTACCACTGTCAGCTGTTATTACATCCGCCGAAATAGAGCAGACTTGTCATGAGAGGGGTTTCCTGTTCTATACTACTCATTTGAATGATCCTCTTCCCGCTGCTCTTGGCGTGGAGATTCTTCGAGTTGTGCAAGAGGACAAACTTGTTCTCAGGGCTAAAGAAGCTGGTCAAGTCTTGACCGAAGGTCTTAAAACCGTAAGTCTGCGCACCTAGCTGTCGGAGAGAATAACTCACACTAGGTGCCAGCTTCAAGCTAAGCATAATTGCATTGGAGACATTCGTGGTAGAGGACTTTTACAAGGTGTTGAAATCGTTACAGACCGTGAACTCCGAACTCCAGGAGAACAGCTTGGAAGGTAAGTTCCATTTTAACATGAGGATCAAGTCTGACAATTTACCAGTGCGATCTCCAGAAAATGTATGGATCTAGGTTTATCCATGAACATAGTTCAGCTTCCAGGTATGGGTGGTGTCTTTAGAATTGCTCCCCCTCTTACAATCACCGATGCGGAATTGAAGAGAGGATTGGATATTTTGGACCAAGCGATTACTGAATGTGTCGCTAGTCCTCAAAATTGGTAGTATCCGCTGTAATGTGTGATCTGTACTTGATGCATCTTTCCTCGTCTTTCTCCATGCCAGAAAAAAGTCTTCAGGAGATTTCATTTGCAGTGAGAAACCTCTTGGGAAGTGAGTTTCTGCAAGTTTCACTATGCAAAAAGTAAGAGCTTTGAAAGGTCTGAAATTGCATAGGAAACTCCGATTCATGTTGAAGAGAGAAATCCAAGTGCATGAACTATAAAGTAATGCTCAAATCATGTTACTATATTAATGAAACATCACAGGCTCATTCCAAATTCTTGAGATGAGGTCGGATTTTGTCAAGCACATCCATCAATTCTTCCTCGTGGAAACGACGGCCGATGAGTTGAAGTGCTAAAGGTGCACCTTTTTGTACGGAGGGATCGTCTGATGAACTATCAGCTACTGTGCCCAAGTTGCATCGAGGTATCAAACTCACAAACTTCAGCGACGTATTTGTCGTACTCACTCCAATATTCTCTTGGAGCGTCTTTGGGGTCCTTTTCTGGTGAAACTGTTAACCCAGTTGGGAAGATTGCTGAGGGGTAATCGAGCAAATTCCAAATACAAGCGTAACTGATAGAGTGGTCAGATCTATTGCCCGTCGATATATTCATGAAAGACATACCCCCAATACTTCGTGCTCTGTAACTGAGGAGCAGGTCCATAGGTATTTGGGCACAGAATGGCATCGAGGTTATACTTGCCCAACTGTTCGTAGTAAGCCGCTCGATAGCCCTCTCGTTTCGCAACCATCTGAGGCATCAGTTCATATACTGACTCTTGACTCACCTTCCACCAATCCTGGATGGAAAACTCGTCGATACCTTTTCTAGATAAGATCCACTCCGTCAAAGGTAGAACTGGTTCTCCAGCAGTTGCCATTGCCTGGCGCGTCTCCTTACCGCCATCGGGGAAATAGAGTTGATGCTAAAAACATTAACAAAAATCCAAGAAGCATACCTACAGTCAATTCAACCCCCTCATCGTGCTTGAAAGCAGGATACTCGACTATTTCGAATCGAGGATCTTCACGTAACAGCTCGATAACGCTCTGAAGAGCACGACGAGTAGGAGGTTGTGGAAGCACAACTCCGTCGTGGCTCATGAGACCCAATCTGATCTTCTTGGGACTTTCAGCAGTCTCTCTCCATGGAAGAGGGACGAGAGATTGCTCGTTGAGCCAAGGTTTGGTATCGATGACTGTCTTGAGGAAAAGCTTGACGTCTCTGAAACTACGGGCAAGTGGACCGTTGGCACCGACTAAACCGTCGTTCCCTACCATGTGGTAGATACCTTGCTTTTCTCTAGGGATTCTTTGGGTTCCACATTCTAGGAAAGGAGTTAGTAAACGAATCCAATTCTTGATCGTCCTCACTGATGGTCCATAAACCTGTGTGCCCTGCCGGCGCTCTCAAACTACCACCTGTATCACCAGCAAGTGACATTGGTGCACCTCCAAAGGAGACCAAGGCTGAACATCCACCTGCAATGATTAGGATGGTCAAGTTGCATCACTCACCTGACGAACCTCCTGGTGTCAATGCGGTGTTGATAGGATTGACACATTGACCCCAGAAACTGTCGGACTCTAGATGCATACCAGTTTGCGGCATCGTGGTTCTAGAATAGAAGACCGCTCCTGCGTCATAAAGAATTTTGACCAAACTGCAATCACTGGTTTCTGGAGCAGCGTTGACTCTTTGAAGCTGAGAGAATGTTGAGACGTGTCCTTTCATTCTGTAAAGTTCCTATGAGAGAAACGTCAGTTATGTATAGCGCTAAAGATTCAAAATCCTCACCTTGATGTTGAATGGAAGTCCGTGAAGAGGTCCAACGAGTTTGCCGGTTTTCTCGTAATGTTCATCAAGCTCTTTGGCTCGTTTTAGACCATCCTCAATGAAGATTTCAGTGAGCTATGCTCTGTCAGTGAGGTTCATACTTTGACTTATTTGCGTTAACATACACATGATATCATTTGATGAGCAACACAAGCCTTTTTGCCAAAAGCAAGTAACGTTTCTTCCGCCGTCCATTCTTTATTACGAATTTTCTCCAAAATCTGAGTTCATGTTAATCAATCGTCAAGACGTATAACTTACATCAGTAGCGTCATACTTGAAATCAGTGATTTCAATCTCTCTGGCATTCAACACACCACACTTGGCGGCTACTGGACGAACGTCGCTTCCGGGAGGGTATTCCTTCTTCCACTTTTCTACATCTATACGGGCGTATTCTGGAATCTGTTCCAGCACTTTTCTTCGAGCTTCCAAAGCAGTCTAAGAGTAAAGTCAGACCAATCTGAACACGTCAAACTCACCTCTGGCCATGATTCTGGGGGAGGAAACTTTGCTATTTCGATCATGACTTTTTTCGTTTGTTTTTTTATGTTTCAGTGAGAGAAGTTAACGATACTGATAGGAGATTCTCAAGCTACGAAGTTATGTCAGGTCTGTTGGACTGTTGAATCCCATCGGCATACTACAACCACCCGCGGCGAATGTTGCAACGCCGCCAAGCCAAACATCCCACGCAAACTGCGAGACACCTTGCCCTGAGCAAACTTGTCGCTCAACTGTCGGGATTGAGGTTTGGTTTCTGAACTACAAAGATTATAAAAGCTTCCAGCTCTTGTGTATGATCATGACCTAACATCATTCCCAATCATGAGCTCAGAAAAAGACCTCGACTATGCCAATCCAGCAATTGAAGCAGTTCCCGATACTCTTCCTGAATCATTACCAATCAACAAAAGACTTGTCCGAAAAATAGATTTACACGTCGTACCTTGTCTTGCTCTCCTATACTTGATCTCTTACATCGATCGACAATCTCTCGCCAACGCGTCAGTTTTAGGCTACAAGACTTCTCTGAGTCTTGGCGCAAACGACTACAACCTAATCGCCACAACCTTTTTCTTTGTGAGTCACGGCAAAGTTACAGGAAAAAACTGATCCACACTTCTAGACTTACGCGTTCTTTGAGATTCCTTCAAGTATCGTTGTGCAACATGTTCGGTACGTTTGGTTCTGTTACTGATGTTTTGATGTTCTGTTGCTAATCAACTTGAAGGCCTTCCTTGTGGCTCGCTGGTCTCACAGCAGCATGGGGGTTAGTCACCTTACTCTCAGGTTTCGTACATAATTTCAGTGGAGCCATTGCGGCTCGTCTCGTATTAGGTATCTGTGAAGTACGTCAACTTCATTCTTTCTTTTCAACAGCTATCATAGTGTATTAATCTACATCCCAGGCGGGCTTCTTTCCAGCCGCAATGCTCATCGTTGCGTCATGGTACACCCGAGAGGAGATGCAAAAACGAATTGCAGCTTTCTATGCCACAGGAATCTTCGCTGGTAGTTTCAGTAAGTTTTCTATCATGCTCTGATAAGTAAATGGAAATCTGATCACCTTGCAGCTGGACTCATGTAAGTCGTCAAACAGCAACATCAAAGACCTCCGTTCCTTACCTTCACGCCTTAGAGCGTACGCAATCACATATATGGATGGTGTTGCTGGTTATGCAAGTTGGCGATGGTATGTCACTGGCAAAATTATCGTTTCCATTGTTAACATTTCTATCAGGCTTTTCATCCTTGAGGTACGCTGCTTTCCTCATGAATGAACAGCGTTTGACAAATAACTCAGGGAGCTGCTACGATCCTCCTTGCACCGGTTATAGGTTACTTCCTTCCTGACTCACCCGAGAGAGCCAAATGGTTAACCGAGGAGGAAAGGGCTCAAACGATTGCAATCAGAGCAGCATCAGGAGCGGGACATCTTGAATTAGGTGATTTCAAGTTGAGCCACGTCAAAGATGCTCTAACAGGTCAGTTCAATTACAAAAACTTGGTAGTTTGATTGCTGATCCCGTTCAAAGACTTTCGTGTTCTTACATGTATATACCTCTGTATGTCCGGTTATGTTCTTTTTGGAACAGTTGCTGATGTTCAACAGGCATGTGTGTTAATATCTCAGTCATTGGGTAAGTGATAAAGGTACAAACCTTCAGTGCTGACAGTGAACCAGGTTCTCATATGCTTTACCAACTATTCTTGTCCAACTCGGTTATTCAGCAGCCAATGCTCAACTCATGACTGTACCAATATATGCTGGTGAGTTTGATCTGTGTATTGAAGGCTAAGGAGGCATACTAAACTGGTTACAGTCGCGGCCCTTTGCGTCATTGGATGCGCTTGGCTCGCGGACAGAACCAAGAGACGTTTCCCTACAGCCATTGGTGGATTCATTGTTGGATTCATTGGCTTGGTAGTATTGTATTGTCTCCCAAAATACAGTCTTCCAGGTGTTAGATACTTCTTCTGCATGTGGGTATTAGGCGGTTTATACGGTGGTTACCCTTCTGTCTTGGCTTGGTGTTGTAAGTGTTTGCTTTTTTAAATGATTCCCGATTAACACTGTGCGGCTTCCAGCGAATAACACTGCAGGAAGAGGTAAAAAGAACATGGCGGTAACCTTCCAATTGGCTCTTGGTAGTTTGAGTGTTACAGTAGGAACAAACGTTTTCCTCGACAGAGAAGCCCCTTACTACCAAACTGGTTACGCGGTTTGTATGGTAAGTCTGAAACCGTCTGGTCATGAAAAGGACTAAGCATTTTTCGTTATAGGCTACTTGTGGCTCTGCCATTTTAGTCAGCATCTTTTTGGTCTGGAGACTTCATTTGGACAACAAAAAGAAGGCTTTACAAGATTACTCTTCTTTCTCTCAGGAGCAATTACTTGCTATGGGCGATAAAGCTCCAAATTTCAAATACATTTTGTAGGAATGTAATTGATCTTCTTTTGATACAGATGTAGAATCGTTTTAAGGGGTTCTGGGTGGTTAAAGAGTCATAGTTGTGCGGCGCGGGTTTTATAGAATTTTGGACGAAGATTTTGGATGTCATGGTTGTAATGAAGTCAATTCAGCATTTACGCATGCATTTATATATCATTCATTCATCATGACCGCTTTTGGCCACCAACACTAGCCCTCCAACAAGATACCTCCTCACGTCCTCCAGAACGCCCCTGATGAACGATATAAGCGTTTGGATTTGTTAGATCAAACTCAGAGACCAATCTCTCCCTAACACTTCCATCCTCTTCAACTATCTCAATTCGTGTCTCCGTCAAGTTTGCGTCTATAGCTTCTTCTTCTTTAATACTACAAAAACTGACTTGCTGGATATTCAAACCGTAATCTGGCCCCAACTCGATAGCAGAATTCTGAATCCCAATGCAAAATCGACGGATTCTGGAATTTACATATCTTTCTTGGAACCCACGACTAACTTTTGTCTTACCCTCCATAGTGAGATCCAGTGTTGATACACATGAAGCAGCGATTGATTTGTAGAAATCTTCGAGAGTGGATCGAGAAACTGTTGAACCCCCGGGAAGAATCCCAGTGAGTGTAGCGGTGGCTTTGTAACGATTGTTTTCGAGACGAACAAGTTGGACAGTTGGGATGACCTTTAAGGAGATTGTTGTTGAGCTGGAGGCTGATGACATTGAAGAAAAGGTATTACTGCAATGATGTGGGAATTGAAAAACGAGTATTACAGTGGAAAACACTGTGAAGTATACGTAGTAAAAGACCCCCAAGGAACAAAACAAAATTGGAAGACAATCTAGACTTCTAAAAAGAAGCATGCAACAAGAATTGAAAGAAGCCTAACAAAGCCCCACTTCACCGATCATAAAATAAAAGGAAGGTGTGTCTCACCAAGTATCCTCGCTGATACTGGTTGGTGGGAGAGTGATAAATTGAGCCTATCGGAAGGGGAAGTTTAATTATACCCAACGACGTGAGAGATGCGGGTTCTCATACATTGAAATTGTACTAAGTAAAAGATTACAGTACTTGATGTGATTATCTCAACATTTCTCCTGCCAATCCACCCCGCATACAGTAGCTCCCTTCAACCCGACACAACGATATGGTCCACTTATCGATGAAGCGTGAGATATTTTCTCAAAAAAGATTTCTCATCTTCCTCATTCAAACGGAGATGTTAAAGGTGGGAAGATTGATTTGATTTACGATGAGAGATTGAAGTTGGGTACAGGTACGTGCACGTCCCCTGCCACAATCGAGAGCCATCGACGTTGGGTGCCTATTTCATGTTACGGTTCATGCACAACAGCTGCTTTGGCTCTTAGCTTAACTCGCATACATAATAAGAAAGCTTACCTTCATTGAAGCATGCAAAGGAAGACTCCAAGTCTCACCACACGATTTTTGCGGGTGTTGGAGATGTCCGGTCAAGCCAGTTTGCACGCCTATCTGGTAAAATCATGAGGTTGAAGTATTGGCGTGCCTATGTATTTCTAGCCTTATAGATAACGATAAGATATCTGCTTCGCTCACATTTAGTTCATTCATCTGCCAATGTCTAATCATCGTGTCCGTACAGTCCCTAGGGTATGTGTCACAATGCGCCATTAACTGATCGTGCAAGACTGTCACCAGTGGTTTGCCCTCCGGTGCACGACTAGTTCAATCCTGCAATCGATGTCAAATGCGCAAAGTACGGTGTGACGGCGGTTGCCCCAGATGTGCAGCCTGCATACGAGCCGACTACAAAGAGTGCAACGTGGAGAGCTGTATCATGTGGTCTCGCGAACACGTTCTGGCTCTCGAGGAACGAATCCGATGGCTCGAGGACGTTGTTGCAGACAGTCACAACATCGACACGGCGATCGAGGAAGTCGCAACAGGAACAGTGCTTACATCTAATCAGTCAGGCATGATTCAGGAAGGAACCTTTGGCGAGGAGGTGGGGCTACTGAGTCTTAGAGCGGGTGGCTGCTACAGTGAGTGAGTGTTGATTCGATTCCGCTGATTCAAAGTCGGGAGCATGTCTGGAATTACTCTAGCTGCACTTATGTCATCTGCCGTTCGTCTCTATAACGAACAGCCATTGTGTCCACACAGCTTCCACGAAACGTTACCCCCTGCACAAAATGTTCGCGCTTTGCTACCAACCCGTGATATGCTGTCTCTCTACACGATACGATATCTAGATCGAATTCACAAGTGGTATCCCGTCTTGGATCTTCTCGCCTTGGCCAACTCCATAGAGCTTTTCCTCACCAATCGTCAATCTTTATCCCATTTCGATCGGTTTATCCTCTTGATGATATGTGCCCTGTGCGGGGGTGACGAAAGAGACCCATTCACTAGGGAGGAGTATTACGTGACGGCGGTGACGTTCCTGCCGACCTTGATGGTGCAGTCGTCGCTTGATTCTCTTCGTGTTCAATGCCTCCTCTGTATATGGGGTTGCAGAGCATGGCAGCAAGTGGGACGACTATCAGTAAACACTTGGCAGCTTGTCGGTCATGCCATTCGAGCAGCGTTGGAGCTCGGTCTATCGAGAAACGTCCAGGACAGTGGCATGTCGCGTCATGATGTCGAGGCAAGGAGATCGATCTGGTGGTGAGTAAAGAAGTTGCACGACTGCTAACCATAAAAGGTCACTGTACAGCTTGGAACGTTTCATCGCTACCACGTCCGGACGTGTTTTGTGTATACGAAACGAAGGTAGGTGACTCTCACACGACTCCTCTGACACCACAGCGATTGATGCCCAATACCCTCGTTCCAGCGTGACGATGATTCCTAGAAAATTGCAAGATCTCATTGGGACTGATGTTCCGGAATTTGCTATTGCTCCAACTCTTCAACTTTTTCGACAGCGGAGACTCTTGGGTGACATTATGGAATGTGTTTATATTGCGTGAGTCATGTTCTTGATTAGCTAATGTCAAGGCGACCCAAAAACCGAGCTTCCATGTCGCTCGAAGAGACCACTGCTCGTTTGTCTAATCTACAGGCTCGATTGATTGCCTGGGAAGGGGAAACGCTGGCGATCACTTCGCCAGACTCAAAAGAACGAATGGTTCTACAGTTCGCTTTCCACCAAGCTACCTTGATCCTCCACAGGCCCAGTCCTTCTTTTCCTGTTCTGCCAGCAGACGTCATCCAGTTGTGTCTCGGTGGTGCACGAGGTGTCATTCAACTCTCTAAAACGGCTGTTGAGAATGGGATCGTGGAAGAAACCATGCCAGGGTGGTCAGGTTTTAGCGCTTTGTTTATGGCTGGGTTAACACTTCTCTACTGTTCATGGTACGTTCTCACTTAGGGTTTACGCTGAGATGCTAGGGCAAATCCCACATGCCCCGGTGCTATTCAGATACCAATGACAAATGCCTACCCAGACGATTCCGACCTGGAATCTAGTTTGACAACTCTAGAGCTCCTGGGACGAACAAACCCTTCATGTCAACCCTTTCTGGCTTTGTATGCCAAGGTCATTCATGTTTTCACCAATATGATGAGAAGCGACCCCAGCGTACTGGCACCAAACACTTCGGCAGACATGTTCGCCTTTATCACCCAAGATGCGGGATTGGTGGGCGAGGAAGGGTTGGCATTTGATGAGGAAGCAGTTCGATATCTCGCTACAGTTCTCGGCCATGAAGAAGGCTTTTCTCTCCCTTTAGAAGAAACAATGGAGTAGTGTACAGTCTGGAGTAGCGTACAGTCAGATGCGCAAGACGATAAAAGTTGTATGCATCGATTTTCACAGCGTCCGGTCAATGACCATTAGTCTTGATAACTTGTTGCGCTGCGGAAGGGTACTGCCTCAGGACATCTTCCCACGTCCAAGGTTTATCATTTCTCGTCACCTCCTCGATTACAGCTTCACGACCACGCTGAACATCGGCTCTAACGTTCTGAGCATAAAGTTCGGATATCAAGCGAGTCATTGGTCCAGGAACGGTTGTACCAGGTGCTGGTGATTGTTAGGCTGGAAAGACGTTTGAGACCCACCTCCAATCTTTCGACCATCAACCTCGATGACCGGTAGTTGCGAAGGGAACGTTCCCGTGCAAAAAGCCTTTGTCTGTCAGGTTATTACTAAATCTGGACTAACCTCCACGGCACCGTACACCTCGGTGAGGGAAAAGTCCTGTTCGTACACTGGGATTCCAGCTGCACGGCAGACATCAATTGTACGTCGTCGAGTGATACCTTGCATCTGATTGCTCTTGGTTGGACTCCACACCACCAAACGGCCAGCATCGACTCCTGTACCTTCACGCACGATCATAAAGTTTGTCGAGTTACATGTCTTGACGTGGCCGCGATCGTCGAGCATCAGCGCTTCATCAGCACCAAGGACGTTCGCCTGGATACATGCTTGGATATCCGTTGCCTTGGACATGTGGTTCCACCTAGGGAGAAATTGAGCGTGGCCTAGTATAGGATAAAGGATCAAACTTACATCTCGTCTTTTGTGTCTGGGTTCCCTCGTCGGACGTGCACAGTGACTAACTTGATCCCTCTAAGCGAGACACTAGGATCAGGCTTCTTATACTCGGCAATAATGACAATGAGAGGTAGCTAAAACATTCAGCGAAACTCTATTAATGCACTTACTCCGATTGTCGACCTTGGATTCTGGTGGGGTGTGTCTTTTCTCCTGTAGAGCACCAATTAATACAGGTATCATACAGTTACCGAGACCAACGCAAGATGGCGTCTACTCACCCTCGTGATACCATCAAACGGATGTGCACATCATTCGAGTCTCGCATATTCTAAATGTCAGCAAATTTCAGGCTATCAACCAACGTTTGAGTCGATAGTTTGATGTATCATTTCCAACAGCTCCCCCTTTGTGCAACCCATATCCATGTCTAAAACAGTCAGCTAGCTATCAAGACTACCGTGACATACACATCGCTTTGGCACTCTCAAACAGCCGATCAAGATGATCTTTTGCGAACTGGACAGTGCCCATCTTCGATCTCAGACCTTCCCAAATACCGTCACCCAACATGAAGGCAGAATCAAACACCGAGACAGCTGCCTCTTCTCTGGGTACGAGCTTGAAGTCCAAAGTGATCCCATCCCGTATACCAATCAGCACGTCAGCGTTTCTATTGTCTTGAACGACCGAATGAGTAGCGGCACCCATTTGAAGCAGAGTAGGGAAATGAGTTGTTTGTTGAGACGAAAAAAGATCGGTTTATCTGTTAATTTTTGCAAGGCTACCCCGAACAGATACAATCAGGGCACGGCCACGCCGAGAAGTCGACTGATAACCGAGATTTTCGATCTATTTAGTCAAATGAAGTTGCTTAATTGAATGCTTACTTTTTCTTCTTCAACACACCATGTCGAAAAAACCTGACGAAACGAAACCACTGAAGTACGTCACTGTAAGAGTAGCAACTCACTCTCCGTAGTGATAGATCCCTCACTCGCCCGTGGATGATTGATCCTCCCAAATCAGTCTTGATCATCAATGCAAAAATCGTCGACGTTGTGTCAGGTAATCTTCTTGACGAAGGTCGTCCCCAGTCTATCTTGATTGAAAGCGGCATCATCAAACAACTTGGCACCTCAATAGTTAGCGAAGGCTCCGAAGTGATCGATCTTCAAGGTCTATATGCGTGCCCCGGTCTAATCGATACCCATGTTCACGTGTGCGCAGTACCAGGTGGAGTTGTACGTAACAATTTAGAATAAAGCTAAAGCTCCAAGGGACACAAAGAACTAATGGCGACTCCCTCCGATATCGTCACAATGCGAACATCGTACGTTCTCAAAGAAATGCTCGCAAGAGGATTCACCACAGTTCGCGACGTTGGAGGGGCTACCAAGAGCATTGCTGTTGCACTCAAAGAGGGTCTCCTTGAAGGTCCTCGTCTGTTCCAGGGTGGAAAATTACTTTCTCAGACTGGAGGTCATGGCGATTTGGGTGCTGGGAGCTCGCTGGGTCATGGATGTTGTGCAGGGAAAGAGAATCTGTTCGGCACTGTATGCGACGGTGTTCCTCAGGTACTCCAAGCTGTTCGTCAGCAGATCAAATCTGGTGTAGACCATATCAAGATATGTTGTGGTGGAGGAGTGGCCTCTGAAGCCGACGGACTCGAAACTGTACAGTTCACATCCGCTGAACTGAGGGCGATAACGGAGACATGTGACCTCATGGGCGATATCCACGTGAGTTTTCATGTCATACACCCTCATTGAGAAAACCATCTGACGGTCTCTAGACAACTGCCCATGCCTACACTTCTAAATCTATCCGACACGCCATCGACAACGGGGTCAAGGGTATCGAGCACGGAAACTTGATGGACAAAGCAACGGCCGAGTACATGGCTGAAAAGGGTATCTTTTATACACCGACAGTGGCTGTATCACGCTCCACTGCTCGACCACCTTTCAACAAGACGATAAGTCCCGATCAGCTTGCTAAGAACCAAGTGGTGATGGAAGGTGGAGCCAAGGCTCTTAAAGTGAGCACCAGTACTGTGGATAATTGGCTGATGATTAGTATGCTTTTGACGCTGGTGTTGTCATGTGTTATGGAAGCGACATGCTGGCGTCCAAACACCCACTGCAGACGGAGGAATTTGTCGTGCTGAGTGAAGTATTGCCTGCCATTCAAGTTCTTCAGATGGCCACCGTGAATGCAGGTAGGTAGCCATGCTTGGGAGTACGATTCATGCTGACGTGTATAGCCAAACTCCTTAGACAGGAGGGTTTCCTAGGTGTGATTGCCCCAGGGGCTTGCGGAGACATACTCGTCCTCAAGGCGAATCCCTTGGACGACGTGACGATCTTTGATCGACCAGAGACTTTCCTTCATGCGGTGATACAGGGTGGGGTCAGGAAGACTTAAAAACTAGAGGGTATCGGGTTGCACTGGGGTGTTTGTCTGGAAAATGCATAGGATTTGGTTCACATACACCTGCTCAGAATTACTCCCCTCGCAAGGCGCCTGTGCAAAAGAAGCATCTTGACTGTCAGAATTAATCCTTCGCTTGTTTCAAATTAATCCCATGTTCCTTTGAATTGATCCGTGTTTTGATTGTTTTGATTGACAATCTGTGTATGCGTCAGGGCAAGAAAATAAGCTGTTAAGCACGCAGATGGAGTTATAGTTTATTTGATGGTAACTTGCTACATGGCCCTGATAACCTAACCGAAGGTTAGTTTTTGCTAATTCTTTGTTTGTTTGTAAAACCTGAGATTCATGTTGACCCTGCGGTGAGATTAGATGCGCGGGAGTATCTATCTGCCCCTTCAGGATCTCGCCAAAACCGAGATTTAATATTTCGTATCTCCGCAATCTATCTTCCCATTCGCGCATGCCCCGAGTAATCAGTATTTTCTAAACCAATCCGGGATTATATAAATGATTCTGGTCTTGTTAGAGTCATTTCAACAATCGCAAGAACCATGGCGACCGTCGAGATTGCGTCTGCATCCGCAATGAAAGACTCCAAACCCTCTTTGTTGACGAAGATCCGTAAGGTGGTCTGGGATTTTGATGACAAGACAGAAGAAGAACGTTTGATGGTTCAAAGACTAGACATGGCTCTGTAAGTCAACAAGTCTTCACTACAGCTTACTCTTTGTTCAGTTTGACCTGCACCTTTATGACATACTTCGGGAAATATTTAGATCAAGCAAACATCAGTAATGCCTGTGAGTCATTTTTGCATAATACATGACCATACTGATGATCAAAAGACGTTTCTGGGATGCAAGAAGCTCTACACTTTCAAGGAGTACAATATAACATTCTTCTTTCTCTTTTCACTGGTGGGTAAAAGGATTTGATAGGCTTGGATCTAATATAAACTTCCAGTCGGATACTACGTCGGTACTGTCCCTGGTCCTCTCTTGATGAGAAAATTCAGACCTTCGATTTTCTTTCCAGTAATGGAACTCACTTGGTCTGTCCTCGTCATGCTTTGCGCTGTGGCCAAAAACGTGGAAACGCTGTACGCCCTACGATTCCTGATTGGTTTGTGTGAAGCTGCTGCGTACCCGGGTATTCTTTACCTCATGGGTTGCTGGTACACTCCCTCTGAGATAGCAAAGGTAAAGTAAAACAACTTTGGATATCGCTTACTATTCAGCGAGGTGTTTTTTTCTCAACAGGAGCTTCAGTTGGTATCATGTGTTCAGGCTATCTTCAAACGGCAGTCCTTTCACCTTCTGGAAGAGGAGGTTTGGCGGGATGGCAGGTGAGAGATAACTTATCGCTGGTCTCACGGTTGTCGGACTAACATTTGCTAGTGGCTCTTCATCGTTGATGGGTGTATATCGATCGCCATTGGAATAATGGGTCTTTTCTTGTTCCCCGACACACCTGAAAATCCCAACCCCCGAAGTCGATTCTGGTTGAAAGATCATGATATCCAAATAGCTCAACAAAGAATGGCAGCGATTAAAAGAGCTCCTGCTTCCAAAATCACTTGGAAAGTCGCCAAGTCCGCTTTACGATCGAACGTTCTGTGGATCATGTTTATTCCTTATGCGGTGAGTATGTTCGTTCATGGAATTTGTCTTTTCGCTGATCTCTTAACGGTTAGATGTGGGGTTTAGGGTGAGCTTTAAAGTTGTTTGACTTGTATGTAGGTGACTGATCACGAGCAGTAATCAAGGTCTCATGTTCTTCAATCTATGGCTTAAATCGGAAAACTATTCAACGGCTGTAAGTAGAGCAAAACGAAATTTAACACCATATCTAACGTACCGTAGGAAATTAATCTATACCCAACCGGCGGGTATGCTATCACAATCGTTGTCAGCTTTATTCAGGCTTGGGGTTCCGATCTCACGAGAAACAGATGGGCATGGGTAGTCGGTGCATCCACTATATCCCTTATTGGTAACATTATCTTAGCGGCGTGGCCAGCTAGCAAAACGCTCAAAATGGCGGGTGAGTGATCTCGATATTCCGTATGACACACGTTAATCTGTTTTAGCTTTCTACCTCAATTTCGTAGAATTCGGTAACGGAGGTTTGCTTATCGTGAGTTTTACTATTAGCCATTGGTGCTGATATTCTAGGTTTGGATCAACGAGTTACTTTCTGGCAGTGCTGAATCCCGTGTCATCGTCATTGGGATCATTAGTTCAGTAAGTATTTTGTGCTTGTCAATTGAAATTTCGACTGACTTCATAATTAGTCCATTTACTGTTAGTCATTAAGTTACACTGGACTACGTAGCACTAGACTAACAAAGTTGCAGACTTCAACACCTGGATTCCAATCCTTGCTTTCCCAGCCTCAGAGGCCCCTCATTACAAAGTAGGCTACAACATCTCGGCCACAGCACTGTGAGTCCCGTTTAAGCTATAGATAGACGATTGCTAACAGGATCATGACAGTGCCGTTCAAATTATAGGTCTATGTATTGCTGCGTGGCTGTTCTCTGGACGATACCGACCAGCACAACATGTGGAGGACAACGTCGAGACCGTAATGGAATTCACGGGAGAGGAGGCAGTCATAGATTCTGACGAGAAGATTGGTAAATTGTGAAAACGCATACTATTGCTATAGATAGATATTTTAGATTTTTGGCATGGTTCGGAGATGGTTCGTGCATTTAGAACAGTGATTATTCGTGTTTATGTTGGCAGTTTGGTTTGAAGTTTTGTATTGATTCTTGTAGTTTGTCTGCATGAACTCCCGCCACCTCGATGAGATTATGTCAAGAGGTGATTTGAATGAGATTGACCTCACAGGGGATAATCGCGTATAGTTCTGACAAAGTGATTAGATTGTTTGGAACAGATGAATATTCATTCAATGAAGAACTCCTACTGATTTTACACAACTATAGACGTCAGTCCCAGGGAAGGCTTACCTAATACGTAGCAACACATTTGTTGGATCTTCTTGGGGCGGTGACGAATGTGAGGAGATTGATGTGTTTGATAATGAGAGATGTGTATTTGTAGAAGTACTTGTACTCGTACTTGTATGAATCGATTCCCTGCCACAGTATCGTGAGCCACTGACGTTGGGTGGCAAGGTGAGTAACCAGGTGTGGGTGCAGTGTAAAAGTAGAGGTAGAGGTAGAGCATAGCATGGATGTATGCATAGAATGGGAAAGATGTATCGATAGAGATGGGAATGGAGAGAAGGTGGAGATGATAAAACTGTAGGAGAATGCATATGCGACACCGCCCGTCGTATCCCAGCCTCAGAGCAATCAATCAATCTGTGGGAACTCGCCGTCCCTTTGTCCAAAAAGCTGTGTTCCAACCTTCAACTTCTTTAATTCATTGTCACATCCAACCATATTCAACATATAATAAATATAAATATACGTTACATGTAATCCCAACACCACTGTTACAATGTTCAAAAGACAATCCAAACCAGTCGTCGCCGTCGATACGATCTCCTCCGAATCCTCAGGCTACACTTCAAAAATGATAACACCGTCGATCTCACCACCCCCAACCTTCAGAGAGCGACCTTTACCTCCACCACCTAACGAGGTCACCTACGTTTATCCAACTATACCCATCCCAATGCCTGCAGCTGAAGCTAGAGTTCATCGACGTGGTCCTCCTGTTATACCTCCGAGAGTTAGGGGTGATGAAGAAGATCGACGGGTTAGAGGGGGTTTGAGGAGGGAGGGTAGAGTTAGGAGTTTTGATGGACCTTCATCGACATCGGTTGCAGTACCAGTACCAGTTCAAGTACTACCCACGAGGGTATCACCACCTACACCCAAACGAAAGGAATCTTTACGTGAACGTGAAGCTGGATCCGCTCCCACACCCGCATCTCCATCAGTCGGGGTTGAATCAGAATCCAGACATCGATTCATCAATCAAATCGAAGAAGATCTAAGCTGTCCAATCTGCATGTCTATGCTGTAAGTCATCTACTTCCATCTCTTAAAATCCAAACTAAGTGCATGACATCTGAAAGGGTCGGCCCTCAACATCTCGTACCCTGCGGTCACACTCTATGCGGAGCATGTGCAGTGACATGGTTAGATTCACGAGTAAGTCGTCTACACTACAGGCTTCACATCAATATCCATATCTGATTGAGGAATCACAGGCGGAGGCAGGTGAACAAGTCAACTGTCCAACATGTAGAAAACAAGTTTCCCCTTCCCACCCGTTAATCCCCGCTCACGCAATCGAGAACGTGATCACCAAATGGATAGAGAACAAGAAAAGATGGGACGGGTTGAGGGATTACAAAGATCGTTCAGAGTGGGTCCGGTCCTATCATTCCTAGTATAACCTAAAACTGAAGTGAACTAAACAAGATCATGGGATATCCATAAAAAATTTAATCCTGAAATCCTAACTTCACGTCGACATCAATCCCAAACCCAATCCCAAACCGGGATAGCTTCGACGACACCGTTTGAATTGATAGATCCAATTCATCGACAGTTTATGGATCCACACGATCTGTTCGCTAGCGCTTTCGATGATCATATGCTCCTTTCTGGTGGAGGTGGGAGACGTCAACAGCATGCGGGTGGTAGGACCAGGGAATGGGTTTCACAATCTATGCCTAGGGGGATGGATATCTCTGAACTGTGAGTGGATCCTCGAGAACGAGATTATACTCGAACTAACTCCTTGCTAGATTCCAGGTCCTCCATTCAAATAACCGTTCGAGACAGAGATCTAATCGGAATGGACGGGAAGAGCCCCATCCAACGATGCACGATCTATGGGGTGGGGGTCTGTATGATAATCTAAGACGTTGATCCAGTCTGGTCAATCGGTCACCATCTATATTGGAGTGTTCCATCTTTGAAGAATATCTTTATGATTCCTGTTGTATTTATTAGTACGTTGTATATATTAGTATTAGGATACACGATTAGGGATATAAACTATCAGTGATGTATCTCAAGTTGAGGAATGAGGAGGTGATTTTGAGTCAGTAGGTGGTCAGATATACTCCAACGTCAGCAAGTGCCTGTCTCGAAACACCACTCCAGATCCAAATCCAATCAGAGGTCAAGGGTAATGACCAATCCCAAGTCCAAGTCCAATCCAGAACGATTATCAAAAAACCTCTGACCAGAATCCAATTCAATGCATTCATCCATCCCTATCTTCCCACTCCCATCTTCATTCCAATCGTTTCAATACATTCCCCTAGACAGGTGGTTTACCAACAACCTCTTTAGCAGGTGGGACGACGTATTGCTAAAAGGAGAGTTTAATCAGCACCAAAAATCCTAATTGAGAAAAAGAAACCAACCTGTTCACCACCAGCTCCATTCTCCCAAATTTGATAACGACTATAACCATCATCAGCATCAATTCCAAATCTGTATAAAGAGGTAGACCTACACTCCAATTTGTGCTCTCTTCTCAGCGGCTACTCTGTCAGTTTCGTTCAGAGCTTGTCTGAGAGCTCTTGAAGCGATTTGTGTGAATTTGTTGTAACTGCGGGTGAGTTTTAGTTAGGCTCTTTCTCTCCCTCTCCGTCTTGCCCACCACCCATCCCCTACTCACGTCATGTATTCCCTCCAGACTGCTGACATTTTGAATGGATATGGAAGTTTTGGTTGTAGATGGTAGTGGAGAAGATGCCAGGTTAGTGTTAGAGAATACGGGTTCCGAATGGGTGTTGTAACTCCGTAACACCGAACGTGGCGGTGGTGCCAATGCATACAGTAATCATTGTACTAAACTTATCCCTCCTCCTCCAGCACCCCCACCCCCACTGATCCCAGGTTCCACCACTCCCCTCGTCCCAGAGAGTGTCCGACGACGTTCCGGATGAGGATAGTATGTCGAAGTAGTCTATAACCGTATCAGTTTCCATGTACAATACTACTGCAACGTAACCCACCTCCTCAGGTTCATCCTCACTAACCTCTCCATCTTCATGTTCGTCATCCCAAACGTTCTCGTCAGGTAATGCAATAACCCCACTAACAGGATCATAAGATTTCCGTCTTCTCTCTACTCGTGTAGAGTTAGTCGCCCACGGATTCGAATTATCCATCGAAGAAGACGACAACTGTCGAGGTGATTGTTCAGGACTCCCTGTTCTTGGTATATCCAACGTATCCCATCCAGTTCTTTCCTCACCAACACCATTCCCATTATCATCGCCGTTGCCGTTGCCATTTCCAACAGACGCCCGCTTCTTACTCCCCTTCCCAAACCTACCCATCTTCCTCCTCAAACTCAAAACCACACTTCGACCTTTATTCAACGTACCCACCGCCATCTCTTTCGACGGTAACCAAGGTTGAGGCAGTCTACCCGATAACGCTGGATGAGCATATCGTCTTCTACCAGTGTTCAAGACGCCGTAATAGAAATTCGTCATTGGTGGTTGTGAATAATCGGTGAGACGTGATGAAGGCGCTACGTAGAGTGTCTCGTCGTTCATTGCGTAACGGCGGTGGTTGAGATTACTATTTTGTCAGTAAATTATATGAATTCATGACCCACCTCTGTGATCTGGGAACATCCTCAGAAGGAAGACTAACATCCCCACGTTGGACTTCACAGATACTGCTAACAGCCAAGAACCGACTTAACGGACCGAAATCTTCAAAAACGTTCCAACAGGTCCATAGCGTATAAACGATCAACGGGACCATCAAAAGCGACAACGTCAGATGTTTACCAAGTGAGAATAAACCAGTCATGAATAATTGGAATATCGTCAACGCCCATAAAAGTCTTGAAAAAGTTATCGGCCAGGCGTCACCGTTTGATTCGTACGGTTTGAAGTAGACGAATAAGAGTTTGTATTTGAACACGACGTCTGTGGTTTATATTAGGATCTGCTTGAGAAGTCACAAGTGACGACTTACAGCCAACACCGAAATATGTCGCTCCAAAGATCAAAATCAAAGGTGAAACAACAGAATAAACCAAAGTGATAGTAAAAACTAACAGGGCCTGTGGATAAACCCAACCGTAATTCAACATAGGCGGGGCGTAAGCCTCAGCGTAATCTACCATCCATCAGCACAACACTCAGCATAAACTCCAACGCACCTCTAGGAGTTTTCGTGAACAATCTCGAATAAGCTAAAGTAAACAATGGACCTAGGTTAAGAAGCTGTAAGGGCATCAAACCGAGTGCTACGATGTCGTTAATGATTGATCTCCTGATCCCCAAAGTCAAAACCCACCTTGAAGCATGACATATGAAATCATGAAATTCCTAGCATTAGAAGCTTGTAAAGCTCCAGCAAGTTTTTCAGGTATCTATCACATCCATCAGCTACCAATGCCACAACCAAACCAAGAACTCACTTTCGCCGGACTATCAGCTAAGTCTCTAACGATAGCCCAATAAGTCGTCGTCAACAAAAAGATGAAAAGGACCGAGATCAACAGGAACAAGTAATATTTCTTCATGAGACTGTATTCAGTCGCACTTCTTGATTTGAATCCTTGTTGATAAGATAGGACTAAGACGATGGGTTAACGTAGAATAGGATGATCACTTACATTCAAGTAGGAAAGGCAGGAAACCGTTGAACGAAATTACCGCTAATGAAGGTAAAGAATTCTGTACGATCGCACCCAATCTTTCAGATCTATCGATAAGTCTAGCGAGCCAGGGCATGACTTTTTTGATTTCCTCATAAGACAACAAAGTAGCTAAACTGGTGACAGGGACTAACAAATTTGATCAGTACATGGTCTCCAATGCCCATCACCCACCTATCCAAGTTAAAAGCAATATAGTCATTATACCCATGACCACGAAATCTCTGATTTGAGATTCACGAATTGACATCGAAACTTTACTCCAAACAACGTCTCTCGGTTCCGGGGCGGATTCAGTGACTACCATTGAATGTTGAGGGAAATGAACCACTTGACATGCGATTTCCTAAACAGTTTCAAACGATTAGTATTGTAACAAAAAAGGTAAATACAGTAACCCACGGCATCCTTGACATTTTCAAAAGTAACAAAAGCAGTGTGGGTAGCTGAAAACCTCCCGTTCTGTCTAAGATTCTTGACCAACTCGTCAAACTCCCTAAACTGATTCTCCCAATATTCAATCGCGTCAACTTTCCCACTAAACAACTTTGGTCGAATGGTAGGTCTAGGTCTGGTTGTATGTATATGATGATGTGAACGTTGGATTTCTGGATCTGTCTCTGTTGATAGACCAGTATCTGAATTTTCTCTAGTGGGTAAAGTCGTCGATCCTTCTAACCCATCTATTAAAGTTCCTGTTGCGGTTTCGGTTTCCACCCCATTTCCATTTGGTGCGTTAGTTCCAGATGTTCCATAGACGTTCCCATTATATCCTTTGACTTTAGCGGGGTTACCTATCCAATCTACCCAAGCTCTCTCTAACCCTAACAAAACCTTTGTCCTATTCTCCAAAGCTTTCCCCAGTAGACTAATCTCCCGACAGACACTAACACTTTCAACTGTCCAACCGCAACCCTCGAAATAATCACTAAGAGCTTTATCACCTCTTAAATGATTAGGTAGATTGGTAACCAACACCGTTCGAGCACTGATTGAATGTATCAATTGTAAAGAAGAGTTTTGTCTTGAGAAGATGAATTTATCGTAATTTCTATGGAAGAAAGTTAAACATAACGCAGTGAAGGTGTAGGTGAAGATCAAATGTAAGGTAGCTGAAAGTTGGGGATCTAGAATTAAATCGTATAAAGTTCGATCGGGGGTTGTTGAGTTTGAGTTCGAAATTGGTAAAATCAAAAAAGTATCGTTTCCCGGAGCATCAGGTTCAGAATCTGTTGAACCATTTCGCTATCTATCAGTGGTTGTCACCAATGAGGATACTCACGAAAAAATTGACAGGCATAAGGACCAAAGTTGCCAGGATTGCCGATAAAGAGAATAACATGAAGGACATTCGGAAAAAATTCAACAACTATCACAGGATCATCAGTGTGTTGCTTTATGTTAAGTCGAGGATACCATACCACAGCAGCATCCAACCCTACAGTCTGAAGTACGGTATATTCACTAGTCCTGATGGTAGGCAAGATCCAACCGAAGAACCTGGAACTACTAGGTTGTTGATCAGTCGAATGAGCGGGGATTGGAGAGAAGTCTAATTCAACAGTGTCAGCTGGGTCCTAATCCCATATAACTACAGAGAACTGACCTTTAAGTTTCGTTCTACCCATATAAACGACTTCCCATCTTGTTCTCAAGAAACAAAAGATCATGAAACTGATGAACCCTATTGAGAGGGATAAAATTAATTGGGTGGAGAACCATGGTCCTAGATATCAGTATGACTAGCAGTATGTTTTATCATACCTTTGAATTGAGCTAGAGTAGTGAAAGATTAATGAGTGACAAGGATCGACAGAAGAAAGGGGATTTACCTGTAGGTGGACTACCTGGTGGTGCAGGTGTAGTATCGTTATCATTATCTTGGATTAGCGATGACCAGATATCCCATTGAATGGGAGGAAGTATTTCCCCCATGGATATACGATATGTTATTGATTGAGGAAATCGATATAGATGTAGATGTAGAAGGAAGAAATAGATGGGGGTGGTGTTGAAGATTTATTATTGTTAAACATGACGTCGCGGCGTTTAAGTGGCAACATAACAATAATCACAACCACGACCACACATGAGAACACCAAACAATGCATCAAGGTCAAGGTCGTCAATATCATCTATTGGGTATGTAATGATGGGTATAAAACTAAAGATACTGTATAAATCCATGTCATCAAGAGAGAAATGTCCTGGAAAGAAACCTCAAAGAAATCATATCTAACAAGTATCTTTCAGACTATTTTTCGGGAAAGTGTATCCTATCCAGATGTCAACAAACATGATTCCAGTGAGAAATAGATTAACTTACCAGCTTGTTCGAAAGTCGTAAAATTGGGATTACTATATGCGAGAGGGAACTGGGCGATATAATCGGCAGTTGGTCGATCTATCAGATGATCGATTCGTGAGTACATCTCTGAATTAGAGTCTAATAAACAACGTACCACTGGGATCACAACCTATACTACCAGTTGAAAGTTGATAGACCCTTATATAATCTATCCTGAGATAATTCGGGAATGTTAAATGTGAGAAATCGACAGTTTGGAAATTGTTCGACTGTGATTTGGGTCAGTTACAAGACAACAAAGTGCGTAAATAATTCAACCACATACCATTCCTAGATTGAATATCTGTTTGAAGAAGTCCTGTTAGCGATATCACAACACCGTTTGAAGACCCAAACCCACCAAAGCCATTGGCTCCTCAGCAACCAATCGTTGTCCAATCTGAGTCTGTGAATTGGGTCCAACAGCCGTAGCTTTCATCGTCCAACTTTCCTTACTCTGAGCATACCAAGTGATATACCCATTAGCCGGTGTATCGAAATCCGATTTATACTCGTAACCAAACGTCTTGAACGTTCCCGAATTACTACCATAATACGTACTACTATCTATCATCGTCAAACTAGAAACTGCTTGTTGGTAATAACCACCTAGATAACTGTTGGTAGCCGTGATGGAAGTATCGTATTGGATGATTGATTTCGTGGAATTATCGACTGGTTCGTATGACGCGTCGTAAGGTGCGAATTGGGCTGATTGGGATACCTGACCTTCACCTTCTGAAACCACGATTTGAGCTTCTAACAGATCAATTTCGACAGCTCCACGACCGACGTTGACTGATGGTCCAGGATGAGCTTCACCTGAACATGTACAAGCTGAAAGTCTTTGTCCAGGTAAATAAGATAACGGTCCACCGTTCGAACCAGATGTCAAAGCTGCGTCAGGTCCAGTTCCGTTAACCCAAGTTTGATTAGCCAAAGTACCGATATCACAGGTATTGTAGGAGTACCTAGATGATTGTCAACACCATAAACGACACCAAAACTTACGGCCAAGTTCCTTCGGTACTGGCACCATAACCAGGTCTACCTAAATTACCCATTGCCCAAACACCAGGCCAAAATCCACCGATGGTACTAACCCCAGGTAAACTCAACGAGACTTCGAAATAAGCGTTCTTGTTGAAACAAAGTTTATTCCAAGATTGAAGCATCCCACTTTTGAAATTTAAGTCATGGATAGGTTCTTGAGTTATGGTTATCAACAAATGACCGTCTTTGGTTGTGATAGCTGATGGATCGTACCATTCAAAGTCACTGCGGGTAATGTCAGTACAAATAAAGTCTGATAGGAAGAAGATGACCTACCCCGTTGGCCAATAATTCAAATCAACAGCTGTGAAAAATGGATCATCACCGTCATAAAACGTTCTACCGTCTTTATTGAATTCATCGGAAAAAGTCAATGTCCAAGTGTTCCCATCATAACCCGTTCTAGTATAAGCGCTTGAAGGTGTATCAGCGTCGATGAGAGTTGGTAAACCAGTGATGGAAGGATATTGACCACTCGCGTTGACACCACCTAAATTGTATCCAGAAGTGTTGGCACCGGATTCGTTATTATTACTATAGTAGAATGTTAAAATTGGATAACCAGCGAATAACATTATACAAGCCAAAGCCAGAAACACCAGTGTCGCACCGTTCGCCCAACCTCTCAGTGAAGTTATATCGAATGGAGTGGTGAGATCTTGTTTCTCTTTAGCAGTGAACGTATGTAGATAATCATCTAGATCATCATCATCTTCCATCCCGTTACTCAATGGTGAAAACCCCTTTCCAGCGGTTGAATCAGCGACCAGTGGAGATCCAGATCCATTAACAGAAGTAGCAGGTGATAAATTCGCTGAAGGTCCATATCGATTCGTACCAGTAGTCGGTAGGAAAGATGTCGTTGAACTGTAACCGCGTCCACCACCAGGTGGACCACCTTCATAAGATGCTAAAGAAGTTTCCGATAATCTATTTGACATTCCTGGATTTTGGGCGGACGATAAAAGTGGTTCACGAGATGGAGGTGATTGAGATTGATACTGACGAGTTGGCATGTCAGCGTGTAGTGGAGGTATGATGTTAACAAAATGAAAAAGGAGAATCAACAATAATGTGATGTAGATGATCATCACTAACGTCCCTGCCCAATGCATGATACCCTCGCAGCTATTCTCAGTCTCACTTCGACCTTGGTTACCTGGTTGCGCAGTCATGTACCTCTACCTTCACCCAAACTGATCTCCTATCCTTCAGCTTCGCGTCGCAGTTTGACGCTAAAGCGATGTTGGGGTCATAGCTAAGCCATTGTTTATTGTAACAACGCAACAGGTCTCATACCATGACGACCATGAAACCATAAAAAATCAACCGAATGAAACACGTCCCTCATTCCAACAAAACCCAAACTCACTAATCCATTAACGACACCGGGTCGTCCAAGATTCCTATTCTTCAACATTTGACTATTCTCAGCACCAGAATTCGAAGATGAAGACGAAGCGTTTGATGGTCGATGTTGATACATGTTGAGCTGAAGTTTGGTCTAACGCTGATAATGAAAAAGTTGACCTGCCGCCCTGGCTTTTTGACGCCCAGATGATCTAAGCTGAAAGATAAGAACAAAAAGTAGATAGGCTATAGGGAAGTTGACTATAGCTACGATAGCTGTGCTATGTCCTCTAAAAGCTAGTAATTTGTAATCAAAGTTGAAGACCGTGACACCCAGACGAGACGATATTTATATTTCCTACAAGAACCAAATCGATTTCGTGTCGTGTATCGCAATACGAGCAATCGCGTTGACCAAGGTAGATAGATGTGGTGTATGAATGATATATGTCCTTCTCCAATATCATCAACAGATAACAAACACCAAAACACTGAACTCAACCATCACCAAGAAAACCTTTTGGAGGATGATCGAAGAAAAATCAGTCGCACCGCAGCAAGTGCCAGTGAATTAGGGGAATCCTGTTACTTAACCCATAAAGGGATTGATCGATCAGTATCTCCATCTCGACCAAGTAACCAGCTAAAGTTTCCTAGGTATCCTATTCCCGTTACCTATCCTATGATACAAAACTGACGTCAATGTTGTTTAGTTTACTGTGAAATATCTTCTTTTAACTGCGATTGATCCCTGAATTGCACGAGGGTGGGTGTAGGTTGTTACTCCGCAGCGGCACTGGCTCTTAGTGTATTGTAGTTTGAAGCAGAGCGGTGTATTTGTACTTGTCGCTTGTTTAGTTTGTGCTTGGCTATGTCTATTTCTGGTGACCTTCAGCTTAAGGTCTTGGACAGGAGGAACGGTTAGTTATCTTGTAAAGACGATGAACGCGTATTCTTTCATTTTTGAACTAAGTTAAATTACTTATGCTAGGGAAGTCAGGATAGTGAATCTTGTAACGGACGAAAGTGGACACTCCACCCACTCCGAAGGTGTCGTGTGGTCAACTCGGAAAAAATAACAGTAACAACGTCACATCTAACCAAATGTAATGACAACCAACGCTAAACCAGATCGTTCATCCCCTGTATACAAGGAATCACTCACTCAGTGTCTGAAATGGGATGAGGAGAGGGAAGAGATTTATATCCAATTACCTTCTTTCCCGGATTTAAGATTGACTGGAACTAGGTTAGGGGATGTTGATGATATCGTGGGCTTTTCTCCTACTGAATTCACGGGTTGACACTGATACGGATCATTTTTAGGTTACCTTGTTCAACTATCCTTCGATAGGTGAGAGACTCTATCGATTACCGTATCCGTATGTCCACGATCTATGTCTTCACCCCACTAAATACCTTATCCAGGATGTCAAAGGAATACGGCGAAGAAATGATAAAAGAAGATCATAAAGACAGTCAAGAAATGTTGACTCACATCAAAACACTAATCAATCCACTTAACCTCCAAACCCCAAAAGAACATATTCTGGGTTTACCACTAACCCAACTCCGACATATCAAATCCAACAAAATAGTTGGGAACATTGGTATCAAACCTCATGATTTCCATTTCAACGATTCGAAACCTACGGTTGAAGAGATGGTTGGTTGGGATGTCAGACAACAGGTTTGGGATTTGGGTTATGTGCTCTCACCTGAATTTGGGGGGTTGGGGGTGATGTCTGAATTGGTTGGTTGTGTTATCGGCAGTTGGATAATCCCTTGGATGGGGATTGGGAAGGTTGGTGCTGTAAGTCTATATTTTATATTCTTAGGTTGTTTGGATTGTTGATAGAACGGATTACTGGTAGTTTGCTGAATTCAATAATATGGCTTCTGGGAGTGTGTTAAATAAAAACGGATTGAAAGTCGTCAGTTCACATGTAACAGATTGGCCTGTGGAGAAGGGAGGTGGGATTAGACAGACGGGAAGGTATGAACGTGAATTACCTGGTTGGGAGGTTAACGAGTATACTAGAAGATTGGAATGATTTCTCGTATAGATCAACATCATTGCATCCATTTTTTCTATCAAATATCCCCGTTCATCTCTTCGTACTCTAGTCTAATCATTTGATATGTTTCTTCACTCCTGCTCTCTCTATCTCTGAGTTGTATGATCTCATCTTACGTGGTGAAATCCCGTTTTCGTACATTTCATCGATCTCACCGAAAGTTCGACCCTGGACCTAATAGACACTTTGTGTTAGTTTTATCTTTCTATGGAAAGGAATTTTTCGTATCTTACCTCTGGTAAAGTGAAGTAGTTGATGATGAGACCTATCCCACCGAGACACGCGAATAGATATAGAGTCTTGACTCCCCAGTTACGCGCTCCTGTACCTGTAGAAGCTAACATGAGAGGTACCTAGAAAATTTCGTTTGAGTGTTACTAAAACTGTTAATCATAAGATCAACCTTGACTCACCGTATAACCAAACATTAAACTGAAACATTGTGATCCATTGATGACAACACCAGCGGTCCTCGCTCTCAACCGTGAAGAAGCGATCTCAGAAGTCAACCCCCATCCAACACCAGCTAGACATCCAGCATAGAACAACACCCAAATACAGATAACCGCTAGTGTTGCGTTCAAAACTGCATCTGTTCTGTCGACTACTCCAAGTGTTCCTAGGATTAGGTTACAGATGAAGCATCCAGTCCCGCCTGTTAAGATCAAGGTTCTTCGACCGAATTTTTCGGTCGTGTAGAATGATACTAGAACCATCAAGACTAATAAGCCGCTTTGCGGGTGTCAGTGTATCTCTGTATGCCGAAGTGAATACAGTACTCACTAGACTATGCAGGTAGCTTGGAAAGGTTGTTGAATACCGGCTTGTTGTAAGAAATCTAATATTTTTAAGAAAACAACCTTTAACCTCCAACACTGTAAAATGAGAACATACAAGTAGCGTAAGAGAAGACGACCGAAGCACCTGACCACTGGAGCAGAACCACACCGAAGAAACTAGCCAAAGTTCGTCTCAAATTTGAACCTCTAAAGATTTCCTTGAAAGTCGATCCCTTCTGATTAACCTTATGAGCTTCCTCACGGATGATTTGAGCTTGCATAACCCGATATTCATGATCGACATCGTATCCTGTGACACCTTTGTTGATCTTTTCCAAAGTGGTTTTGGCTTTATCATGGAATCCTGCTCGGGCGAAGTACCAAGGAGATTCTTGAAGCCATGGTAGACATAAAAGGAATAGTCCAACTAGGACCCATTCGGAGTAGATGGCTCTTCGCCAGTTGTAGGCGTCAGTTACGTTTACGATTTGAAGAGCTATCGCTGAGATTAATTGACCGATCGCAAGGAAAAGTCCGTAACTGTAAAAAACTATATCAGCTCTGTGGAACGTTGATGCACAGAGTTTCAACTTACCAACAAAGTAATGCCCCTCGAGTTGGGACTGGCGCCATTTCAGATATATACTATTGATTGATTTAGTTTTGTGATGAGTTGTGGACTCACGATTAAAGAAGTGGCTTGACCCATACCAGCAGCGAAACCAGCTACGATTTTCGCACCTAGCCATCCAGCAATTGTCGTAACGAATTGTTCCATGAACACACCCTGAAAAACATGACATAAGGCTTTACTACATTTGAGGGTGAGAAATGGGTTGGGACTTACAACTATGATTAACAATGTCGCTATATAGAATGAAGTTCTTCGTCCAAATTTATCTGCGATAATTGTGCTGATCTGTTGACCTAGTAGTTGAGCTGCACCTGCCTAAGAATTCTTCGTTATTCTGGTTCACAGTTTAACGGTCTTGGCATATGTACTCACAGTCCCACCCCAAGCCGAAACGTATCCAGCATCAAGAGCTTTAACTCCTGTCGAAGTTACAGTACCGAATTGATCGATGAAACCAACGTTACTAACGATACTTCCTATCATCATGATTAGCGTTATGTAAAACTAATACTACTTACCAGTAACTGTTCCTTGATAACCCTCCATCAAAACACATAACCCAGCAAAGAAACAAAACATGGTAGCACGCCAGAAGACCTTGGTTGCTTGCCATTTCGAAAGATCCACGAAAGCACTTGATAATTCACCTTCCTCGGCTGGTATAACTTTTTCTTCAACATCTTTAGGTGGATGGACGTTGTTGTTATAGATCGTATCAACTTCTGGTAGAGTGATTGAGTTCATCGTACTGACTCAAACTTTGTTTGGGGGGATGTGATCTTCTCTTCTCTTGACTTCTTGCAATGTTATATACCCATTTCAGATCGTTATTTGGATCTCATCAACACGTTGAAGGTGATTTGGCGGCTTTTTCGTTCAACAACTTTCATCTCCTCATGTTTAAATTATTGATGTCGGTGGATTTTGAATTACGCATGTCAAAAATTTGTTGTTGCTTCAATTCATTTTATTTTAGAACGTTCTAAATGAGATTCTCAGGGAAGCGGGATTATCGCGGTGGAACTTTATGGTTGAAGTACGAGTTCGAAAACAAATGTTCCCAAATAATATCAACGTTCTCATACCGTACTTCAAGTTGTTGTTCATACTTGTTCATACTTACAACATAATCAATCACACCGCTATCACAGATGGTTCGAAATGAATCACCCCAGCCACCGACCCCCGCGAAAACTACACCCTCGTGCGATCAATGTCACATTCGTCGGAAAAAGGTATGTACTATGTACTGACCGCAATTCTCAGCTCACGTTCATCAGTGCAATCGTGAACTACCGTGCTTGCTATGTATCAGATCTGAGCTTAGATGTAGCTACGTCTCGAAACCTAAGAAAAGGGGACCTAAAGGAAAAGTTGTACAGCGGCTTAGGGAACATGGTTTGGAAGGACCAGATGCTGGTTCATCAGCTACACGTTGTGATGATGTGAGTTTCGTGCTTCAGATTGATTACTGAACAACGTTCAGTATCAACTTTCAACATCAGCTTCGAGCATTGTGACACGTTCTGAAGATCTAGCATCAATTCTTCCTGTCCACGAAGAGACCACATTTTCGCCGACTGGTTTCGATACAGGTCTACCTGTCCCAACGTCTTCTAACTTTCAAGACGAAATCGAAAACAGCCACGGCAACGCTTCATTATCCGTACTCACCCCCTCCGAGATACATAACCTGGTAACACTTTATTTCAAACACGTTCATCCGTGTTACCCATTCCTAGATCGAGATTGGTTCATGGTTCAATTCTGTATGGGAAAAGCTTTCCTTGATCCAAACGGAACTTTTGCTACGTTGTTACTAGGTGTTTGTGCACTCACCATGGCCTACGTCTCAGATGTCATCTGTACGGATAGAAGACCTGATTTCATTTTTCAAAGGGAAAAAGTCATTTCGGACGTTATTTTAAGACTTTATTCTAGGTCTTTAGGGTTGAGTGGTAGTCTGGAACAGATTATTACTACTTTCTATGTCGGATTGTATTTCTCTTTGATCGTTCAAGAAACAGCTGGTCATTTCAAGATAGCAGAGGCTAGTCATTTAGCTCGATCGATGAAGTTGCATCAAGCAGAAACATATACTGGTATGAGTGAGAACGAACGTCGAAGGACTATTGCGGTGTATTGCTTTGTGATGGTGCGCAACAAGTAGGTCATTCATTCAGGCTCTTTACTAATCTTCAGATCGTGCGAACTACGCCAAGGGACTAGCGAAATCATTTACACCGGACATGAACCGTTTCTTCCCGATTTAGGTGGACTCATTGGATCATCAAACATCCTGTCCAACCCCGATCAACGCGCCGACGAATTGGAAAACCTAGTGATGCTAATGAACATCTACGACGTCGTCACTCCCACCTTCTGCAGATGTGCAAGAGATCAATGTCATCTAGAAGAATGTCATGTTTTCCCATCTGACATTGTTCGATATGCTAGAAAATTGCAGAAAGCAGCTTCTAAAATGTCAACGGCGACTTTTCAGATTATCAAACCCACCCTCACTTTCATCAATGAATCGAGATGGGTTGAAGTTATCATTGCTCGTTTATGGTTAAGCGCTCATGTTTGGCATATAGCTACTCGACATAGTATAGATATGAGTAATCTTGAAGGAGGGGAGTTTCAACGTTTCCCACTGGATTTGGTCGAGGAAGCAGCGCTTGTGTTGAAGATCGCTAATATCACTTGTGTGCATTTACAGGGGACTGGATTGGTGAGTTTCAAAATGCGTCGTTCGATGGAAAATCTAATCTATTCCTAGGCTCATCGACTCAGCTACATCAGTGTGTGTGGCACTAATTATATCCAATCGAGACATGTGTCTGATGATCAACGTGTGACTGCTTTGGCAAATTTGCAGACGATCGCTGATATGGTTGTTGGGTGGGATCCCAAATGCTGGACGAGGTGTGTTTTTTGATTCACCGCTGTTCTGAGACGTGTTGTATGGATATCTATAGCCATATCTGAGTTGCATGTATTTCTGGATCTCAATTGGCTGTCACATGGTTAGCTGGCGGTGTAATGCAGGGCAGATGGCGGTGATATTGCGTTACAATTGTGTCTAGCGGGTGTCGGCCTACAAAAGATATAAAAGACGTGACCCTCGACCAAATCGAAATTTACTCATAATCACTTATACAATGTCACCAGTCGGAACCCAAGAATATCCTTCAATCGACGTCCACAAAGTGATTGAAACCTGGAAATATCCAAAAGACGATTTCATAAGTATAAGTGCTCATCGAGGAGCAGCCGATGGTGGCGGTACAGAAAACAGTTATTCAGCGATAACTAGAGCTGTTTTGAAGAATTGGGAATCCGTAGAGATTGATTTGAGATTGACTAAAGATGGACGAGTCGTGGTCTTTCATGATGAGGGTTTGGGTAGATTGACGGATGTCAAGGTACCTGATGGAGAACGGGAATATAACCCATTCACTGGTGAAGGTTTTAGTCCTTTGGTTAGTGAGACTTGTTGGTCAGGCGATATGGAGCATCTACATTTGAGAGATAGTTATGGGAATGTAACGTAGGTGTCTGAATTTTGATTTTGAATGAACTCAGTGTTTTCTTGGTACAAATAGCTCCGAACACCCAATTTTGCTTGAAGAACTGTAAGTTTCTTTGTTGAAAAGATAGCACGTTGACACCTTTCAGTCTATCGTTCATCAGAGATGAAGGTATGGACGTCGTAGTCCAATTCGATTTGAAGGAAATCCAAGTCGTTGGACCTAGTTACGATATCATCTGGAATTTCGCTAACGCAGATGGCATCCCAGCATCAGGTAAGTCAATTACGATAATACCCACCCCTTAATACTTGTTAAGAATGGTGTCTCTTCAAAATTCGTACCGACTGGTTCCCAACTCCTTCCCATTGGGAACAAACTGATTACGTGCAAAGGTCAATTCTTGAAGGGAGACAATTACCTGGTGTCACACCTCTTTTTGAAGTTGAAAGTGGACAAAGTGAGTTATTTACGCTCAATGATTTGTCTATACAACGATAGATTACTAAATAAATCTGATCACAGAGATTTCAGAAATGGAACAATGGGCCACAAGAGATTATTTCATAGCCTATGAAATCGCTTTGAAAAGACCCAACGGAACTTTTCAAGATGCGGTAGATTTCGTTAAATCTGATCAAAGTATATGTAAAGGTCTTGGGGGTTGGTTCATCGGCAGTGATTTACCTAGAGGTTATTATCAGGGTATACCGACAGTGTCAGTGGAATTTTTTCACTTTTTTGGGGGTTTTGGAAAGGAAACTGATATTTGTTCGTGATCTAGATGGGACGATTCAACGGTTCGTGAAAAGATTCTTGAAGCAGGTCCAGAAATCCCTTGTCAACTCCATGAATGGTCAGTGGTGGTTTTTGCTTTTGGTTTTCTTCGAATTCTGTGATTAATCAAATGACGTATAGGAAAGGTGCTAAAAACCCTGATGGTCTCTTTGGAGAGCCCAGCGATTCACCTGATAAGAGGATTCATTTATCATGGGCTTTGGAAGTAGGAAACAATTATCTGATTTGTCAGTGCACGATCTTCCATCTTTTTTGATTGGGTAAAAACATTGACTGAATACTGGGTTTAGCTGACACTCATGTGGATTTACATGCTGAATTGGGTCGTTTGGGGAAGAGAAACATGGAAAGGATTTTGAAAGTTGCTAAATAGCTTTTCGATACTGGACAAGTCTGCATTGAATATTGAATGATGTACCAATTGATGTAGTTGAAAACCAAGAGCACTTTGCACAGTGCACAAATGAACCCTGAGTTAAAGAGAACGCCAATAAGCCGCTTCTTAAACTTTTCATCTGAGATCGACCGCATTTGCAGAGACTGAAAGGTGATAATCCTGGGTATATAATGAAATACTAGCCTATAAAGATGATCATAGCCATTGAGAAAACTTCAGAATATCCTAGTCTAACTCTAAACACAACGATACAATGTTCACCTTCGAAAGCGAATGTGATGAATATCTGCAATTTGCCATCGTTCTAGCTCGTGAAGTGAGTGTTCCTGTCGGTCATACGTGAACTGACTACTCTCACAGGCCACGGCGATGATCCAGAAAGGCTCCGAACAACGTTACAAAGAAAGAAAAAGCTTGTCTTGTGAAAGCAAGGATAACTCGGTTGATGTACGTGTCTAATGGGATGCGAGTCTCTTATGCCATAGTTAGTCACAGAAGTTGACAGATCGGTGGAGAACCACATTATATCTTCTATACATCGACAATATCCATCGCATCGGATTATCGGTGAGGAATCAAGTGTTTCTGGTGAACACATTGAGTTGTGCGAAGATTGGACTTGGATCGTTGATCCTATTGATGGTATGACCTATTGTCTCTTATATTCGAACTGTCACTGACTGCTTAAATAGGTACAATGAAGTAAGCAGATCGATCCGTCTATACATATCCATATTCAATTGACATGGTTATTACTTCAGTTTCGTCCATAATTCACCAGCGGTAGGATGTTCGATCGGTTTGATGTACCACAAAAACCCTGTTATCGGCGTGATAGCTATGCCGTTTTGGCCTTTACATCATCAATTGTTCTATGCGAATTTAGGAGGAGGAGCTTATGTCTCTGATGTAAACAACGTGGAACGTGTTCAACTTCCTCGAGGTGGTTTGGAAAATTCACCACCGTTGAATAGTCTCAGTGAATGTGTGGTTATTGCTGATTGTACGTTCTCTCCACCTGTGGTGAAGTACAGCAAAATGGTGTGGCTGAAAAATCCTCAGTTGGTAGCGATAGATCTAAAGATGTTTTGGAAATCAGAACCAAGAACATGATAGCGTTGTTAGGTGAACAGGAGCATCAAAAGATGATTCATGCGATTCGGATCAATGGATCGTCGACTTCGACTATATGTTCGATATTGCTTGGTGAAGCGGATTTGAGTTTTGACGCAAGTCCATATCCATGGGATTATTGTGTGAGTCAAAAACAAAGTATTCTCTGTACAACTGTTAACACCCAGACTTTAGGCAGGAGCTATCATCCTACAAGAAGCTGGAGCCCTTCTCGTAGGCGGTAAAGAATCCTTCGAAAGGGATTCTGATAGTCTCGGAGAAATCGTTATGGGTCGTAGATACTGTATCGTTCGACCTCTCTCAACTTTAGATGTAAGTGATTTCGAATTTTTGCAGCGTTATTGAACGCGGGTTATAGGGAGGTGATCGTCGATCGAAACAGAAAGGATTAGTTCGAGAGTTGTATGATGGTAAGCAATACTGATATTTGGATGTTCGCTTACTCTTCATTGTAGTTATCGAAGAGTGGACCACTAGTTCGATGAAATAAGGTAACTTATAGAGTCAGTTTCACTATGTAGATTAGATACTATGACTTCCGAAAGTGGACACTGCAGCTCAGAACTCAAAATGAACAACTATACACAAACTTCTAGATACATATTTCTACATAACACCTTCAATATCATACTGTACTGGAATACAACCTTGATTCCTGCACCAATCGATTCTCCTCTCTTCTACAATGCCAAATGTACTCGTAAATCCTTTTTTGGAGTATATCCAGAGGAAGAAGATAATCAAATCACCGTGAGACATGATCTCATAAACAAAGTTTTGGACCAAAAAGTTGAAGTTGTGTTTCGTGATGACGAGAGTCACAATGAAAGCCGTTATCGTATTGTTCGCACAAGAAGCCCAGACTGTAATTGTAATAATGCATTTAAACCAGAAACTCATAAAGCTAATGTAATACATCCAGAGGACAGAGAACGAATGAATCATTGTAAAATAACATGAACAAATGACGCCAACCAATACCATGAAAACCAAAACCCAAACCCAAACCCATGCAAAGAAAAATCGGTGAACCGAGTTCCAGACGTCAGAGTCAGTTACCGAATCTTCTACCCCGTCTACCACCTTCTCTATCCCCTTTCTCGTTCTCTTCAACTTTCAACCCAACACCCAAACTTCGCCTTTTATTCGATCGTCCTGATCTCGACGGGGTGACCACTCCAATAGCACCTCCACCACCAACAGCGACCGGTTCGTCAACTGCCATAGTTTCGTTATCGATCATCGGACGTTTACTGCCCGTTACGCCAACTTGACTGGGTGAACCGTTGTCGTTGTTGGAATTCGATTCGAACGAGATGGTAGGTAATCCAATTGGTAGTTGTGGATTGAAAACGTTTTGATTAGGTTTAGAATTCGATGAACTGGGTAATGAATTTGGGTTGGATTCGGATGAATAATCTGGTGTGTTCTGTAGTGAGTTTAGATGCAAATTGGCATATCGATTTCTGGGTGATCGATTAGGCGCAGAGAAAGAATGTTGTAAACGCGGTAAAAGAGGTGTAGAATTGACTGAAGTTGAGGGCGAAGAGAGTGAATCCAGATTCAAATTGAGATTTCGATTTTGATAATCTTTATTTGGAGTATCGGAATGTAAACGATGACTGTCAGATTCGTCCAAAGTAGTCAAAGGTTTTAATTTAGAGGACGAAGCGACAGGTTCTGATTGACGTCTATTCTCGATTATAGGAGCTGACGAAGATCGATTAACCTGATTATGTTGAAGTAAGACGTTCTTGACTGGGTGGGATTTAGATTTTGTTGGAATTGGTATATCCTCAGATTCCCTTTCATCAGTTGCGAAAGCTGCCATAGCGGCCTGTGAGTTGTGTACGTCAACACACGAGAACGTTGAAAAATGAACTAGGAATTCAAGACTCACCTCCCTGGCTTCAGCCCAGTCCATCAAACGCGATAAAGTCATACTAGGATCTACACCACTGGTGACAGAAGATTGCAATATTGCCAATACGTCGGCCCTAGATGAATTTACAAAAAATTAATAAACATCATGTTTACGAAGGGAATTGGAAACAACATACAAAGCAGTAGAATAACCAACAGAATACGCTTGCTAAAACCGATTATCAGTACTCACCCCACGAGAGATAAAGGAGACATACCTTGGTAGCCCCTAAAGAAGCTTTGTAGAAAGTAGTGATACTCAAAGCTGACGCTAAAAAGATTATTCAGCACCGACAAAGATAAGACAGAAACACGTCCGACTTACCTCTGAATTTATCTCCCATTTCACGTTCGGCGTCTGCCAATCCTGGTGGGAGGGTGTTACCTAACGCTGAGAGATCCATGTTGGTGATTTGAGAGTGGGCGTGGGCGTGTGAGTGTTTGGTGGATAGACTTGGTTAGGTGTTGTTAGTTGATCCTCCTTTGATACGTGTCCGACTTGGCAAGACGATAGTGGAAGTGGTGAGGTTGTTCTCCCTACTTGCCTGTCAATATCTGGATATATTATACCAATTGAGATGCAAGGTTGAATTAAAAGATAGATGTAAAAGTTGAAGATGAAGATGAAGATGGGTTGTGTATGAAGGAATTGAAGATAGATTCTTAAATGGGGGGAGTGAATAAACCATAGTACTTTCTATGTGGTTTCGCCACTCCATACATCAGACGACTATGTTTACAAAATAAGACTACGAAGAAAGAGAACTCAACACCCCCACCCACACCCAGCATCATCTAAGCAGCCCGTCCAGCATTAGGATCCTACAGACAAGCCATCAGTAAACTCCCCTGCCCTCACCCACGACAGACCTACCTTGAAAACCTTCAAAGCCTGCAACTCCCCCACGATCCTATCTTTCTTCTCGTCGTTCCCCTTCCCCATCCACCCTCCACCCTCCTCCATCTGAACACCCTCCCCATCCTCATTAACCAACCCCATAAACCCAACATCTCCATCTCCATTATCGTCAAATCTCGCCGTCTCGATCCGAAGTCCCTCCTCGTTGGCTAGATGCAGTAAACAGATGAAACAGAACGATGTCGAGATTTCTGACATCTTTTCTTTCGGGTAGGTTTTACGGAGATTCTGGATGACTTTGTTGAATGTCTGTGGTGGGGCTTCGGTCTCGATCGGGGTTTGCGGAGTGTCCTAGATCACACAACGATTAGTTTCATTTCTCTGGATAAAGATAAAGACATACCGATTCCTCTCCAGAGGTAGGGTTATCAGATGTTTCCGGAACTAGAACCTTCAATCCAGACCAAATATCATCCTTCAACCGTTTAACATCAACTCTCTTAGCCTTCTTGGCGAAATTAACATTCTCAGGTTTAGATTTCTTCAAAACCTGACCCTGGGTACCCTGCCATAAATCATCATCTTCACCCGTAGCAACGCCAATCGCAGGCATATCATCGTAATCGTCACCATCGTTATCACCAGGTTGAAGTGAATCTTCAACAAACGCGTCGTCATCTGCGTCATGGAAGAATTGAGATTCGAATGGATTAGGTGTCGAGTTGTCTGTTTTTGATTTTAATACGGCTCTAGTCATTTCTCCAGGTGACTTACCCATAGGACCGTTATCGCCACCTTCAGCATCAGCCGCTGCTTGAGCCCAGAAATTCTCATCGATTTCACCTTCAGGATTCTCAGCCATCCTTGCAGCAGTAGCGTTACGTCTCATTCTCAACTAAAAAAATCATTCCAGTCAGCTTCAACCCCATCTTAAAAAGAAACCACCCGCTACTAACCGAGAATTTAGGTTTCAAGAATAAACGAAGCAATTGTCGACTGGAGAAATGCATGTCATCAGGCAACAACCATTCTTCCTTCCGTTTCCTAGATTCCGCACCAAGTATCCCAACAGAAGATTTCTTGGAACGTTTCCCGACACCAACTGAAGACGCTCTGGAAGTCGAAGCTGAAGGTCGAGTTGAGGGAAGTACCAAAGAAGTTCTTGGGGCCGAAGCGAATAATTCTTTGGAAGTCGTTGTTGAAGGGGATGAGAAATCGATCGTGAAAGGTTGTTTCACGACTTTGGAGGTTCTTGGTGCAGTCACCGTTGTTGGATCTGATTTATTAGCTACACCTCTAAGATGAGGGATTTACCTTTACGTGAAACTTTTCTTAATTTCCAATGTTCAACACCTGCCCAACCTTTACCACCGAAACCTTTATCAAAGTAGTCGAACATTCCTTCTTCATCCTCCCCACCGACCAGAGCCATGACAAGATCATGTTGACCAGTTCGACGTGGATCGAACGGAGCATGTCCTTCACCCGAGTTCGCCATTCCGATCCCTCCTCCATAAGTCCCAGAGAACCCATCTTGGACTCCACCATCTTCGTCACCAACCATTGACGCGCCATCATCAAAGTCCCCTCCTCCCATATCACCACCCATCCCACCGAAATCTTCATCACCAAAGAAATCAACTTCACCCCCTCCACCACTACCCACGCCGAAATCTTGTTCCTGCATGTCGTCCTCGGTAGATGATGAAGTTATTCCCAAAAGTGTTGAGAAATCTGGCATACTATCGGGGTCAGAAGAGAATTTGAATGCTGCAAGTGTATCTGAGATGTTCAATTCAGAAACGATTTCCCCAGATGGAATGAAATCTATCGTCAGTGAAGGTCTCGATTTAAAACCCACCTTTAAGCTTTTCAAGGTCAATCAGATCTTCTTCAACTTCTTCATCAACTTCCTCGCCACCTTCTTCGACACCTGCGTCACCAGCGTCAAAGACGACTCTTCCCTTCCCATCGACACCTAGATGATTCATCAATAAACCCATTGCACCACCTTCATCGAAATCTGCACAGGTTTTCTTGAACAATGGATCAACTGTGAATTCCAAATCGAATTTCTTCAACTGAAGTGGTGCGAATGATTTAGCCAATGTAGCTTCGGATCGAGTGTTCTAACTGTTAGTGAACGTGATAATTAGATGAAATACCTTTCTGGCGGCTTTCGCCTCACCACCCTCTTCCTCATCACCCTCCTCTCCTTCTTCCTGTTCGTCTTGACCTATGAATCATCAGTCACATATCCACAACTGAGCTCAAAGACATACCATCACCAGCTAAACCTGATAACAATTTACCAGTTTCAGTAGCAACACTATCAACACGAGAAGTCCAAATTTTGACACATCCATCAAGTGTACAAGAAGCTTTTTGGAAGTTGATACCTAGAAAGTGTTAACGAATGAAGTGAACCTAAAGTTCGTCTGTTTGACCCACTCTGATCATCAGGTCCATTACGTAGTAATGTCAAATCAGCGAAATAATCAATAAGAGCGAAATTCCAAGTATTAGTTGCGGTAATTTTCTAAACATAAACAAACCCAAACATCAGTCATAACACCCCAATCAAATGAATGAAGAGAAACAAACATTATCAGTAGCCAATTTCATCCATTCTTCGAAATTATTCGTCATTACCTCCATACTAGCAATAGGGGCGATTGGCTGAACGACAGTAGATAATCTTGGAACTTTCTTCTGGAGATGTTGGGCTTGGGTCTGGAGTGCTGAGACTTTTCGTGCGGTCGTCGTTGTAGTACCACCAGCAGCTCCACCAGCAGCAACAGATAGATCACCGAACTTAGCGCTCTTCCTTCGATTAGCTTTTTCAGCAACGTCGTCGTTAACTCTTGAAGCCATGTTGATATTCCTAGATGATTGGAGTGGGGAGGTTGTAGTTGATATTGTTGGGGATTGATTTTTTAGGGATGATATCGGTCTTCTTTGGGTGTCTATTGTTGTTGGCATTATAAGGGGGATGTTATCATGAGATCTGATGATGTTTATGTAGGGGAGAGATATGAGAATAATAGAGGAAAACAAGTAAAAAACAAAAGAAATTCGAGATTGCTGGTTGTTGATGTTGTTGATCTTTCAGACGCGTTGATATTTTACGTAAGCTTTTGATTTTGTCTTTATCATCCTTCAGATTGCTTACTTAGGTACCGACGAGTACATATCCCATGCTCAGTCGTCCCACCTAGTGCAAAGCATATGGTACATGATCATACTCAAGCGTCGACAAAATGGATTGTAAGATTGCAGCAGCGGTAGAAAAAAAGGTCTGAATGGTACTGGACGTAAAACTGTGTCAAGTGGCGTAGCCGTCTTGCCACATTTCCTTTTGATTCCAGGTTAAGTCCTCTGAAAACAACATTTGCGTTCTGCAGTCCAAACGAGGTGGTCGAAGACAACATATGTCGACTAACGGTAGAATGGAAAACTATTGAGGCAATCGTGACATTCACTACTTTTCTAATCCCACCTCCAGCCAAAGGAGGAGTAACCTCCAAAGTGCAGTGACAATAGAAAGCTGACATCCTTTCATACAATGTGTGGTCTGAGAGGTTTCATCAACAAACACCAAAATCAAAACAAATCCGCACCCCACCAAAAGATCAGTCTCAAACAATCTCTCTAATATTCGAGCAGTCCAAAAGATGGTTTTTTTCTCTCCAGAAACGCCGTCGACCAGTTCCACCAGTTCCGGGGTATCATTCAATCCAAATAACAACATCAGACAGTTCAATTATGAGGATTCGTCAACTGAATTTAAGGATACCAATACATCAGATCGAGGATCCACTTCAACCTGTTCAAATCGAGCTCCTCTCAGAGGTTGTTTGAAAGGTGGAAAAAATTGGCTTCCAAAACCAAAACCTTCATCGCAAACAGCAGAAGATCACTCCTACCAGTCATTTTCGAATCTTTCCTCGACACCCAAATCACCACCTTACAGACCCACCAACGACACTTCCAATTCTGTTTCCGAAAATCAATCCTACCAATCATTTTCAAATCTTTCTTCAACCCCCAGATCACCCCCTCATAAACCCACCAACGAAACTTCCAATTCTGATTTCGACCAATTCATGAAATACCTGAAAAATTATTCAAACAGAACCTCTGAATCCAATTCCAATGCTACACCAGATCATTTCTCCAACGGTTACACCAATCCCTCTTCGTTGCCTTTATCACCAACCCCCTCAATGGTTGATGTGAAGGGAGGTCAAAAGGAAGTTAAACAAATGAACTCTTCTTGGTATGAAAAAATTGGGATTCCAAACGATCCTAAAGTTGAGGAAGATTTTTGTCAACAATTCGATATTCTTCCGCAGCGTGTCCCCGTTACCACAACTTCATCAGATAGGTCCCAAGATGTTCCCCTCACCACCACGACTTCATCAGATGATAGGTCTCAACATATCGCCAGTCTTATAGGAAAGCTACGAAGCGTTTGGGAGGAAAATCATACTCGAAATCGGTCGACTTCAAGCTCAGCTAATGGTTGGACAAGTGGTAACGGTAATGACACGACAACATCCAGTGACGACATATCAGATAAAATCAAAAGTTCACAAACAACAACGGATTCGAGTGATTATAGTACCGGTACAACAGTTTCAAGTAATGACCTAAAATCCAGTGACAGTATCGAATCTAGTGATACTGACGATGACACTACTGACGACGCCTCGAAAGAACGGTCAGACTTTATGGAAAGAATGAGAGGTTATATCGAAGAGGATGCTTCGCTATTTTCTGCAATAGAGGAAACTCGGCGGAAGTTGGCCACAGCAAGAAGAGCTAGAGAGATGTACAAGTGGAGATAGATTGGTTTTCCATGTTGAAGAAACAGAGACACTCGGTGAAAAGGGGACTTGAAGATTTGTTTTGACATAAAGTATTGAAAGTCTGTGAGGGGATGGCGTTGAGAATCAGAAAAAATCAATTTTTTTGTCGATCTAAAATCAAGGTAGAATTACTTTTGATGAGGAAGGATGAGAGAATCGCAATACCGTGACAAAGATTATCATCTTCTGGTTTACCTTAGATTGCGGTAGATTTCAAGTAACACATATTTTCTCGCAGTTTCATAATAACAAATTTACAAAGAACAAACGCATTTAATCAAATCAATACCTTCCCCGTTCACTTTCTCATCCCGAGCCTTCTTTCCCTGACTCAATCTTCTGAAAGGACCTTGTTTTCAGAAGGGGTTTCGGGACCCGTACCTGTATTTTCTGTTTGTTTATTGAGCCTGTCAACAATACCGAGATTCAATACATTTCGCTGTAGGACGAAAGAAATAGAGCTTGAACCCACCTAGATCTGCAAAGTGAACTCTGAATGTCTTTGAGAACTACATACGTATCGAAAAGGATGGAACACGTTTCTCCACTGATTCGAGGCTCTTTTCTCAAATCATGTAGTACACTACAAGCGAGCCGAAGGGACTCCGTGTTGGAGAAATCAACCCTTACAACCACATCAAAATAGTCCCCAAAAATCCCGCTTGATGATTGATTATATAGTTGTTTTTGTGATTGAAGAAACTCTTTCACAGTAGGTTCGCCACCAGTATATACCGTGGAGAAGTGGTTCAACTTTGTGGCCAAGATTTCTTCACACCGGCTGTATTCTTGACTCATGATCTTGGTGGTTTGTGGTGATAAGTGGAAAATCGGTTGGTGGGAGATGAAAGATTTTTATGGGAAAGGAGGTAAAGGAGAGAAAATGTAATCTGACTTCAATTGCGAAATGATTCGGTTCGTAAATGATATCATATGTTCAAGAAGACGTCATGTCTTCCATGGAAGAACAATAAAACATGATTAAAAGCCGAGGATAAAGGATCTTCTCAAGACCGGTGTAACATCATAGAAAAGATTAGTTTCATGACAATTTCCTTTATATCATCCGAAAACGGAGATTGATGATTTAAAACTTTTAGTAGAAAGAGCTAGACAGATTCATCGGTAACAGGAGTGATTAAACTCTTGGGTTCTGCGATCTTCGAGCTCCGGGTTCTTGGTAGAGCAATACTGTATGAGACATGTACAAAACGTTTTTCTCTCAAGATAACCTCGTTGCCTCGAGACTTGGTTACGACTTTATGATAAGGTTCACAACGAGAAGTATCTCAGTGTACAGCTGCGACAGGAGCCTCTTGCGTTGAATGATTCTTGGTGAATTCATAGCCGTTGATTAGGTTGTTAAACCAGTCTTTCTGCATTGCACTTGTTTGATCAGTAGCTCAACAGGTAATTCATGATTCATTCCTCTTCTCTGCTTATTTATGGGGTATCTACTGGAATACCATCCTATGTCTTCCGCCCACACCTGTTCACTTTTTGCCTTCCTCTACTTCCTCCGTAGTGACTTCGGTAAACTCCTCACCACAACTTAGCCTATGGCAAACTATCAGTATAAAAGTCCAGTTTTACTAAGCACACAAAAACGTTTTAAACTCACTGAGATTCGTAAAGTTTTGTTTGGATATCTTTGAGAACTGAATATACATAGAAAAAGCGTCTATATGACCACTTCTTGAAATTAGCATCATTTGTTAGCAGAACCAGACCTTCGCAACAGTTCTGAATGGACTTTGTACTGGAGACATCTACCGAACGTATTTCCTCCAAAAAAAATTCGTTTAATTTCCCCAGGTAAAGGAAGATTAAGTACGTCTTCTTCTTGTGATTCGAGGAACTGAGATACCGTATATTCTTTGTACTTGCTGAATTTTGACAGCTCCTTTACCTTTTTGGATAAGATGGCAGTCTTGCTATATTCTCCACTCATGATGTTCTATTTTATTGGTTATTAATGTTGAGAGTGATGATGGAAAGAGGTATGGGAGAAAAAGAGGAAAGAAGGGATAAATTGATTCGTAAATGATATCGGGTCTTCAGTGAAAAAAAAAGGAGAGAGTAAAAGTCGATAATAAAGGATCCTCTCAAAAACGGTGTGACATCACAGAAAAGATCAGTGGAACTGTCCTTTGTCAGATATACAATCTGTTTTGAAATACTGAATATGTGACGGTCAATGCCGGGGCACTGTTCTGGGCTTGGAAAGAAAATATGACCATACAAAGGCTCTGACAGAGATGAGAAAATTGGGAAAGTTCCAATGAAGAATTGAAATGCAAATCGTGACGTTGCTGTCATGTCTGTCATGTCTCAATTCCAATGTACTGCCGAAATTGGCATCAGTTTCAGCAAGACGCTTGCAGTCGTACAAAAGGCTAATGCGAGCATTCCATGGAACACAGTTCCCAATGCAACTCAGCTTCCTCGTACACACTTGCATAGACCGTAGTCCTTTTCACCAACACATTTTTCATAGTACAATCAAGATAGCATGACAACTTTGGTATCGATCGTAGCGTCCCGAGTGGACTTCGAGTGCTGCGTCAAACAGTACAGATATCATACAGCCAATTCTTAAAAACATCATATAAATTCATACCACTACTACCTCACCAAACATAAAACATATATTACAGAAAGCAATCATTGAATCTCCTACCACCTTCCCTCTTTCGCCTATCTTCCTTCACATTCTGCGTGTGGTATTTAGAAGAAGCCGCGACTGAATATGGAGGAGGAGCGACTGTGCTCGACCCTATCAACGTAGAAATGAAGGTCAGTGAACTTAGTCATTAAGGTGATAAAGCTTAGCAGCTCACTTTGACCTGAGGAGTGTTGTTTGGATATCTTGGAGAGCTATGTATGACTCAACAATAGCACGATACAATTCATTCGGGAATATATTTGATCTTAAAGGTCGTAGATAGGTTTTAAATCTCTTGCCCGCTCCCTGAAGAGAGTCTGTATCTGACACATCGACTGTTTCCAATATTGACCCAATGAGTCTCCTACTTGCCTCCCCCACAGTGCTGATTCCGTAAATCTTTTGCTTGCATGTATCTAGAGTCTCTTTTACAGTGACTCCTGTGTCGTATGTGTCTGAGAATTCTGACATATCACAACTTAAAATGGTATCCTTGGTAGCGTTGCTGTAATCTTTACCCATTGTGATTTGTTCGATTGGCTTGATGTCAAGTTGTTGAGATATGGAGGAAAGCGGTATGGGAAAAGAAAAAGAGAAAGAAATAAAAGACAAACTGAGTGGCCAATTATATCTTGTAGTTCAAGAAGACATCGTGTCTTCTATCAAAAAACAAAAAAATGTGAGTGAAACCCGATGATAAAGGATCCTCTCAAACGGTATGATAACGATTGATTTTACATTATCGTCCCTTTATATACTCCGAAAAAGAGAAGTAATGATTTACAGTCTTTGTTCAACATCATAATTATCCCGATGTAGACTCTGGTAGAATATACCAGCGCAAGTAGTGTTCTGCCCTACTGCAGTTGTACGAGTACCTCCAATTTTTGCCACATCGAACGACCGCCATCAACAACCACTTTTGTTGCAACAACTAGAACTACAGCTACAACTAATTACATCCATAACCTCCAACGACAACGACATCTTCATACGTTACTCAAAACCGACATACCTGCTCAGCATACTGTTCACAGTGACCAACAATGCTGTGAAGTCATCAATTTCATCCTTTATCATAGTTCAAACAATCACTCCATTCACCATCCACCCTTGACAACAGGACAATGGCATGTCGAGATCGAGTGATATTTATATCCAGCTCTTCATCTCTATGCTTTTGATAACAACTTCAAGATGTCCAAGATCAATACGTTGACTAGATATCTGGAACGGTTACCTCTCTTCTGTGAGTTTGCTATGGTATCCCCATTTCCTAATTCCAATTTTAGTGAGTTACATCATCCTGATCGGCTCCTGGTCACTTTTCATCTCGTTCATATCAATCTATGAAGTCTTGATAAGACGTGGGGGTGTCTTCAGATTCTTGGAACAGTAAGTGAGCTGTCTCTTTTCCTATCGTCTCGCTAAATCCACACTAGGATTGTTGTCGGGAATCTCCTTCTCTTCTTGACACTGGTCGCGTTATTCACAGCCTCGCATCGATCACCTGGACGACCTAAGCAATCACTTGCACCTAGCTCGAACGGACCTGTCGAACATCCCACCAGTATCTCAGAGCCAGGTAATCCCATTGTTGAAGATGATATCCCTTTAAGAGCTCTACAAAGTGCCCAAAGAAAATCGACTCATACACATAAACATAGACCCAAATCTCTTTCACTGCCTGCACCACCCCCTAAACCCAGCTCTTCAAGTGGCCCTATACTTCATCATGATCGATACCAGCTACCGGAGATATCACCTTTCCCATTTGGCGGAAGTCCATTCGTTCCCAAGTCCGCTAAACAAGCTGGAGAAAGTTTTGAGGACCGTATTGAAGCCCATCGGTTAGAGGGGAACTCGGAGGGCATAGCTATGGGCGAGGAAGAAGATTATGGAAATGAAGTGAATGACGATGATAGACGATCGTTACTGCATCGGTCTACTCAACCCCTGTTCTCTACATCTAACACTGGTGGTCCTCGATTCTGTCGAAAATGTGACGCTTGGAAACCTGATCGATGTCATCATTGTCGTTTCTGTCGGCAATGTACTTTGAAAAGTTGGTTGCTGTCATATTATCATTTGGAACCTACTAACTAGTGCTTTAGTGGATCATCATTGCATCTGGATAGGCAATTGTGTTGGATATAGAAATTGTACGATATTCTGAACCCAACATTGAGCACTGCTAACACAATATAGACAAACCGTTTTTACTCTTCATCACCTACGGGGCTATCTTTGCTATCTACGTAACTTTCGAAGCTGGTTACGAGTCTATACGATTCTTCCTTCATTCTGATGAATATCCAATAACAAGTAATGGCAATGCTGTATGTGTGGATTTCGTCGTCGCGAATAGTTGTAGCTGAACCAAAGCCCCAGTCTCTAATGGACTTGTCCCCAATAATCTACCTGATGCTAGCTGTCCTCGGATTCTTTTTCTCGTTAGCTGTCGGTAGTTTAGCCTGCTTTCATTGGTACTTAGCAAGGTGAGTCGGAGTCACAAATTCAAATCACTTTGATGACAAACATCCTATAGTAATAACAAAACAACACTCGAAAATATGACACATTCATACCCGTCTGCTCTCCTACCAGAAAATCCATCTCTTGAGATCTCCAAACAACCGCCTGAAAACCGAAGACCAGGATGGAAACCGGATCATCTCCTGACTCGAGCTGAAAGAATCAGACTTCGACGTGAAGCTCGTGAAATCAATGTCTATGATCTGGGATGGAGAAAGAATCTCTCAGTATTATTGGGAAACAAGTGGGCGCAAATACTTTGGCCACCTGCTGTTTCTACGTCTAGGTATGTCAAATCCCTTTGAATCTGCCCAACGATCTGTGAATTGAATTTTCATAGACTTGACGAAGACGCTGGTCATCATTTCGAATACGATTCAGAAGCGTTGGAGAGATTACGATTTCTAACGGCTGAATTGAGATTAGGTGTAGAAAGTGGTCAAAGCTATCTTGAGGGTGGAGCTGGGGAGGACGATGATGATGATGATGACTATGAAGGAGAAGACGAGGAAGGGGAAAACGGTGGATATGAAGCTGACCACGATGGTGATGTCAAGATCTCCCGTGATCACGAACGTGATTGGGTAGTGGTAGATGAACATCAGAAGGAAGGTTCAGGTCAGCGTGTACCTTGGTTCGAAGCATGATATGACAGTACTGTACGCTGAACTCAACGCTGTAGCTTTAGTTTGTATACCCGTAGACCAATCTAATCGATTGGATAGATGAAGACGTACAATACCATACATCTAATGCTGGTCATCCTTCCTTTCATGGCAGCTCGTCACGCATACCCTCACTAATACTGAACAATTATCCCGAAGATGCTTGTCTTCTCGAAGTGTTCTCAAATTACAAAAAACGAAGGCGACAAAGCAACGAATTTTTCTCTACTTTTCATCGAGTTAGAGCTCAGTATAATATCTATTCCCACCGTCTACTCTTCTCCTCACAAACTATCATCCATTATGTCAAACCGCATGGTCCCCTATACTTCACAAGGAAGCAACAGGCAATTCGAAGAATGGTACGAAATTGAATGGGGTGCTTCGCACCACAATCCATACAACGACTCATCGTCTCTCTTCTTGATTGGTGTAGAGGAATCTAAAAGTAGAAGCGTCAAGTACGAATGTATTATCACCACTTATGGGCGAGACACCCTCGAAACAAAAGAGAACTGTAGGATGGCAATCAGGAATCTTCTTACTCATCTAGAGTACAACGGTGAGCTCACAGGTAGCTTCAAAGCCGACAGTGGCATTTTTAAAGACAATTTCAATCGTCTCGTCAAAGATTTTCCACCGCTTCGTGGAAGTCAGATTGTGATTGGCGACCCGAGTATGACCGACGATTACAATGAGTGGAGAAAACGGAAGAGAAAATCCATAAGGGAGGAAATACTCTAGAGAAGCTACGGTACTGTATGTATACAATTGGTTGGGAAAGGGATTGGAAATGGGATGGATTTTTTGGTGCCAAGATAGGAATGGGGGGACTTTGTACGGTAGTCTGTCAGATGAAAGGATTGGGAGACCAGTCGCATTGCATTCTATCTTAATAAACTGAATCAATTCCATGGTATATAGACACTTCTTTCGCACAGCGTCTTACTTTATCTCGACATGGTCGTCATCCCGCACATCTGATAACAATGCTTCGTACACAGTGTCTCATAACATCTCCACATTGGCCATCGTTCTACCTATATGATCACAGTGTACTGAATGAGTATTGCACAATCCCGTTTCTCTTGCAGTGTCAGCAAGTCCATTCATCGACATCATAGCCATCCTTTCATCGACTTCAGCATCGGAGTCCATGACCACAAAGGATCAGAAATTTCAGTGCTAAACTAATTCCCTTTAGCTGATACAGTATGACCTATCTTTTTAATCATTCTCTTCCTAATCATTCCTATCCTGAGGCCCACTCACTAAAAACCAAATAACATGAGTTCTTACGACCTTTCCGAAACCGACAGACAATACTGGGAACGGAAGTTCCAAAGCTGGTACGCCGTAGAAACAGGTCTATCGAACGAAAATCCAAATCATCCAACTTTCCTCTTCTTCGTCCCGGTAACTTCATCCATCGAGCCAGATGTACCATACGCTTTTGGGCTTGATATTTATGGTCCTGTCAAAGATCAAGCCTCTTCCACTACCTTGGAGATCTGTCAAAGATCTATCAATGATCATTTCAAATCTCCACCACCTGAGATGAGGCTTACTGGAGATCTCCTCAATGATATCGTAACAATTCAAATCTCCCTCAATCATCTTGTTGAAGAATCTGAGGCTCTGCGTGGTAGTGTTGTTGTGGTCGACGAACCTAGTTTAGTAGATAGTTACCATCAGTGGAGAGCGAAGAAGAAACGTTCTTAGAAATCCCACCTGAGGAGAATTCCATTTAGTCGCTGATGAAGGGCATGATTAAGGATAATACCGTACTTACATACTTACTGTATCTGTAGGAATGTGACTGGGATTGGTTTGCATTCAAAGACGGGATGAAGACTGTTGACAGCACAGACCTGAAAGTTAAGTTTCACTGTCTAGCACAGTGATCCTATATATGCAGAGCTGAGTATGAATTGTGTAGCAGGAATTGTCAGTGCATAGGCTTGTAATGTATGGAAGTTTTCAGTTGGAGTTCTTCAGATTGTGCGCCTGAATGTGGCATGGCCTCAATTCAAAATCGTGACATACAGACCACCTTCTACAGACTTATACCCCGCTACTAGTCCAATGACCAACACCACATTCCCATACATCTTACAGTCTAAAACAAAAAAAGCTAGGCTTATTGATAAACGTAGAATCCTACGTGGGACTTTGCAAAGCGCCTAGAAGATGGTAAGCTCTATTCTCATGAGAACTACATTATCAACTTACGTTGCATAGATCCTTCGACTAATGGTACTGGAGGAGTGCTCAGTGCTGGAGAACAAATCCTCAACTACACCTTTTGCACAATATTCCGCCTCTCTGTAGCTATCAAAAGACCCATAATTCGAAACTGATAGGGCAACTTTGAACTTCACATAGGATCGAATGTATTGTTCGATCTGAGGTTTGAGGGCGCTGTTTGAGAAAGTCGTAGTAGCGATATTAAATCTAGCGGCAAGGTCAATCAAACAATGCACAAGTATGATTCACTCACATTCGATCCTCTGATAGGTTTTCAGAGCTTTGACCGCAAAGGGACTCAAATGATGCTCTCCATTCGTCTCTAGCTTCACTCAGAACCTGTAAACAGATGAGCGAACAGGCAGTCCTTGAAGAAGTTGAGAGCACTTACTTGTGCGATCCACTGTTCACCTTCATCAGCTTGATGTGACATTTGTATTTATATAAATCTCTTAACAATAGGGGGTGATGATTTCGAATGTTCAAGAGAGAGAATTGAAAAAAAATGGAAGTCCCAAGTTTTTCGAACATGTCTATGGCTTTAGAACTCCGTTGCTGTTTCTCGGCCAAAAAATGTTAGTCCGGAGAGAGTTTTAAGGAAGGGTGGCAGTGGGTCAGCTGAGAAACAGTAGTTAAGAAGAGATTTATGGTAATTGCCGACAGGCCTGACTTACCGTACCTTTCTCTGATAAGAGTTCTGAAATCTTCGGGATTATTTTTGCAGAGTCCCCACCTCGTAAAGGAAAAATAACCAAAGGGGGAATGCAGGAAACACAACGGGTCGGAGAAGACAGGGATAGGAGGAAGTCAGCAAAGGGAAGGCTACCGGGGAAATGATATCGCATTGGAAGTATACGGTGGTCTTCTGAATTGGCCATGGTGAGATATTCAGCACATTTGTCGGATATCGAACGTTGGATTTTTGGTGAGGATACCAACCAACTTTGAGATACAAACTCCCAACGTGAATAGTTTTTTTCAGTTGGCCGCGTAAGAAACAAGGCGGAAATCTCTTTGCATTCACCAAAATATATACTACATGTAAAATTACATATCCACATGTTTCCCTTCCGGTATACTTTTTACAATCCAAACAAAACTTGTATCCCATTTCCATTCTTTTAGTAAACCAAAACGTTAGAACCGCATCACACAATCCTTCCAAAAATACCAAGGAAACCAAACCTATTTTCTGCAATGTCACTAATCTAACCTCAATCGAGCTTGATTTCGTGACTTTGAAGTGATCCATGAACAAGAGGTAAAACAGCGAACTCTTGTTGTACATTGACCTCCCCAAAATTCCCCTCTGGTAATCTACCAACAGTGTTTTCCCGTGATGGACGAGATCGAGTTCCGATTTCTAAACTATGAGAATTTGTGGGATTAGTAAGTGAAGACATAGTTAGTATAGGTTCTTGATTTTGATTAGTGGCAGTATGATCGATATCCATTTGTATTGGTACATGAGCGGATGCTTGTTGAGAGCTTGAAAGATGGTTCGGCTTCATATCTTGATGAGTAATCACTGAATCGATACTCATACCGTTTGAGTTATTGGTGTGACTGACTTGAGAGATGTTGATTAAAGGAGCTGTGTTGATCAATCGCTCATCATTTCTATTCAACGAGGGATCGATTGGGATAACAGGACTCGAATCCGGTGATCCCTGTGGTGTTGGCCCAAGTGAAGAATGAGGAGAGATCAGTATGGTATCAATAGTAGGACCAACTGAGTTCTGAACTTGACGAAGAGGTTGTTGATGATTCTGTTGTTGCTGATACTGATCACCGGAGATGAACCCAGAATTCGGAACTCTGTTTTGCCAAGACTGATAAACATTATCATGATGTTGTCGAGCAGAAATATTTGGAGACCATTGGTTTGGGGGAAAGTGTTGATGTTGTGGAGTGTACGATGGGGAGGTTGATGTATATTCTGGCTCCATGTTCATGTCGGAAGAATGATATTGTGGTGTCTGATACGAGTTTGAAAAGTTTTGAGGTGGACTGGATAGGTCGGGATGATGATATTGAGGAATGAAAGAATTCGGGTTTGGGTTAGAGTTTTGAGGATGTTTGAATGGTACGAACGGATGACTAGTCGCTGGAGCTGCGATTCGATAACTCTGATCACTCTCCTGTTGCGAAGGACTGAAAACACCTTGATCGATAACAGGTTTCGTATCTTGTTGAAGACTATTATTCATTTGCGTATCGATATGTAAACCCTCTAAACGACTTGGAGTCGGGTTACTGAAAGAAGGAATCGAATGATAAGAATGTGAAGGTTCTTGACCATAACCCCAAGGACTCGACGAATAAATGGGTAAAGAAGGTGAGGGCATTGGCGTAGAATGAATCGAAGCCGGACAAGATTGAATATTACGTGAAACAGGTGGATAGATTGGTGTATGAATAATTTCGTCTGAAGGAGATTGAAAATAATTAGTATGAGATTCGAGCATACCGTTTGAATCGTAAGATTGAAAAATCGGTGAGCTAGCTTCAACAACCTGTTCTTCGTTGATGTTGGGTAATCGTCTTGGAAGTGATGAATTGAAACTACCGAAATTAGGATTTTGAGGTTGATTCTGGAAATATGAATAAAGTCTATCTTGACCAATTGGAAGTGGTGGTGATAACATCGCTTCACCGAAATTCCCTGAAGACGAAGAAGAAGATGACGAAGCACTCCCTAAACCCATTGGGGAGATGGGGAAACCAGCTGAACCGTTCAATCTAGCTCTTCTCGATTCAGCGATACCTTCTCGTATCTCGTGGAACTTAGCTTCGACAGCTGGACCAGCTTTCGAACGAACGATAGTACCGTTAGCTAATCTTCTTGTTCGTACCAATTTCGGAGCGGCTCTTCTTTTGATATTTGCCACATCTTGATTTGATGAGAGGCGATGGAGTGAGGGGTCTAGAAGGATGAGCTTGGTAATGGAGCAGGTATGGTGAATGACTTACGAGCCCAAACAGATGCATCGGAGACGTTACCCTGGGCATCTTTGAATTGTCTTCCTGGGAAGAGACGTGAGAAACCGTAAATCTAGGAGGTCAGTGAGAGAAACAGTAACGCCACTTTACCACGATAAAATACTTACATTGAGTTGTCTACCGAAACTAGCAAGTTTATCATGTTTATAAAGTTTCGGTAAAACCTCTTTAACAAGCTATGTAATGTATATGTAAGCGTCTGTTGCTGTACACAGAGTGAAGCGGTGTAGACTCACCCTATCAGGTTGAGCAATGACGAGTTGTCGACTATCGTTCGCCCAATAGATAACCTCTGGGCAAGGATGAGGATCAAGCGCCAAAAACCTGGTAGAAAAGATATTAGCATCCGTGAATGAAGATTGAAGACCCCCTTCTCAAGAGTGATGATCAAAGAAGAAGACGAGTAAATGGAGATTGAAAACGTACTCGTATAATTTCTGTAGGAAATTGGGTTGTCTCCCAGAAAGGAGGATTTCGTCTGACATGATGAGATAGGGGGGTAGGGTATGGTTTTTATTCTATGGTCAAAATTTTTGAGAATAACAAATAGCTTTTGGTGGGAGAGGAATGGGAGCTTGGGGGGAAGGGGTAATTAACGGATACAGATGGTTACGAAGATGTAAGAAGAGATATTTAGTATAGTTGAACTAGATTAGAATACAGATAGCCTTCCTAAAAAACTACCCTTTCGAAGACTCAAGGAAAAGAGCTGTTGTGGATGGATGAAGAAAGAGTGTAACGTTGTCGAAAGAAGAAGTGGGAGGGGGAAAAGATAAGGAAAAAGAAAACGCAGACTGTGCATACTGTATTCATTTGAGATACCGCTTCCAAAGGTGATGAAAAGATCGTTGGCCTTCTTGTCCTAAAAGAGGAAATTCAACAATAAATCAACGACAATCCTTTATCAAGGAATTTCCCGCGACGTGTAAGACAAACATTTTCTGACCTTTCATGTCTTGAAAGGATAAGAACTAGTCATTCGTTTTAAACGATCGGGAAATCAAATTTCTTTGTAGGCTTTATTCGGGTTTTGTTTGACATCCTTTCTAGTGTATTTCCACAAGGATACTTTCATATTATAACCCGACTATCGCAGCTACGTCTTAGTCGGGAAAATAAAGAATAATTTATCCCCACAATTAGCGATGTTCGGTGGTGGCGAATTGAAAATGAAAAGGTGCCACACTGCTACGATCTACTGAAGCTAAGCCCTGGTGTTACAGATTTGTTTTTATAAACATCTCTCTAATGGTTTAGTTACGAGAGATCAACATCGAGAGGTTAGACAAGGGTGTCAAACGTATGCAAACAACATCGGCATTACATTGCCAGAGGCGAGATTCTTAGATTTGTGAAGACTGACTTCTGCGAAAGCATTTGCCGAGACCGTTGCAGTTGTGACAGTGAACTGTGCCAACTGGTGATCGAATGCAATAAGGCTACATCTCGTCCCAGACGATTCTGATCAAGGTATATCTATTCTATAATGTAAAGTATGGGTATATAGCAAGTATCCGACTGAAAGATCCACCCGTAGCCAACCTAAAACCCAGGTCCATTAGGTACGAATCCCAAATCATAAATGTTTCTTTCGAAATCTTGTAAATGAGGATCCTGGTTCCATAAAGCGATCTAACGGTGATACGTTAGTGAAATCAATTACCCCACATATCGGTGAACGTGACATACCTCAATAGGACTTTGTTCCCAATTGGGTCTAACTCTACGTTCGGGTTTAGGTTTCAGACTGTTCTCACCGTCTGTCATTGACGACTGTGAATTCTCGATTTCCCATTGAGTCTCTAATTTCTTGTATTCGTTTTCTTCAATTTCAGATTCGATCTTATCTTGTTTCTTCCTTTCTTCGGATCTTGGATCGATGTAATCTAAGTCGATACTGAAGTTAAAAGGTCAATACCATTACCCAATTAAAACCAAATTAGGAAACCACCTACCAAAGAGCTGAGATCCAACCACCATGATATTTAACTTTAACCCCTCGTTCCCTAACCGCGCGTCTCATAATCATCTCCTTCGCCGGTGCCCTAGCAACTCCGTATTCATCAGCATCAGCCAACATATCACAATCGACATCCCCCAACCCTCTCTTCTCATCATCAACCGGTCTACTCAACGGTTCACCAAGTCTAGCCGTTGACCCATCAGCCGGCCAAACATTGAACAAAGGTAATTGTTTCGTTCGACCCCATGAGAATCCCCTGCCTACACCTGATGGGATCTGTTTGAGTAGGTTGTAATGCACGAACAAGGGTTCACCGTATGAATCGTGTTGGATCATTGTGTGAGCGCAGAAATCGCCTGAAGCTGTTCCGGAGGGTAGGGCACCTGCACCAACCCATCTTCCTGGGACTGCCCATCTTTTTCTTAACATCAACATAGCCCATCTGAAAATGTCTTTGTCGCCGTCAGAGAACCAGAACCACTAGGTGAAGAGTTAGCTGTTAACGTTAAAGATGATATGACCACTTACCCATTCATGTCTTTCAAGCATGTACTGAACTAGCAAGAAAACGTCAAGATGCAATTTCTTGTCGATAAACATTTGTCCAGTCTCCATCTCCCATTCATTACGACATTTAACACCCATAATAGCCCACATGGGGTTATTCGCACTAGTCTTCCAATAATCCGGTGTAGCAAAGATACCCAAACGTTTATAATTCGGTGATTCGAACATGTATTCGGGGTCTCTAGTGGGGATCGAATCGGAGTCCTAGTTTGGGGTGTATCAGTGTTGATCGATTAGAGGCTTTGTAGTACTTACCAAATAGAGAACCTCTCTCCATGGACATTGGACGACGGCGATGGCTTTCAGATGATAACTCTTGTTTTTACCTTCATCCTTCTCTTGACCTTCAGCTTCGACGAGTTCAGCCCCCAACTCCTCAAGATCCCTAACGATATCGTTATCAGGATCAGGACGTTCAGATGGGAAATGATACTATCAACAAGTCAACATCAACACCCCTGCGTAAACCTTTTACCCACAATCTGAACAGGTAAAGTACTACCATAACTTCTCAACATCTGTAAAGTCCATTTAACTCTTCGGAGTGTATCAGCGTTCCCAGCTACGAAAACTATTCCTCGACCTGAACCGTATCTCTCATGTAAACCTTGTTCAAGTACGTCTTCCATGTGATTAATCAACAACATCCGATTTTCATGTAAAGAAGTTCTGTTCATTGTTGCCCAGACGTTAGCTGATTTCTGAATCATGTGGGTGTTATGCTGTTCATGGATAGTCGAGCATTGCTACAAAGCTCATCAGTTCAGGTTCGTGTGAGAATGACCATACCTCCAAATTCCATTGGACGAAACCACCTAATTCAACTTCACCTTCCACCTCCCCTCGTCCACCCGGAGCTTGTTTCCAAACTTCCAACCGATCTCTCAAACCAGTAGAAACAGGTAACGAGTCACTCGAAATGTCAATCTCCCTTTTACCGGCTTGTAAACCTGAGGCGTAGACCTGATGAATTGGTGTTTTTGAGTTGGATTTGGATTTGGAGGTTGGGTTTTTGAATGGAATTGGGAAATTCCATTTTTGGGGGATGACAGGTAACAACCTTGAATCGTTTGAAGATGTTTCGGACAATTCTTGGATTTCATGTGTCTAAAAAGTCAACGTCAAAAATCTACTAAAAACATGTTAAAACTTGAATCCAGGACCCACATTAAATCGATGAACATAAACGAACAACAAAAACCCCAAAAAAAGAATAACCAAACTACTCAATCTTTTCCCGAACCCAGTTAAAACGAATTTGGAATTCTTATTACCAAAACAGAACAATCTGAATCTAGTCAACCAATTCCGATTCGAGGGGAAGGGATAACTCATACTAGAACTTGAACCTTCTTCTAGTGAATTTGGTGAAGGGGAAGGGGGTAGGAGGGGTGATAAAGAGTTGATTCGATTTGGTGAGGGTGATGTCTCCTCTGAAGAAGAGTGATAAGGTGAAACGAAGAATTTCGATTTTTCTTGGTTGGTCAATGGTAAAGTTAATTTCGTTGGTCTCATTGTTTGGTCGGTTGTTGGTTCTTGCGATGGTGGTGTGTGGTGGTGATGATTTAGATGGTATGGAGATTAAGATTGGATGCTGATGAGATCATTTATAAATTATGATTTTTTATCTCGTTGATATGGAATTTATAGTATCCAGTATCCAAGTGACCGCGATTAAAATGTAACCGATCGCAGTAGCGGTGTGAAATGTGACTACTGAACTACTGAACACAGTCAAAAACTTGAAACGAGGTGAGATTGATTTGATTTTTTGGGGGGTACTGCGTAAATTGTGTCGCAATCAAGATCTTTTAGAAGGGATATGAAACGAGTTCAACGGTTGGAATTCTGGATTCAGTTGGGAGATGTAGATGGTGTTGCTGGTGGTGATATCATTGCTTAAGTAATTGTAACTATAACTCTAACTGTGTCTGTAACTGTAACTGATGAACACTACACTTAACCTACTTGCCATCTCTATGAACGTTTTATTATCGCAGTAAAAAAACAGTATTAACGTCATCCAGAGAAAACTAAACCGTGCCTGAGAATCTATTTAGGATTAATGGTACCGCAGGGCGCAGGGCGCAGCGTGGTCGTGGTCGTGGCAGTATTCATCACCTCAAGTACAAAGTCCACTCCCCCTAAGCCTCCTGTCCAGCAACCAATCTCTCAGCTTTAACGACGACCCCAGCCTTAGCTTCGAACCCCATCCCAAACTCGCAATCTTTGATATTAGCTTTCTCGCCTATCCTAACGTTCGAACACAGGATGGCGTTTTCCAATCGTGCACTAGGCGTTTGTCAGCAAAAAATTAAATGAGACCACCTTACTTCTCCTCGACAGTCACGAAATCCCATAGAACACATCCAGTGATCTTAGCTCCTCTGCCTATAACGCAGTGTCGACCAATAACGCTTTTCTTGATACTAGCTCTTTCCCCTACTTTCGTGGATTCCCCGATAAGACTATCAGGTGAGATCTGCGCTGTTGACGAGATCTCATCCGAACCAGTGTTGGGGTTGGGAATGGTAGCACTCGCGTTGCCACTGGTCAACGATCTAAGTCTTCGACGGTTCAATTCCCAATATCCAGAAACTGTATTTGCACGAATCAGATATTCAGGTTCGGAGGTTGTAGCTGGTTTCTTTGTAGGGTCTTCGAGTTGAGGTTTGATTATCATGACTTGACATTTCCATTGAGGTTTGTTTTTTGACGATGATTTAGATTTCCTCGAACGTCTCGATAAAACGGTTGATGAATTTAGATCATTGTCCGAAGCTGAGGTTGAGATTGGTTGATTGTCATCAGGGTTTGTGTTCGGTATCGAAGAAGTATATGTCGATGTCGTTGATCTTGCAAGTGCTTCAGCCAAGGGATCGTTGTTAGGTGGATTAAGAACTGTACCATCATCAGTCTTTTAACAGGTTTGAAAATTGAGAGACAGACATACGATTCCCTTTATCGAAACCTTTTTGCCATGCTCCCTTGATTAACCATGGAACGATTTGTTCGCGTAGACTGTCTAAATCGTTGGATTCCCTGGATGATATTAGGTCGAGGACGGTATTTCTGAAAACGTAGATATGAGCGTCGAGTAATGATGTCGTTAGGGTTAGTGTGGGGTGGCTTAATGGAAATCACATTATCAGTGGAGTTGCGAATTGAGATTTCGTCGTGAGACGGCGGACTCACGAGGTAATCAATTTCATCCGTAGTTCCAAATCCTCCTCTAAAGATTCTAATGGTTTGATCAAAAGTATCTCTTCAGTTGATTTATCCAAAGCGACAAGGATTTTCTCGTCATCTAAGGTAGTGTCAGATAAAACCCCCGGCATATCACATACCATCTTTAACCGATTCTGTGGGTTCATAGAAAACGGAAGTGAGAATTGCATCAGGTGTCGAACGATGTTTATCAAGTATCTTCGAGAGGGGTAAAGAAGTTGGTGTAGATATATCACAAGGAAGAAGCACGAAATCGGTCTACAGAGTACAATCAATAATGTAAAAAAAATTCTTACCCACCTTGATGAAAGATTTGAAACTTTTCAAAATCCTAGCGGTCCCCTCTAAAACCTCTTGATCGTCTTCACCGTCCGTATCCCTCTTAAGCTGAATCTTTATATTCGGATGAGTGGATTTCGAATATGATTCTTGAAGATGATTATGGAGTGGTTGATATGATTTCGGTGTTGAGATGATTAATATATCTGGGGGAGTTTATTTCAATCAGCCAAAACAAATCAACTGTTTTTGGTTGGATTTAGTTACCTGTTAATCCCGATTCGAGGACCCAGTCTAGGACACCGTTTATGATCGGGATCCCACCGACTGGGATGAGAGCTTTGGAAACGGCGTTGATACCCTCGTTAAGGGGGTAGAGACTATCACGAGTAGGTCAGAATTGATCAAAAGAGGTTTGGGCTGGGTAGGGTTGACTCACTTGGTCCCTTGACCTACTAAGATGACCACCGTGAAATCTTTTTCTAAAACTTTTTTGGATGAGGGGAACAAATCTACTGTCATCTTTGGTTATGACTCTTCGTTAGATGTGAATTAGATAAATTGTTGACTTTACAACAAAAGAATTAAGTTGACTCTACGAGTCAAATTGTTACTGTGGGGCCCTATTTGGTTTTGACTGCAGGAAAAAGAGAAGGCTCATGTATGCAAGAAAATCAACGATTCATGATATGATACATATACAGACAAGATAACTACAGAAGAACGTAGGGGACCTAAGGACAATCAGTTGAATTCCAATCGACCACCATCAAGAGACGTAGGAATGAGGAAAGAGCTGTGTCCATAAACGAGTCTACGGTGCTAGTACCGTGCCCACGCTGGGCTAGCAGCGTCCACACCAGTTCAAGCTCTCTGCGATCGCTGCTTCAACACGCTGCGCACCCAGCTTCAACGCTCTTTGAGCTCACTGCGCTTGCGGCTTCAACGCTCGCTGCGCTCGCGACGTACCCGCTCAGTCACGATGTATAACACCAGATCCAACCCCCCGTCTACTTTTGTACACGAGACGTTTGGGATAGGGGAAGGGGTAAGTCCGCCCATCGGATTGTTTTCTTCATAGCGGGGGGTAGGGGGGGGGGGGCGGTGGAGGGTGAAAGTGGACTTACGGCTTGAAGGGGGTACTAAAGTAATCCAGGTCAGCTATATCCCAAATCGTTCATGCAGATTATTATGGAACAAGTATAAGGTAGAGGAGCGCTCAGCCAAGGCTGAAGTTTCTCGCCATTTGATATATAGATATCATATTTCGAATGAGGTAAAGTATGGTAAGATGTTTTATCGTCATCGCGCTGGGTTGGGAGTGGGAGAGGGGAGGATAAAGGGGGAGGACTTACGAATGAGAATGGAGGGAGAAATTGTTACATGACTATTGGTATTCTGTTAGTAAACGTAGTTCTACCACAACGAACAACGAGTTAGAGACGGTATACAAGTCAGATCATGTGTAAAAATGTTTCCTCTAGTTATATCGATTCCTAGGTCGATACTTGGATCTGCAACGAAGTCGTTGAGTTCCTAGTTCGGAGTTGGATTGTTATGATCATCAGGATGGGGAGGGGGAGGTGTTGAGGGAGAGAGTGGGAGTGACTTACCTATATACTAACTACTATATGATATGGATAACACAATGATCAACCACCAAGTGAAGCTTTTAGAGTGCGAGTTTGTGGTATTTCAACAACACATGTGCCTCATACTATAACACCGAAATCCCGCTGCCCGCAGACCGAGGTTCCACGTTGTTGCCTTGTTCTTGTTCTTCTACCTTCCACGTCAACTCTATCTCTTCTTCTTCTTCTATTCTCTACTTTTATCATCTATCTATCTCTGTATTTGTACTTTTATCTTCCCTTCTATACCTATCAACAACCAGTCCAGTCTCAATCAAGTCCTATACCCACCACCAATGTCCTCCACTTCCACAGCCTCATCCTCAAAACGTCCGTCCCCAACCACCACCACCACCAATCCATCCACCAAACGACCCCGTCAATCGTCTTCTTCACTCCACACCCCCGAAGAAGATGATTCAGAGAACGACGAGCCAAATGTCAACGATGGTGATGATGAACAGAAAGCTAAGATAGCCAGACGTGAAGCCAGAGTAAGTTTTACATTTTGCACCGCCACCCAACCAGTACAATACTAAACTCCCGCAGACCCTTCGTAACAGAGAATCAGCCCAACGGTCACGAAACCAACGTAAAGCCCATCTCGTCTACCTAGAAAACCGAGTTCAAGAGCTTGAGAAGGAGAATCAATTACTCAAGAGTTTGAACTCAACTGCCGGTCTTACTTCACCAACTCAATCGGTTATTTCCTTAGCCTCCCTTGGTTTAGGTCTCGAAATGAATCAAACTACAGGTGTCAACTTGGCTAACGTAGCTCCACCACCTGTAGATCTTGATTTAGATCTTGATACGGATGTTAAACCTGTTATCAAATCTGAGTTAACATCTGGTTTATCACTTGAGGCTGAGAATCTGGCTTTACGTGAACGTGTTCAATTACTCGAAGCTTTGGTTAAGAATTGTGTCGCTCTTTCTCAACTTGGTTCGATCACTTCTAATCCATTAGTTCAACAAACTCCCAATCTTACTTGGGACAACTCATTCTCTCAACCAACTCAACTCACACTACCTGAAACTGGGTTAAACTTAACCCTCTCACCGAACCTATACCCAATCAACGCTAACGACAATATCATCACTACCAATCTCCCACTCCCTCTCCCAATGTCATCATCACCATCAACCATCCCAACCCAAACCCAAGAAGAAACTCTGAACCCCCTCGCTCGCCACCCAGCAGTGGTGGCGACCCAGTTTAAACTTTCAAATCAACAACTCCTCTCTCCATCAGATCTCCCCTCAAGGGTCGAGAACGATGTCGAAAGAGAAATCGTTGACGATTGGAATTTAAATATGGCCCTGCAGCGGGCGAGGTGGAATCATTTAAAGATTTCTTCATCGGCGGTGGAAACGGGAACGGGACCGGTGACGAATTTGGACAAGAAATTACAGGAGAGATTAAAAACGGTAGCGAGGATTATATGCGCTTTGGCGAGAATTCGTGGATTCCAGGGAACGACAATGGCCACGGGATTGAATTCAGGTTTGAAGAGTTGGAAGGGACGGGGACAGCGACGGGGACGGGGACGGGTGTTGAATCGGAATACAACATTATGGGATTCGAACGATCAGAAGAGATATCTGAGAAATGGGATGAGGAGATGAAATCTTTGATGGAGGATTTGGAGAGACGGGCGGAAGGTGGGACTGGGGTCGGAACTGGGAGTGAAGGTGGGCAGGGGGTGTACGATCAAATTGAAAATCAAGATTGGAGGATGAACAATATAGTTGGAGTTTGGTAAATAAGTGGGCGAGTGGTATTGGGATGATTAAGGGAAGTATCGAGTAGAGGGGGATAGAGGTAACTTTGATCTACGTACGCTGAGACACCAAACACCCGCTCATCGAAAGGTTCGAGCCGTGTCATGTCGAAGTGGAAGTGGATTGAGTGTACACTTTGTTCCGTTTCTATAAGATAGTTCGCGAGTCGTTCTGGTTCGCTTTTTCACTTTTGGACTTGTACTTTCTTCTGTTTGTTTAGATTTCAATAGTTGATTTGATTTTTGTTACTGTGTTGGTAGATAGATTTGATAGTGAAGATGCTAGATGCAATGTTCCACCCACCCACTCCACTGCAGCGATCCCGGGTAATCCTAAGGCACGTTAACAACAACATTTACATGTCATCTCAAACATCCATCCTATGTTCTAAAATAACATACATTGAAAACCAACGTAAGGATGTCACCAGACCTACCTCCCCCAACAGAAAAGAAATATGTTCCCAATCCCAGTTCCAGTTCCAGTTCGGGTTCACCGTTGAAACCCCCAAAAGTGAAAGCTACATCTTCGAAAACGAATATCCACGGTAGGTCGGTCGTCGTCGTCGGTCGAGATGTTATAGACTCTGACCCAGGTTTAGTCGAAAGTTATGGGTCTAGGAGTGGGAGTTTGAATACCTCTCGACGATCTAGTTTCGGTTCTGGCTCGGGGAAAGAGAAGGAGGTGGAAATCCATGAGATTGGTATGTCACCCCCATTTAGGTCTGATGCTAAGTTTCGAAGTGGATAATGGATTATCGAGAGATAGATCACCGAGACGGTATTACGTCCTAACAAACGCCGGGAAACCAGTTTACAAATCTACGTCAACGTGGGTAACTTACCATCTAACCGTCTAACTTTTATTAGGAAAGATAACGACGACGACCAAGTGACGACGTTAATGGGAATCGTCCAAGCTCTAATTTCAATCTTTGAAGAATCAGACGATAAATTACGGTACGCCCGCCCGTTTCCTCTCTCATGATCAGTGCTAAGTACTTGGGTAGATCCGTTACAAGGGGTAAAAGTCGAATTGGATTTTTGATCAAGGACCCGTTGTACTTGTTTGGGATTAGTGATTGGGGTGAACCGGAGCATGTTGTGGGTCTATCTCTTTGTATTATTAAATTGTATTCACTGATCACTCCATAGCTCCGTGGTCATCTAGAATACATCCATCTGCAAATCATCTCCGTCATCTCCTCTAAACAATTGAAAAAAGTTTTCGAACGACGTTCGAATTTCGATTTATCGAGGTTGTTAGAGGGTACCCCTCCTCCTCCACTTTCATTGTTTGAAAACTGACGGTAGATTTGGCAGGGACCGAACCATTCCTTAACGGAATCGTCGCCAAGTGTCAAGAGGATTTCACGTTCTTGACCTCGACTTTACAACCGCTTCGATGTGCTCCTGGCTTAAGGGAGGAAGCTGCTGGAGCTTTGATGCCCCCGAATCGATTCAAGGTTGGTCAACACGGTTGAGTCCCACTAACCAAACATAGGACCTCCTCTACGTCCTCTTGATAGCAGCAGGGAAAATCGTTACCCTCCTCCGACCACGTAAACATTCAATCCATCCTTCAGGTGGGTCCCCTTGCTAAAATCAAACTGATGAATTGAATTAGACCTCCATTTGCTACTGAACATTCTGTCAAGTTCGAAAACGTTGACTAAGAATGAAACTTGGTTACCGATCTGTTTTCCTAAATTCAATTCTGAAGGTTTCGTTCATGCTTATATAAGTTTTGTTGGTGCGCCTCCTCCCCCTCCGGAGGGTGAGGAAGAGGGGGGTGAGGTGGGGTTAGTGTTCGTCAGTGCTGATAGGGATTCTTTTGAAGATCTACGTGGATTCAGGGGAGTCGTTTTGGAGGTCAGTCCTCCTTCGTCTTGGGGTATTTGGTGGTGTTGAACTGATGATGAAATAGAAATTAATGAAGGATAGAGTCTTGGAGAGGATCAAAGATTCCATCCCTGCACATCCTTATTCAGTTTGTACGTCGACGTCCCCTCCACCCATACCTGATAATCGAATTGACAGAGATATCTTGTAGCGTTACTAGGCACACCGGGTCTCCGCCATTTTATCTACAAATCAAGATCGAACGTTCAGTTGACTATGCCTGTTTGGGAGGATCCTTATGAGAATCAGAATGATCGGTGGAGGTGGGTGTTGGGTCCTTTTCTTTTTGGGGGGTTGAGTTTTCTTTGTTGGACTGGCTGGTTGGCTCTTTACCCTTTCACACACTCTGTCACTACACCCTGCTCATTCGTTTATTACCAACCCCCTTGACCCTACACTCACCCGCTTATACACCCCGGCTCGCTCGCTAACGCTCCCTCGCAGACTCATCACAATCTATCAAAAACTCTACGACTCGATCCACGCGCGTTCAGGTCAAAACACGACCCTCAAACTGATCTACATCAAAACAGAGAAAGAAGCTTGTTTAGCTTGGGTAGGTCTCTCCCGACTTAAACTAAGTCACATACTCATATGGAACAGATAACCAAACCGTTCGAACTCTACCTCACTACCTCACCTCATCTAAACAAATCAGCTGTAGTTGGGATAGCTAACCAGATCGTTCGATGGATCAATTTGGAGGAAGGAAAGTTGTTCTTGAAAGAGGCACCGGTGTTTTGACCGTATTCGTCAGATTTGGCTGTTGTATTCAGTGGACGGTTGTATTGAGTTGGAAATCAATTGAAATTTAGGCCACGTTTGCATGGTACCGTCTGAACTTGGGTTTTGGCGTTGCTTGTAGTTCAGTACTGAATGGTGATTATGTCAACTTGCATTCTATCTATCTACAGTACCGAATGAATGGACGTTGAAGGAGTACTGTCACTTCACGCGTAGATCTAGAATCCTATGAACCGTGCCTGAAATAAACTTTACCCTTGTTAGTGTGTTCGTACGAAGCTTAAAAGATAAACACCTCCATTTCACATAAATTCCCATTTACATTTTTATACATCTACATCTATCATCATGGAAACAGAGATAGAACCTAATAATGGACTCCCAACCGTAAGTCCACCGCACCACACTGGAAACTATAACCCTAACCCTACCAACAGAACCACGCCCCCGCCAAACCCCCCTCAATCCATTCCTCCGATTCAACACCTGGAACAGGGATAACAGCGATGTTCGCTAGAAGAGGATCCATCGTGCCCACCAAATTTCTTGATTCCAGAAAGACGACGGCGGTATCAGTGCCATTCGTTAGTACAGGTTTAGAAGAGGTTTATGAGGAGAGTCGAAGTAAAGGCAAAGAGGATTTAGCTTTGGCTAAATGGAGAGTGGGTCCTACCTTTTTATCATGACTAATTCACGTAGCAATGGGTCGTCGAACAACCTATCCAAGTTCTTCCTATTCACGTCTCACCTAAAAAAGATATCTCTGCGACAACACCGCCGATACCGATGATTCCACTTTCCACACCAACGCGTGAAACCTCTAGATCTGTTAATGATCTTTCACCTTCTTCCGTTCGTTTGAATGGCGTCTCGGTTTCGCCTTCGCCTAGAGGTTCTGAAGGTGGTTCTTCTGCTTCTGGTTCGGGGTCGGCTTCGGGTTCTGGATCCAGTCCTAGATCACCTACCAGACCTAGGACCACTAACCCCAACGCCAACGTTAACATGGATCTAGACGTTTTCCAAACCGAATCCATCAAACAACTACTCGAAACCGAACTAGCTGTTGATTTGAATTACAATTGCGACGAGAGTACATCCGCCAACACTGGGTTAGGTCGGATCTCGTTGGTATCAAGAAGAGCTAGTTCATATCAGAACAGATTGTTTTCACTCGATAACCCTTTTTTAGAGATTTCGTCGAGGTTGGGATCGAGACGGGTGAGACCTTTCGTGGTTGAACTCATTCAATCTTTGGGTCATTATTTGGATTCAGTTTGGTTCACGACGTTTGAAGATAGAGTTTGTCCTTGGGTTATTGTTGAGCGTTCTGGGAGTTCGATGTCGAGTTCGGCTGCTTCGACTTCTGGTCCGAGACCTTCTTATTCTAGAACCCAATCTGATTCAAATAATCCTTTCATCAACGCCACCCCCAACGCCAACACCAACACCAACCCCCGTCGACCATCTCTGTTCACCAACCCCTCCCAAACCCAATCCCAAGAATGGCAATCAAGAACGATAACAGCCGTTCAAACCGGTAAAAAATTGGGTTTAGTCAATGATCCACCTACCAACGTCGACGTGGCGTTCTTCGAGGAAGAGGTTAGACAAGGATTGAAGGATTTAGACGAGGTCGTGGGGATTTATAAAGGTGTCGCTTGGGCTTTTGGGAAAGCTTTGGTTAGTGGGGTTTATGGTCCGGTTGATAGAGGGAATTGTTTGGGGTTTAAGGGTCAGGGTGGGAATATGGCTAGATTGTTGAATGATCTTGAAGAGGCTTTGTGGTGAGTCTGCACGTGTGGTTTGGTCTTCATTTACTGACACACACTCTTAGGGGGGAGGCACCACCTCGCTCAACAGATCTTAGTTACGAGTTACCAATAGATTTCGATCCCTTCGCCACGCCAGAATTAGATTATTCAGTCACCGCCGGTCCAGGTTCTGGTCCGTTGAATCTTAGTACAAGTGGAGCCGGGGGGTTGAGAGATTTCTTTGGTGAATCGATAGATCCAACGACTGTCAATGAAATCAATCAAGACGTGGTATCTCTGGGAGCGCAAGCGCAAGCTCCAGTCCCGGCTGGCTCTAGCTCTCCATTGAAACGCGAGGAATCACTTGATCTGTCTAATTTCGGGATTGGGGAGAAGGAATTGACTTTAGAGGAGAAGATACAGTTTGGGAAGAAGAGACATGAAGAGTGGTTGGCTAGGAAGAGAAGTGAGGGGAGGTAAACTAACTAGTTGTTGTTGTTGTATGAATTATACGGTGCCACTGTATTTAATGTATTCCCGCAATTCTCCGTGTGATGAGGGGTGGATGTGAATTTATTTAACCTATTTAATTTTAATTTATCCCTTATGATTTTTATTCGCTGAGTCTGAGTCGGTTACACCATACGTTCTTATCTCTACCACTCTACCACTAAGAGTACACCACCCCCACCACCACCATTGGATTAATGCTTTGGAATAAAAGAACTTCAGACGAGTAAGTGGTAGTTATATATATACATTTATACATCTATACTAACAACTACCAGTTATCTCAGTGACCTCGTATTCAGTCTTTATCAACTATAATCATCCACCTCAAAAACACGTCGTAAAATTTTCAACTAACCCTCACTCTAACAAATAATCACTCACCATGTCATCAATCCTTCGATCAATCCCCCGATCCCTTCCAGGACTCACATCAAAGAGAGCACTCGCAACCACCAACACCTCCCTTTTCACTCCCATCTTACCTGCCAAAATTCCTGCGGCGTTATATCTCCAAACTGGTGAGAGCTACTATGGTAACTCGTTTGGATCAAAGAATTCCGTTTTCGGTGAAACCGTTTTCTCGACTAGTATCACGAGTTGTACGTGGATCCAATCTCAACATCGAAGTTGTTATTTTTGTCTGACCTTGACCCATAGACACCGACTCGATGACTGATCCATCTTACCTCGGTCAAATCCTCGTTTTCACTTCACCAATGATCGGTAACTACGGTATCCCATCTAACGATCCTCTCCCCTCAATGCCAGGAATCCCATTCCTCGAATCAAACGGAATCCAATGTTCAGGTGTAGTCGTTTCCGACGTCGCCTTGAAGTATTCACATTATCAAGCCGTCGAATCAATCCATGAATGGTGTGACAGATTCGGTGTCCCAGGTATCTCAGGTGTTGATACCAGAGCGATCACGTCTTTACTTCGTGATCAAGGAACTACACTTGGTAGACTCGCCGTTGGTCAAGAAGAAGTCTCCAAACCCCCACCTAAATCTTCTGAATATTACGATCCATCAAAGGACAACCTCGTCGCCCAAGCATCAACTAAAACACCCTACAAACTCAACGAAAACGGTACAGGTCCCCGAATCGCCGTCCTAGATTTCGGATCCAAAGCCAACATCCTTCGTTCGTTAGTCAGTCGAGGTGCACGTGTCGAAGTTTTCCCATGGGATTTCGATTTCAACACGGTCAGAGATCAATTCGATGGTTTGTTCTTGACTAACGGTCCTGGTGATCCCAAGATGATCATGGACACTGCTTTACGTGTTAGACAGACGATTGATGAATGGGATAAACCTATTTTCGGGATTTGTATGGGTCATCAGATTATTGGTTTGGCGGCTGGGTTGGAAGCTTATAGAATGACTTTCGGGAATCGGGGTCATAATCAACCTGTCTTGGCGTTGGCTTCTAGTGGAAGTATCAGTGCAGGAAGAGTTTATGTTACGGTGAGTAAACAATTTCATCATTTATCAATTGAAAATAAACTGATTTGGACCTAGTCCCAAAACCATCAATACGCTCTTCGATTAACCGAAAACTTCCCAGAAGGTTGGGCACCATTCTTCATCAACTGCAACGACTCCTCTGTCGAAGGGATCATCTCGACCCCTGAATCCGGAAAAAGAATTTGGGGAGTTCAATTCCATCCTGAATCTGCTGGTGGTCCATTAGATACCATCGAGGTGAGTCTTATCTTCTTTGATTAGGAATTAGGATGGTGTGCTGATAACACGAATAGATGTTTACCGATTTCGTTAATGAATGTGCGGCAGGTGCTAATTCAACTTCAAGTATGATCGCTTCTCAGGTCAAAGTTGGGGGTTCAGAGGTTTCTGCTTAGGTGCTTGGATCGAGGGTTTTAGGTGAAAGGGAAGATGATTCAAAGTTTTAATATTGTAGGACATGCATTTTTTCGATTCATAGAATACATATGTTTATTATCGAGGGCACCCATTTTGGAACAACTGTGGCTCATTATCCCAGAACTTGTACGAGTACAGTGGCACACCTCAAGCCTCAAAATAAAAACGGCTTTAGACTTCCTGAACACGTCTCTTGAGCAGGCCTTTGAAGTGGGGTTTAAGTGCATTTCTTTCTCAAAATCGCTCTCATAATCCGTTGGAGTGGGAAAAGGATAAAACTAATGATCGGACGCTTATGGGACCCTCGACAAAACATGGGTTGATTGTAATCTTTAGAATAGGTCAATTAATGGAAAAGTACTGATGCAAGTCGAGAGCGAGAGTCCTCTAAGGATTTCACCCTGATTCAATACGATGTGAGATCCTTTGATATCACTGTCAAGATATCATAAAAAGATCTATCGACTCTTCCAATGTGTTTCTCTCTTTTTCGATATCTTTTTCTTACAACAATTCGCGAAATCAAATCAAATCAAATCCAAAACTAAACTCCAACCCACGTAAAGTAAACAGAAACAATCATGCCTCGAACGGACACAGAAAAAATCATCAGCATGATGGAAAGCGAATCGTTCTTCACCGATCACGACTTTATTAGTCTTGATGAGCAATCACAATCCGACTGGGTTACCAACGACAATTTCACCATGGCTATTGGAACAGACAACGAGTTTCGAGCAACCACAAAAACAATGATTGCGAGCTCAATTCCAACCAAGAAGATTAAAATCCTCGATTCGGGTGAAGTCATCCCTCTTTGGCTGCAAAAAGATTGGCTTGGGGCCTGCACCATAGTTGCTTATTCTCATAAAGAAGAATTCAATGACAAAGACAAGAACGACTTCCTCGAGTCCATCAATTCACAAATTTCGTTGATGCTAACCAGACCCTCAAGGGAATTAGGTCGAAGAGGTGCGGGTTCTCATGGAGTTTGAATTGTTAGTGATACTACCTTTTCAGTACTTTGTCAATGTGAAGTGATTGTGGGTTGAAAGAATGAAGTGAGAGTTTGAGGTTGCAGTCATACATGTGTTACCAAGATTGCAGCTCAATCAAATGCAGAATTCGATTGCTATTTACAATACATCGATATCAATCTGAGTGTAGAAGTGTTGATCCAATGTTATCATTAACAAAACCCCTGGGTGAACCTTTCCTAAGAGCGGGAACAGTACGAACAAAAAAGTGGAGTGGCAAATCAAATCATTCGTTGTTCACTTTCTCTGGACTTCGAGTGGATTTTCTCAGAAATACACGAAGTCACATCTGAGGCTTCTTGGAAGACATTGGGTAAATCGATCATTGCCTTCGTTGTCCTTTCTCATTTCCCGAACATTCCACATTTCGCTTTTGCCGATGATGAAGGAGAACTGTGCGAATGTGACATATGTATTCATTTGTTACTCCTCTAAACCAAGAACCTTTTGGTTAAATTGACGTAGACTTTGGTGTAAGACTATTCGTCAATAAAACTAAACTGTAGAGTGTAAAGTAGGTCATTGTTATAGCAAGAAAGGAACGTTATCAAATCGAGTCGATACTGTACAGCGAACCTTTGTTTGAGTTGTCAGATCGATATTCAGAAATGTAATCACCTGGTCACATTTATAGTCATTTCCTTTTCTTCCAATTGCTTTTCATCAGAAAATAATATTCACGATCACATAGATTCAATGGACAAGTAAGACAACACACAGACAGCCGAATCATGCTTCTCAAGACCTGCAGTGAGATCCAAAACATTTTGGAAGCTCACCCTTTTTTTCCAAAGAAAACGAGTTCTCAAGTTGACATCTCGAAAACCTTTATTACGACCAGGGATGGATAGGAGTTATAGACCGAAACTGATTCCGACGATTTCATGATATCACGAACTAAATATACAATGATCCCAGGTCACAAGCTCTATCAAAAAGCTCTGCTCGTCATCCCTGCTGGTCATTCGATTGGTGGCAAAAACGAAGATACTGTATGTCAAGGTATCGTGCACAAGATTTCAACCTTTACGCTTGTTCATCTAAAGGTGTCGACCAGAAAGAAGCTTCAAAATTTGTTGAGGAAGTGATGTCGTAGTTATCATCGAAGAATTGATAAGACTGGGATGGTTTAGTACAATAAAGTTCCATTTTTTTAGGCAATGGAAATAGTAGGGAAAGCATGTATGGTATTCTGAATGTCGCCACCCAGTTCTGCAACATCAACGACTTCTCACCATAGTACAGTTGTGAGCTGTGAATTCAGAGTGGAGAAGGTACGTGGACAAAAGAGAATTCTTTCCCTGTCAAAATCGCCAGCCGGTGTTACATGTTCCGTTCTGTACGTACAGGACTATTTGCATCGGAGCATGTCAGATATTGTGTCACACAATTTACACTAGCTATATTTCCAGATAGTGGACTTCCAATCCCTTTACCCTTTGTATATCAGTATCCAATGTTTAAAATACAATTTCAATCCCAGCCATTCGTCTCTGTACATATTCTTATCTTCTCTTCAACCTACATTCACGCAGCAGTTCAGAACCACATCGTTTACATTCAAAATCAAACATGATTCCTACTCCCAAGTGGATACTCGATAGAATGGAAACAAAACAGTTTTACAAAACCAACAGTTTCAAATCTGTCACTGAGACCGAAGGAAAGGCATGGTTTGACATAGACAAAGACTACTTAACCCAAAACAACAACAACACCGAATCTCTAAATCAAACATCGATCCTTCGTCGTGCCAACACAACCGGATTATCTAAAGGGAAGATAGTGGTTTTCGAACAAGGTAAAACTTTCGATACAGAGTGTGAGGACACAAAGAGCGACGGGGTACCAGCGAAGTACATCTTGATGGCGGTGTCCGAGAATGGCGAAATCGATAAAGCTGAGGCTACCACATTCGTAAATACGATCAATTTACAGATCAAAAGGGGTTATTGAGGAACCTAGTACAGTATATAGAGCTTTCGTTTTTCTGGTGAATATGTATTGGGTATTGTAGGGTTCTGATTACGAGGGAAACTGTTTACTTAGAAGACTCCTTGTCTTTTTTTCCCTACAAACGTGGTGGGTCGACTGATTGAAATGAGACTGCATAGAATATTTTTTGAAATCCGATTGTGGCAGAGCCTCCTTTCGCTGCAAGTGATACTTGACATCTGACATACCGAAAACTTATATCCCGATTAAAACCTGTAATCATGTATTGCAAAAGGGCAAATTCCGATCAAAGGATACACACAATATATACAACAACTGACCATTGGCAATTTTGCCGACACGTATTACAATAAGTCATCTCTTTTCATCTTTCGGTATAACCAAAGCAATTTCAGAATAAAGCACTGTTCCTTCCAAACAGCTTGACCTATTCACAAGTGGTCATACATAACCTCCGATTTCTTAATGGTCTTCTTTATTTTCTACATCCATCTTTCCACCAAACAACGTCTCTCGAATAAATCACTTAGATACTGTATAAATCAACTGAAACAACCATGGCTTGGCCGTCCCACGAATCCGTTTTCGATATCATAAAAACCACAGAATTCTATACCGAAAACAGCTTTCAGCCAGTCAAAGAAGGTGACAGAGCACCGTGATTCATGTTGAAACCGTATCTTGTCAAAATCTCTGATGATACTGAATCCTTGGTTCAGACTTCCATTCTTCTATGCTACATTGTTAAACCAGGAGCTCCCAGAAGTGTTATATCTGTTTTTGAGCGGGGTAAGGAGTTCAGGCTCAGAGCAGGAGGCGAAGAAGAGGCGTCCAATTATGCTTTGGTAGCTGTTTCGACTAAAGACAGTATCGACGAAGATGAGGCTACTAAAGTTGAGACCGAGGTTAATGAGGAGCTCTTCAAGTTGAGGGGTGATAATTAGGTGTTATATATGAGGTCCTTCTTTGTTCTGTAGTTGATGAAATGAAAGTTTAGTGATGCATACTCTGTTTATGAATAGTTACAAGGTTGACCAAAAGCCTTGAATGACTAAAAGAACAGTTCATAGTACGAATTACGATAGCTGTGCCAAAAAAAGCACAATACGGTGTACATTGCTAAGCTACTTCTGAACTTTGGAGCCATGATAGCTTCCATTTCTTACATAACTATGTACAACAATTACCTCTTTGCAATTTGCCAGACACGTAGTCCAAGTGCATATACATATTGGAGTGCAGCCAAATTCATCTCTTTTCATCTTTCGGGATACTGTGCACAAAGCAATTTTGGAATAAAGGATTGTTCCTTTCAAATTAGCTTGACCTAATGTATTCACTGATACACATATATAACCTCCGTCTCCTTCACAGTTTTCTTTCAATTCGAAAAGTCCCTTTATCCACCAATCAAACGTCTTTCAAATAAATCACTTAACACCAATTGAAACAAACATGGCTCCACCGTCCGACAAATCCGTTTTCGAAATTATGGAAACCACAAAATTCTATACCAAAAACAGGTTTCAGTCAGTCGATGAAAATCATCGCAGAAATTGGTTCAATGAAGACGACTACCTCGACAGCTCTAACAATTCCTTGGTTCGCACATCTATTCTTCGACGGTACGACGTTGAGACAGAAGTTCCCTTAGGTAATATATCTGTTTTTGAGGCTGGTAAAACTTTCACTTTTGGATCAGGGAATAAAGATGGAGCGACGTGGGATTATAGTTTGGTAGCGGTATGCAAAAAGCGTAAGATCAACAAAAGTAAGGTTACTCAATTTGAGACCGAGGTTAATGAGGCGCTCCACAAGTTGTAATAGGCAGTTCTTCTTTCTGTAAATAATGGGTGAAAGTTTAGTGGTGCATACTATATATGTTTATATATCCTGACGAAGTAGATGAAAAGTCTTGAATGACCCTGGGAACGATTCAGAGTTACCGTGACGGCGCCAACAGTATGATAAGACTTCCACCTTCTAAAGCTAACTCCAGATTTCGGAGCAAAGATGGCAATCAGTTAGGTTGAAAAATCATCTATAACGAAGGCGACCCCTTCTTCAAAGACTTTTCCTCTAACCCCCGATCTTCCAGTTCTATTCGTATACGTCCATTCTTCAAAAATAACCCTCACAACAAGTATGACAACCAGAACCGAATGCATCAATTCAATCAAACAATCAGATTTTTACCAGAAATGGAAATTCCAAGCAGTTCCCGAATCAGAACAAGATACTTGGTATCTCCACGAAAAATATCTCGGTCAAAACACATACTACGATCCCAAGAAGGACTACACTGTCCCTAACGCTAGTGATTTGGTAGACTGGGATCGCTTCCCATCTAATCCCGTCACTCACGTATCTGGCATCTATTTAATCAAAGGTGATGAAAGTAACACTAAATATGTCATTCCCCAAATCACCGCGTTCCATTTCAATAACTTGGAAGACGGGAATGTACCTTCCAAATTCACCTTGATTGCTTATACCGACGCTCGTATTGATCATATAACGGCGATCATTGGTCAGGGTAATCTCAATTTGAAGTAGAATTGTTGGGAGACTGATCTCAGAGAGTAAACCAATGGGGATGGTAGGAGTAGGCACAGTTGTATGTTGTAGATAATGGATGAGTGTATGAAGACGATAGCGTAGATATCGGCCAGTGTCAGGAATTTAAGCATGAATCATGTGAAGATTGCAACGTGTGCTAACTGATGCATGTCTTACCGATGAACGATTCTCTTTTTCTCTCACCCACTGCATGTGCCTCATTGACCCTCTTTCAGCGTCATCTTTGAGCAGATGACTTCTTCACTTACTATTTGAAACCCCGAAATAGCTCCTCTGATCTTCACAAAGGATTGCAAAGATGAAAGAGTTTCATTTCCTCGTCCGCGTTAGGAAGGTTTTCCGTTTATTTTGTAATAGTACATAACATTTCTTTGCACCACAAAAACACATCAGCATGGATATGAGCATCACCACCCTCCAAAGTCGTCTTCAAACGCTCAAAACATTCCGTGAACTCGAATTCATCACTGTCGATGACTACGAATCGAGAGGTGATTGGTCATTGAGAATCTATAACCTCAAAATCCAATCACGAGGGTATTCAACGCTCAAGCGAGATGGAATTTTCCTTCATCACGATCCGAAAACTGGTGAGCCTTGTATTAGCTTAGTAAGGAAGGGTCAATTCATGGAAACCTAGTGATTGTGTTGGTGATACTCCGTCGATACCCAGTTTAATGACTGTGCTGGCTTGGTCCAATCTCAGTTTCAATGATGAACAGGCTGCTGCTTTGACCGCTGAGTTGAGGGAGAATTTCAAGGAAGAGGATCTTAAATTTCTTCTGTAGAATTACGTAGACATGCTATTGCTATTATCAGGGGTATGAAATTGCTATCAATCAGTTTGATTTGGTAGACTGAGTGATGTTGCATCTAGGAGTACACATTCATAAGTTGATAATTGAAAAATCCGCCACTCACAGAAGTCAACATCGAACATCTCCTGCAAAACTCCATATCTTTCTTTTCAGTAGTACGCTGTCTTTATAGCTTTTTCCGAATGTGTTTTTCTGTGCCAGAGCTTCTCAGATACCGATGACATCCAATTCAAGCAAACGTGATTTCGGAATTTACGACCTTCCTTTGCAGATGATAGGTGACGAAACAAAAGAGCTTGGGGCAGTGATGCACGTTGTTGAAGTGTTTGTCTCGCCTTCCGGCTTTCCTTTGTAGTCAATGAAAAGTCATTCGTTCTGGGGAGACACATAAAATACATACTAACCACACGTCACCCACTCTTTCTTCTTTTTCAACAAGAAATATTTTCGCCACCCTCATCCAGAAACCTCTTTTTATAACAGTCCAATCAATAAACAAACTCACCTCAACCATCATGGCAACAACAAACTTCTCTGAGATCATCACTAAGATCAGCAAAGACAGTTGTTATACCACTCACGATTTCCACGCGGAAGGAAGAACGATAGATCAAGTGTTCTGGTATAAGAATCCGCTATATCTCGAAACAACCCAAGATCAAAACGACAACGGTGGTGGTACTCTCAAGAAAACGCTGATCCTCCGTCATTGGAAGAAAGATTCACGAAACCATCGAATGATCAGCGTGATTTCTGCCGATTCGAACTGGCAGACTTCGGGTTTGGAGGAGCCAAAAGAATACGATATCTTGGCAAGTTCGGATAAAGTCGTTAGTCAAGAGTTGTGTTCAGCTTTCGCTGGACGTATCAATGAGACTATTGGGGAAACTGGAAAGGCTGGGAGTGAAGTCGAGACTGAGGTAGGAACTGAGGTCAAAGGGAAGGGCAAGGCGGAGGTCGAAGCTGTCGCTTCAGGTTCAGGTTCCGGTTCAGGTGCTTGAACGTTTCAACTTGAATTTCATCCTGCATAAAAACTCCTTGGTAGTCGTTTGGTTGTCCTTTGTACGAGTAGTTGTGTAGTGTTCGGAGTATTGATGAATGTCTGGAGTAGTTGATGTTTTTACTTATGTAGTGTTCTGAGGATTGGTGAATATTTTGATTCGTCGTGCAGTATCTGACGAGAAATCAACCAAATAAATGTGAAAATAACAGCAAGCATCCTAATGAGAATTAAATCTGAAAAACAGAACGAGGAATTGTAAAGAAATAGCCTAAAGAAATCTACAAAATAAAAATAAAATCAAAAAATCGACAGTAAAAGATAAATAACATGGGCCCAAACGAGTTAAGTATCGCCTTACAAAAGAAGAACGGACAACCGTACCAAAAAAGAAAGAAATGAAGTGTTCTCCAAAAACGAAACGAGTTCGTTTCATCCTCCCCCACCCCCCGTTCCCATCCTTAACGACTTCTCAAATCAGCAGCCAATTCTTCAAGTGTAGGAACATGTTTAGCAGCGTCCGCACAAACTCTAGCCCAACCTGCGAGCACGTTGGAGCCCAAATTAAGAGCAGCAATCATCGTTGCGCTACCCTCTCGGACACCTAGGGTACCAGCTATCAAAGAGAGGATTCTTTGGATGAAATAGATGATGTTGTATGCTAGTGCCCAATGTGGATTCGGTGCTTCGGGGTTTTTACTATAATTCGTCTGAGTTAAAAAAAAAGTTTAATGTAAAAATGAGGTAAAGACTTACCCCCAAGTTCTACAAACATCATAAGCGTCCACCAAATTCTTCAACGGTGTCAAAATAACAAACAACCCGATGATATCTTGAATAAAAGTCCAAACGAAAACCAAAACCACAAACAAAACTTTTTCAACCCTAGCCAAAAGTTTTTCAGCTCCATCCTTAATCTTCTGCCATCTAGTTCTATTATCAATATCCGCATCCCCGAAAAACCCAAATCGTCTCTGAATCCTAGTAGTGAACGAATCCAAAGATGGGATTTCAGGTTTATCGAATCCCCAAGATGAATTTCCTATGTTGGGGAGATACCATGCCCCGTGGTTTGGTTCGTTGAATTTTCTTTTTCGGATGCAGAGGTCGGTTAGGGCTGCTAGGAAGGTTGTGTGGATGAAGGAACAGGTTCCAGCCCATACTTTGAGGTATTCGGGGGATTTGGGATGAAGAGCGGCGATGGCGAAGAAGGTCGCTCCGGAGGAGACGAAGAGGTCGAGGAAGATCCAGGCTGGGGTGTTTAGCCAGGCTGGGAGTTTGGATTCGGGGGCGGCTGGGGGGGGGGGGGGGGGGTGAGTTAGTTTTAGTACGGCTTTTTTGAACGTTCGTAGATTGGGAAGGGATAACACGTGAAGTTTCAACGCGTCTTGTCGAATGATGTTGATTTGGATAGATAAGGGGGTTGCTGTCTACTTACAGCTTGTTTGACCTTTCGCTTGACTGAGGAGACCACTTCCTGCTCGCGAAGCTATGGCTGCTGCGGTAGGTGGTGGTTTGGAACTGGGGAGTAGCGGGGCTGTTTCGGACATGTCCTCAAGATCTAAGTGTCTATATTCTATGTATCCACAATTGGAGTGGTAGTGGGACTGATGAGTAGACTTGTTCTTACAGTTACAACTAAATCGAAAATGTACAACTACTGACTGTGAATTAAAACCAAACAACCAAAAACCAATTCCTTTCACAGCTCTAAATAGATATTTTTTTCTTAAGCATACCTCCCTTTGTCAATACCAAGAGTCTGGGTCTGGGTCAGGTCCAAAAAATGAGGGTTTGAGGTGACTGACGAAAAGGAAAAACCCTTTGACAGGAACAAGTTCCGGCTGCCACGGAGATACAGTACCAGTACGTGTACGGTACTTATGCCACGAGGTCCGTGCACAATGACAAATTCATACAATTATTCAACGATACAATCTAATCCCAATCCCAATCCCAATGCAAATCACATCCATACACTAATTCATTAGATCAACTAAATCAGCAAATGCATCTTTCTTCTGTGGTTGGGTTGGAGGTTGTGGTTGTTGCTGTGGTGGTTGATTCGATCTAGGTGGTTGAGATTGTATAGGTCTGAATTGATTTGGTTGTTGAGTTTGAGGTTGTAACGTCGAAAATTGACCGTTGCCATTTCCATTGCCTAATCCATAACCTTGCGGTTGTAGAGGTGTAGAATTCATCCCTCCCATACCGCCGAAATTGCCATAAGATGTGGGTTGAGGTGAGATTGGTGCCATACTGGTCATACCACCGAATAGGTTTGGTGATTGAGATTGGAATTGAGGTTGAGGTTGAGCAGGGGGTGATGACATGGTTTTGAAGAAATCCATTGGATTCTGTTTAACACCCCCACTCGTATACGACGGTCCAGGGGAAGGTGTAGTTGAAGGTGAAGGCGCTGAAAACAAATCCAATGGTAATCCAGAACTGGTCATTGCACTCGTACTCGCACTTGAACTTTGAGGGGCGTCTGCGGGTAGAGACAAACCGCCATGTCCTGACATTGGAGCTTCGTCTTCGGCGAACGCGTCGAATTGAATCAAATCTGCTGCTTTTTGATTGGGGTTGTTGCTAAGAGTTTGGTTAGATAAAGGATATAATGATTTGAAAGAACATACGCTTCCACCAATGCCTGGGCCTTGACCCAATCACCAGCCCTACAAGCCTCAAATCTTTCCAAAGCGTTGTTGATCAAGTCGTTGCACATGAGTAATCGATCTGAAAACATATGAGATAAATTTCATTCAGTTCCAGAACTATCTCACTCACCCATCATACCCTCCCTTTCACCGGTATCCTCCTCAATCCACTTTTGAATCTTCGGTCTAGCACCTTTACAAGCACCAGCAACCTGACTATACACATCACCGTCTAATCCAATCTTTTCCCCTTCATGAGCGTTATTCAGCATGTCGTTAAGTAGTATAGCTTTTTGTTGGACTTTGTCAAGTTCAGTGAGGGTTTGTGAGGCGTAATCAGGTGTTTTATCAGGTTCCTAACGTGAAATTCAGCTAATTTCTTCTTCAGTGGCAGGTCTAGCTCACAGCACCCGCCAAAGCTTTCATCAGTTCTTGAGCAGCTGCTAAATCCCTCGGTGTCCCTCGACGAATGAGTTCTTGTAATTTCTGGATTTGTCAGAAAAGGTCTTGAATCAACGCTTACAGCACTCTTAGCAGCTCTATCCTCTTCCTCCAATTCCTCGGGCGATTTCAAATTCTAACATAATTGTCAGCTGGTGATGAAATGAATTCAGTTTCAAAAGCTCACCTCGTTAGGATTAGCGCTAGCCAGAGCACGAGTAGCGTCGAAGGATTTAAATCGATAACCTATCGTTTAGCCGCAATTCTAGACAGATTGTTACCTACCTTTATAACTCAACAACCTATGCATATCTCTGATATGAACCAAATCTTCCTTGTATTTTGATTGAACGCAAAGTGTATTTTTCCATTCATGTATCAACTGTTGAACGTCAGTAGGTAACCCCAATTGATTTATCCCAATGAAAACCAAAAAATTACCTCAAGAATTCTACCCATCACACGACCTGTTACCATCGGAGGACGTTCAGGAAATCGTCTAACTAATTCATTGAGGAATTCTTTGGTTGAAATCTGTAAATGGAATGGATAACCGCATGACGCTACTAAATGTTCTAATAGAGAGAGTGCAAGAAGTGATTGATTGGGGTTACGTGAATTTATATGAACGAGTAAGGCTTTGGTGGTATCTCTTGCACTAGACGTTACATGAGTTATTTGATTTCTCAAATTAAAAATCAACAACTCACCTGTTAGCTTTCTTTCTATTAATGTATTCAGCTAATTCGACGTTGACTGCGTAGTTTGGTTCGGGGAGTGTTGGATCACAAGCTCGTTCTGATGGATGAAAGTAAGTTCCCAATCAATATCACTGGATATTCGTGGATTACTTACCAACTAACGCTTGTATAGGAGTGAGACTTGCCCAAGGCCGAGCTGGCGCACCGAGCATTACGTGGAATGGAGGAGGGTGCTAGGTGATGGGTGTTTTGTGTATTTGTAAATTGATTTTTCTACTTCGAACTGATTGTGTCGTTGTCGATTCTAAGGACTTCCTTCCCCTTTGCTTGAATGTATGAAATGAAGAATGAATAGATGTTGAAATTGGGATACCAGATAGATATAGATATGGATGGTGTTGATTGAATGACTTGGTATGGAGGATAGACGGAATCAAATTGTGCCACATTGATACATTGTTCATTATTCCGAGGGGGGACCAAGGGGGGTGGTGTTGAGATTGAGATAAATAGATACCGTAGATATAGATATTCTTTCTATATCCATTCAATTAGACAACCATGGCTTCAACACGTCTAGGTAGGTTTTCAGTGTGACTATATACAACACAAATTTAACACCCTCTAGCCCCCCTCCTTCGAGCCAAACCAAAATCAATTCCACGGCTTTCAATCAGAGTAAATCTCTTCCCCGTTCTCCCATAATATCTCTACTGAACCAACATAGTCCGCCCACGATCTAACAATCCAACAATCACCCAACCCTTCCCACACACCCACACCAATAATCAAACACGGTCCACCAACCGGTGGAAGATCCTCAGTCTCAGGTCACACAGTCACAGTCTTTGGATGTACCGGATTCCTAGGTCGTTATTTAGTTTCTAAAATCGCTAAAACCGGTAGTCAAGTTATCGTTCCTTATCGTGATGAAGACGAGAAAAGACATTTAAGAGTTATGGGTGATTTGGGTCAGATCGTTCCTATGGTGTGTCTTTCTTACAACTTTACAGTGGAATTGTTTTAATGACATATTACAGGAATGGGACGCTAGAAATCCTGAGCAAATTCATGAATGCTTAAAACATTCTGATGTTGTTTACAATTTAGCTGGACGTGACTGGGAGACAAGGTCAGTAATGATTATCCAAGACTCGATGGAATACTGATATCTAATAGGAACTTCTCTTTCGAGGATATCAACGTCGAGTAAGTCACTCTGCAAAAAACCCTTCAAACCCAATCTAACATCTCTCAGTATCGCCGGTCGAATCGCTTCAGTCGCCGCTCAATCCAACACTCCACGTCTAGTTCACGTTTCGCATATCAACGCATCACCCGATTCCGCTTCTGCATTCTATAGATCTAAATTCGCTGGTGAACGTGCTGTTAGAGATGCTTTCCCCGAAGCCACCATTGTTAGACCAGGACCTATGTTTGGACACGAAGATTGGTTATTGAACGGTATTGCCCGTGAGTTAAAAATGCAGCTAGAATGTTTTCAGCCTTACTCATCGTTGTCTACAGAATACCCAATCCTCTTCAAACTAAACGAAGGAAGAACAAAAATCCTCCCAGTACACGTTTTAGACGTCGCTCAAGCTTTATCAACAATCCTAACAGCCCCAGTAACAAGTGTAGCTTCAACCTTCACCCTCCCAGGACCAGAACTACACACCTACAACACCCTCAGAGAACTAGTCAGCGCCATGACCCTAAAAACCGTTGATGCCCCAACACTCCCTAAACCAATAGCCAAACTCTTAGCGACGATCTTCAACAAATCAATGTGGTGGCCAACGATTTCACCTGATGAAGTGGAACGTAAATATATCGATGATATCGGAGTTCAAGCTTTCTTGGCGGGTGAGATACATGATCAACCTAGTGGTTGGGCTGTTAGTGGTGGTTTCGTGGAGGGTTCGAAAGGTGTTGATGGGGAGGATGTCAAGGGTTGGAAAGAACTTGATATCACACCTGATACCGTTGAGGAACATGCTATTAAATATTTGAGACGTTATAGAAGCTCGTACGTGACCAATCTTTATCATTTACATACTAGGGTGGCGCTAATCTGGATTTAACTTTAGGGCAAACTTCGATCTTCCAGTTGAGAATGTTAGACTAAGAACTCCAAAACCTTACCATGTAGTCGAGTAGGTGTAGAATATGCATGCATGATGTTGGATATGATCAATGCTGTGACCGAAACAATTTTCACGGGGTTCTCAAGTCACTCATTATCACCAGTCGGTCGCTGTTTCAAGAGAAGATCTTCCCATGACTCCATCGGTGGGACAATCTGCTTCGAGTGTACTGAACACCTCATCTGTCGAATGACATGCTTGCAGAGACTCTTTTCGACACTCTAACCCCCAATCTGATCACTGCAAAACCGTTTCTGATCATAACTACATACCTCTTTTCACATGGTAGAAGATCATGGAAAGATCCAAACGACATCTTTTGTCATATCTCTTTTGTTCGCAGTTTTACTGACAAGCGCAGTAGGAAGACTTGTATAGTGAAAAGAAATTTCTTTCGATTGTCATTTACTCTTTATACTCTGTCATTGCATATCTATACTCACCCAACTACAGGAAGCCGACACGATGAGCGAGGACAATCAATTAACGCGATTAGACGAGAATCTCACCAACGCCCTAGAAAACCTCGAATCTGTTTTAATCAGTCTGAACCCAGAGAACTACACTTTAGACATCGTTCGACAACGCGTAAACTGTTTTATTGACGAGAGAAAGGATCGTAGTAACTTTCCAGAAGGGCAATCCGAAAGTAAATTACGCAGTAGGAAACGCAGCAAAGCCTGGATATCAAATATCACTCAAAACCTAATTCATGCTATTGACAGTTTACCCAACACTCTTATCTTGGAAATATCTCATCGGGATGAATACTCAGAAAACTGGGAAAGTAAAGAAGAATTGCAAAATGGAGCGTTCGGTTATATAGCCCCAATCCGTGGTTTCCCATTACCCCATCAATTGACTTTATCATTTGGTATGGATGTCGATAGACAATCACCGTTATTCGGGTACGACGGTCAGTTGCGAATCAAGGTTGATTCGCGATTTAAAGCCAACGTCGTCGAATTCGTCAAGTCTGAAATAAACAGTGTATTTGAGACTGGGGAAGAATCGAAGTCAAAGGATTATTTTGGTTTCGTCGAATGTGTCAATGGAGAATTGGATCCTCAGGAGGAACAACTGAGTGCCACATTGTTTTTGGAGGAGGCTTGAATACGATCGTGGAGGTGGAGTGAAACTTGGGATCATGATGTTTAAGAGAATCATATATTCTAGGTAGAGATAGTGGAATGATATGCAGTAGTTTTGCACTTGGTGAATGCTCACTTGAGATATCCAAAATCAAAAATAAAATAAAATAAAATGATAATAATGACGTGCCAACCATCCTTTCAGTGGATGGAATATCATGGAAAAATCCTTTGCCCATAAATCCTTTGTCGTTAATCTTTCGAAGAGCGCGGTGTTCAGACACTCAATCTGAATATCGTCTTCTCTTCCTCTTTCCCACTTTGAAAATAACTTACTTGCAAATCAAAGAATTTCACACGTACGTTTCTAGCAGCTCGCTTCTTCTGATATTGAACAGACCATAATGAGTGATCACGAAGAAACACAGTTAAACCAGTCAATTACCAAAGTTCTTGATGATTTCAAAACAGCTTTGGATAGTCTCAAATTAGAAAACAAAAGTCTTGATGTTCTTCAGCAAAAGGTAAAGCGTATCATTGCTGATCACAGAACTCGAGACAACTTGCCAGACAGTAAGGACCTTGGGATCATAGTCAGTTACCAAGAATCCGAAAAGAAATACACGAATCTCTCTACTATCGCCAACAGTCTGATCGAAGACTTTCAATCATTGAAAGACACTCCGCTCACGTTCCAAGAAATCGAATTTGATGATTACGAGAGTTTATGGGAAAGCAAACAGAAATTTTTTAGCGGTTTATTCAAATATGAAGATATTGATGACTCGTCTCCCTCCGAACACCATATCGCATTGTCGTTTCGACATGGTAGTGTAAACGACTCCGAAATTTACGGGTTCAGAGATCCTTTGAAACTCATGATGAATTCAGAAACGAAGGAGAACACCGTCAAGCATATCATCACCGACTTGCCGAGGGTTTTTTATTATGGTGGCTGGTGCTCTTACATTGGTAATGGCAGTTTTAGCAGAGAAGGCATATCAATCGGTACCGGAGAGGAGGAAATCGCAGCTAGACTGTCCTTAGTAAAGTTATATAAGCGAAGAAGTTGTATCAGAATTCGATGATTGTGTGGTGTCATGAATAAAAATGTGTACTTGTATGAAGAATCTTGATCATAATTATTGCAAACACCTACTGTTCCGGCTACAACGCAAAGACGATGTCGTCTTTGCCAGAGACACAGGTCCCGCCTCCATCAGGACAGCGACCATACGGTACCTACAGTAGCTTACATTGAGAGTGGCTTTTTTGACTTGAACAGACTATACTAGAACCAGTGATTTTGAAGAATGACAAGTGCGCCAGTCAATTGCTCAAGTTCTTGATGATTTCTTTAAACAGTCTGACGTAGCAGCACAACAGGACAAAAGTGTTCATCTCCGTTCAAAGGCAGGTGAACAGTATCATGATCGAACACAAAAATCGAGACAACCTCGCATACGATAACGAGCTTGGACGAGCTTCGAATCAGTGCCTAACACCCCCGCGTCGTTGATCATCGTCCATGAAGCTCAATATATGTAATTAGAATCAGTCAGTATAATTCAAAGACGTGCCCTGTTGCAAATGCTCCACCTCGACTGAGGCATTTAATGGGTCTTACGAGGGAGGATGAATCTTGCATAATCTTTCTGCTTTTTTTAGATTCGCAATCTAGTTCACATAGTAAGTAATTAGTAGGTTTCTACGAATTTTTCCATCTTCGATGTTGAACCTAAATCCATGCTTCAGCCAAAATACGACAACTCGGCTTCGTCATAGTTGAAACCCACCTAAGCAGCTAACTCATGAACAAACATCTTCTCTTTATCCCAAACATTAGCCGTCCAGTAAACATCAGCTCGAAGTCTCTCCCAAACAGCTTCGAGACTATCGAACTTGTATACACAGAACGAACCACCGATATTTGGCATTCCAGGCGGAAGGGTTAAACCGTGCGGTTTGGCACCAGGAAAGGGGAGTAGGGGTCGTCCATATTCTATGATAGGCAATGGTATCAGTATCATCCGATTGATAAGGCGTTGTATGCATGCGCAGGGAGTTTGGACTTGCCTAGGACACCGTCTTCCAACTCGGGTTTGGTTTTTATCAGATGAGTTGGTCGGACTTCCAATCTTTTAGCTAGAGATTCGGGGTAGTCTGGCAAATAGCAGAGGAAAGATGGCATTTTCGTTCGCGATCGTTTTGCTTCTTTTGGGTTTCGGTGTGAAGCTATAATGTCAAGTGTAGACTCGGATGGTGAACGATTACCACAACATCGTGCACCAGGCTCTGCCTTATGTATAGTTTGATAAATTTCAAGTGGATCCAGATGGATCCAGATGGATCAGATAGAACGGAATGTCGAGCCGTAAACTTGCCGGTGGATTGTCACAGAAGTTAGCGTATTGTCTGTTCTTGCCAGACTTTTATGCATTCCTCGTCGCGCACCGATTCATGATCCAGTCCTGCTTAACACCGAGGAGTTGAATCACTGTCAGCATTCGTCAGAATAGCTTTGGGGATGGAAAAACTGTGGAACACTGATTGGTGGCTGACTGATGAGGCATTTTTCACGACCACCTGTTCATCCTAGCAAACGGATCGATAATACGAATCGTCTTGCAGATGTATGTATATGGTGCTTCGTAATAATGCAACGAGCAAAAAGAGGCAAGTTTTTGGCAGGAGCCAAATAATCCTCAATTCTACACTCTCCTTCGAGGTATTGGCGTGGTTGCAGGACAGAGGGGTGCATGAACAATGAGCGCTCGAGAGTGGCACCTGCTTCCCTCGACTATATCAACAAGTAGTAAACGTACTCTGCAACTCACGCCTTCCTTATGATATGTAATGCCGGTGCTGTAGTGTACGTTAATGCCAGAGACATGGTCATTGAATAGCTCTCCGAGAAGCAAGAAGAGGTGAACTGAGGAGGCGGGATAAGTGGTGAAGAAGAGGAGGGGGGAAGTGTGAAAATTCTCTGCTATTCAAACATAAAGATTCTACAAGCTCATCTAAAGCTATCTAACAATCAGAGATAGGAAGAGATAATAATGGTAAGAACAGAAATTACAAGAAACATAGGCTGGAAGCAGTCATAATGTGTGGGAAACCAGATAAGCTGTCTAAGATAAGAACAAAAATGATTGGAAACATTGTAGATAAGGTAAGAGATGAGACTGATAACTTGGTAAGCTGATAAGATATCTTCTATTAAGAGATAAGGAATGATGATTCTATGTTTAATGTAATTGTACAGCAAGCGGTACATGGCAAAGACGTAAAAGATTCTGTGAAAAGCTAGTCTTCTGTGAGCAGTCTTCTGTTAGAAGTCGCTCTCAGAAGCAACCTTCAGTAAGAAGGCAGTCATAGCTGCATAAAACAACTGAACAAGACAGTGTTGAGTGAAGGAAGACGTCAAAGAGAGGGAGAACTGACGAGAGAGACAATGCAACATAACAAACAGAAGGGACAACTAGACGACAGAGCAGCTAAGGGGAGACCACTTTGGTAAGACGTTAAGAAATCTTTGAGAAGCCAGTCTTCTGTTAATAGCCATCAACTCTTCTGTAGAAGGCAACCATAGTTGCATAAAACAAATGAACAATGGTTGAACCCAGTCTTTTCTTTCTTTTCCCTAATCCTACTTTCAGATAATTTCATCTGCCAACGTACCATCACATTACATCTCATTTTCAACTTTCACCTCTCTTTCAAACACTTGCGTTAGCTCTATCAATACCAAATAACAATGTCTTCTGAAAAGATTCCTTCATCCTCTCGTCCATCCTCTTCTTATTCTACTAAGTCTGTGAGTAGTTTGTCAATTCTCCTTTCCCACATTTACTCTGAGGCTGACATTCCTGGAGTCCGACACCGAAGCTCAATGGACTCAATGGAACCGCCGAGGTGATATCGAGGGCCAATCAGGCTGTATCCTTATGGTGTTTGCCGATAGTTGTGTTGCCACACTCTCCCAAGACTGTACCAAGGGCAATCAAACAATCAAAGCAGGAGCCTCTCTTTGTGTGCATGGAAAGAGTGAGATCCACTTCAACGCTCCAATCGAAGCCACGACTTATCAAGGTACTAATGGTGAGTTCAAGGTTTATCTTAAAGAAAATGGTAAGATGGGTTGTGAGCTCAAAGCCGTGTCTCCTTCTGCTCAAGGTGACTTTCGCCATACGTCTACTGCTGCCACAAGTCAGCAGTCAATCAAGGTATCACCAAATACAACAGAAAGATCTGGTAGCCAAGACAACGCTCGACTCGGTACAGGGGGGTCTCAACAAGGTTCTTCTAATTGTCCAGACTACAGCAGCTATGTTAGACCAATCTTCTTTCTACAAAATGGGCCTTTCAAAGGCATCGAGATCATGAACCCAGAATTGGTGGTCACAAACATTACAGAGCAAGATGGCGAAGATAAAAGATTAGAAGAGGACTTTGGAGGGGATGGAAGAGGCTGCTAAGAATTGTGTCTGATATCAGTTAATGTCATGATAAGATCAGGTGAAATAGTATGTGTTTGGATAGGTTTTGAGTGGAAGAAATATTGTACACAGCGCTGAGGAATGTACTGTTTCGCGGATGAAAATAGAGGACTTGATCCTCTTTACAATCTATGTTTGACAAAACTCCAGAACAAGATGAAACCACAATCAAGTCCTCAGTATCGTGAGAGAATGACTTTCCACATATGTTGCTACTAAATCACTAGTAGAGCTTGCTGTCAAACACCTTACTAAGCAATTGGAGTTACATGTCAAAGACCTTACCAAACCAATCGGAGTTGCCTATGATTAGCCTAATAAGTGAACAAAGAGAGGCTTGAATGAACAAAGACAACAAAGAGTAGCAGAATGTTAGGAATCTACACTACTAAATAACATAATTATCACTTTGTATAACATGTAATTAAATATCAATCAAACCATAACATCCAAAAACATCTCAAAAGTTCCCAGAACCTTGTAGAATAGCCCACTCTAACCCATCTTTCTATTTTTCGGTCAAGAATATGCTATTACCAATCATTACTCCGCTATATAGGACCAAATAACAAGTCAAAGAAGCTTAGATTAAATAGTCGAGGGAAATATAACGTAATTGATTATGATAAGCCAGATAACGGCTTAAGAAACAATAAGACGTTGTACATAAAGTTAGAATTGTACAGATCATGAGAACTATATCAGAGAAGTGTGGGAATGATTGATAATACATAATGAGAGAGCTTGATAAGCAGCATGGGAATGCTTGATAATCAAAGCTCAAGAGACAACACATAAAATGATAACTTGCATTCACTAATTCAAGTTTGTTCTTCAGTTTTTCTATTTACTAGTCGATAGTCTTTAGTTCACACTCATATTAGATAAACAATTTGTTCTTCTTACCGGCATATACTAGGCTACACAGCCACCTCTAGTATTTCTTAGTACCTTCTCAAGCACATCATCCAATTTCTACCTCTAATAGCCCATTGCGGCCCATAACTACAGAGTAAAGACAAGATGAAATGAAAAACTAAGTCATGACAATCCTTTGCGGTTCACAGCAGTAAGCAAGTGAGATTTGTTCCAGCTACATCTCAAGACATGGTTCTAGTTCAGGTGTCCAAAGTGCCACTTTTGGGTGTGGCCAACAATCTTGTTCTGATGATTATCAAATCCTTTCAGTCCATGGAATGATGTAGAAATGTGACCAGGCAAACCTTTGTGTGACCTCCTTTCTATGTGTGACTTCCATTTCAAAACAGGTGAAAATGTATTTGAAAAGGTGACTCCAACTGTCTCTTTTTCTCTTTCTTTACTTTCATTCAACAAATCAACCACCGATATCTCATCACTTTTATCTAATCCATAACCAAATAGTGAGTCATCTATAGCTTTTGACCTGCATGTTACTTAACTCAACTTTGTTAAAGATAACAAATCGACCAAAGTAAAGACAACCTAATGAACACACAGCTCACCAAACTCCTCAGTGATCTCAAAAGTGTTCTGCAAGAGAGTAATCTAGATCATGACTCCCTGGACAAGTTCAAGAGCCAGGTAGAAAAGATGTTAAGCCAAGCTTCAACCAACATCAACCTGAAAGATGCAGGAAAATATAAGAATCTCATCAATGGTTGGGAAGAAGATAGAACAAAGTTGGTTCCAGTCACCGAAAGTCTGATCACTGATTTTACGGGTTTGCAGAAAGAATTGATGATGGGGCCTGCAGTCAGATGACGCAAAATCTTTTGGCTTGGCGATCAGACATTCCGTAGCGATACATTTCATTACGAAAACAACCAAAATGTTACGATTGAAAACCAAGAAGTGACACGAAACCCCTCTCCTACCCCTTATCACATAGAGACATCTTTTGTGATTCACAGCAGAGCAGGATGGAAACCTTCTGAAGGGGATGATTTTTGTTATACAATCGACTCAGAGACCCAAAGGAAGTTGGAAGAGTTTATTAGAACTTCAACAACAGTCTTTGTGTCAGGGTTGTGTCTACTTACCAGCAGCTTGATACGAAACTTCGAGTTTAGAGATAACAATAAACGGAATGAGCTTGGATCTATATGAATTAGTACGAAATGGGAAGAAATGGGCAGTTATAGGCTATAATGGGCTATAACGGGTAGAAATGCTCTGAAATGGTTTTAGAAATACTAGAGGACGCTGTGTAGCCTAGTATAAGCCGGTAAGAAGATCAATTCGTATATCTAAGATAAGTATGAACTAAAGACTACGGACTAGTAAATAAGAAAACTGGAGAACGAGCTTGAATTGCAATTCAAGCTATCATTTTATATGTTGTCTCTCGAGTCTTTGATTATCAAGCATTCTCATGCTGCTTATCAAGCTCTCTCACGATGTATTATCAATCTTTCCCACACCCTTCTAATCTAGTTCTCACGATCTGTACGATTGTAACTTTAAGTACTACGTCTTATTGTTCGTTAAGCCGTTATCTGGCTTATCACAATCAATTACGTTATGTTACCCTTAATTGTCTAATCTAAGCTTCTTTTACTTGTTATTTAATCGTTCATAACGAAGTAATGATTTGTAATAGCACGTTCTTGACCGTAAGATAAGGAAACGGGCTAGAATGGGCTGTTCTAGGTAGTATCGGGAAGTTCTGGGAACTTTCGAGATGTTTCGAGTTGATGTGGTTCGTTGATAGTTAATTACGTGTTATTTAATTTGATAATTCTGTTGTCGAGTAGTGTAGATTCCTAACACTTTGAGACTGGTAGAGGAGAACTTAAAATTGGTGAGGTTGATTTTACAAATGGAAGGAACATCCATAAAAGAGAATCGCTCGTATTGGAGTTGAGACTCGTCAATGAGGGTCATTGATTCAATCACCATGAGAAAAAGTCAGGAGGTTTTGGAGTTTGGATGTATTTTTTCTATATTAACTATACCCTGGGACAAATGTGTTCCAGACAATCCCGCAATCTTGATATTGTGCAGACTGTGTCCAATTGAGCATCAAAGTCCATCAGCTTCTTCTTCATCATTTACTATGTTGTTGGGTACCAGTCTTTCCAGCTTGCATGGAATTTGCATTTGACAAGCTGGGCACCTGCAATTTGCCAACATACAATTTGCCACTTTGAAGTCGATGAATGTCATCAACAGTCAACTCAAATTGACAACAAAGATTTCATACAATAAATCAAACTAACTTTCGTGCCGTCATTCAATACAATCTTAACGAAGATTAAGATCAGCCAAAATCAAGCAATCAGACAAAAATAAGACGTCTTAAACTCCAAACAAATCATGATGAACCACCTAAAAACCAACCTCTTCATCCTAATACTATCGATAGCCGTCGTCTCAGCGCAATTCGGTAATTTCTTTCAATTCGGGAATCAACAACAACAGCAACCCCAACATCAAGAATCTTTCACCGGTGGTAGAGAATATAAAGGTTGGGTAGAGGCTGATAACGGTGTGTTTTGTTTCTTATCTCTTTTCACTTGATATCAATGAGCTTGCTTTAACTTGGTTAAATTTAGTTCACTGTAGGGCAGGATACGTCTGTCCCGCTTCTCTTCATTGTGTACCGACACCTGCAGATTGTCCATGTCCTTATCCGTAAGTCTTGATCCTTCATATCAATGGTCAAGGACGCGAAGTTGAATCAGTTGCTTTACAGGGAAGATGTGAAATGTGTTTTACCTGATGATAGAGTTCGTGATGAAGGTGAAGGACCACCTTATGTTTGTGCTCGTGGTCATGAGGCTTGTGAGGGGGTTGTTAGGTTGTCTAAGAAGATATAGTGATGTGATTCTGTGAAAATGGTTTTATCCTCTCCAGTAGGTTCTAGCTACATTTGACGTCTCCTCGTCAGTCCCAACGTAAACTACCACGAAGGAAACATGGCACACTCCAATTAAATCTGAGAATGGATTTGCGTTACGATCTAATTATGGCGTAGTCATAGTTATATTATATGCTCAATACAATGGGAAAGTAGGATCAACCTCCCTACTCCACGCTTCCAATCCTCCAATCACATCGTTAACTCGTCCTCCAAGACCGCGTAAAGCATTAACAGCCAACTGACTATCATTCCCTTTCCTACAGATGAACGTGATTTCTGACTTTTCGTCCTCCTGATCATCATTTATGATCGATGTTGGAGATTTAAGAATTTCTTTCAACGGAATATCTGTCGTCTGATCAGCATATTCTCTCCTATTCTGGGCTTGAATAGACTCACTTTTCGATCCCGGTATTGAGCATATACCAAATTCAATCTCTGGTCTTGTATCTATCAAGATTCTCTTATCGATATTCTGAGATAGTTCCTGTTTGCACGAACAATCAGTCGCCATCAATTTCCTTTATGAAACCAGCACCCACTTTCGCCGTAATCCTTTCATCCGCTTTGACAGAAGCATCAATTAAAGCTTTTACACCAGAGCAAAACAATTCATATTCAAATAAAGATAGATCATCTGTTAAAGTCGAATTCGGTCCGCAGGCTATACATTTGATCGATGGGTTCCTTAGTTTGATCGTCCTTATTAACGGTGATTGATTGAGATGAAGTAAATGAAGTAAAGGTTGAGTATCTGCTAGACGTCAGTGACATAATCATTAGATTATCCCAAGCAAAATCGTCCTAACCCACCTTCAACACCAACCAACAACTTGATCACCTCCGAAGCCATCCCCGTACCAACTAAACCAGTCACACATCCCCAAACCCCTTCCTCTTCACAATTCCCATTCCCACCTGAACCAGGTAAGATTTCCGGCCAAACACAACGATAACAAGCTCGTTTCTTTCCGTTTGATGTCGTTCCACCGTATACAGCCCATTGACCAGCTGATTGAATCGCTGCACCCGACACCAATGGGATGTTGAGTCTTACTGCCGTGTCAGAGAGGATGTAGCGGGTTATGGGTCGATCTGTGCAATCTATTATTAGGTCGTATGAGCTGAGTAGGGAGAGTGATGTTGACGGTAGAATAGCTATTGGGTTGGCGATCAGTTTGGGATGGGGGTTGAGACTAAGAGACGTGTTAGTTGATTACATCCATGGGTAGACTTTTACGAAACTAACGCGTTTAATGTGATAACAGCAGATTCAGCTTTATTCATCCCAACTCTCTCAGTCGTGTGTAAAATCTGTCGATGTAAATTACTAATAGAAACCGTGTCGTGATCGAAAATCCCAACAGTCCCTACAAATCAAGTCAGCTTCAGACCGAATGTATATGAATTGAAAGACTTACCAAACCCAGCTCCGACTATGTACTGGAGTACAGGACATCCAAGACCGCCTGCACCGATGACAGCGACTTTAGCATTTTTTAACTTGAGTTGTCCGGGTAAACCGAAACCGTTTAGGATCATTTGTCTGCCGTATCTTTTGTATTCATCTAGAGATAGGGGTCTTTGGGCTGCTGATGAGGAAGAGGAGGAGGGTGTTATTGAAGCCATTTCTTTGTCTTACTCCTCTATCGCTGTGGAAAAGTGACTGAGAAATATAATGCTATTTGAACCATCAATGAAAACATTGTTTCCGTTGGAGTAAGGAGGGACATTTACTTATTCATTCCCCCCACACACCTCGTTCCTCTTTCCTCTATTCAACAGATCACCAAGAACAGATGCTTAATTCAACACAGGTCTATGCATCATGAGAACCTGCATGAGGAAATCTATGCTCAATACATACTCAGTAAGCAGTCTGGCAAAATAGTCAAAGCCAGGGCTCAAACTCCCTCGAAAAACCTAGCCCCATCACTCTCTCCACATCGAGATCTGGCTAAGCAGGATCGAGGTCCACACTGCATCCCACAACTGACTCACCATTTCTAAAAAGAAATCATCGCTGCATACCTGATCTACAAAACTCTTCTGTGCTCCATCTCCTAGCACCCACCCCAGCCAAAGGACTTTCAAATCATGGGGCGAGTAGAAGTATCAAGGGGGCGAGACTTAGGAGAAGCGATGCGTCTTTCTCTGCTGCTGATTCTATCTCTGCAGCTGCTGTGCATTTTGCGAGCAAGAGAGATCAGCGAAGCTTACTCTTTTCACATACCACTACAGTCTAAGAAATGATCCAACTCCCAAGACCAGGGTGATACAGGGTGCAAAAAGCGTTTATGGGAAAGCGCTATTTCACCTCAAATTTCACCAGCAAGAGAAGAATGAGAATTCATATCACCCAGAATCACGTCCTATACCATTCTCCAGCGTCATTCAGCACAAAAGTGGCACTCTCTCAGATTCTGACAACGATTCGTTAAAAATTTACCATAAATGGTAATAACCGTTGTGCCCTTTTGAACTGACCATGGAAATACTCCCGTTGCGCCCCAAAGTATAAATACCTTGACAACCGTTTGGAGCCCGAGCTTTTCCCCTCAATCTCTCACATCTGTCTCATCCATCAAATCAATCTACATTCTTTATTCATGATCTCCAGCAGCGAAACACCGATATCAACGACATCTTGATCGACCTATCAGGACACCCACTCTCCATCTACCCCTCACTCAATTTTGGGCCGCTACCAACATTTCGGTCTATCAATTAACCGAACCGCGTGAAAAGTCGGAACGGAACCTATCATTTCTAAAATGATATCCAGAGATATCAATGGAAATCATGTACCACTAACGGAAACCACGTCGCTTAACCAACAAACTGTTCGTACACCAACTGCCGATCGAAGGGATCAGATTCATCATTTCGAACAACCGAAAACACGTCGATCACCTTCGAAATCACCTATCAAACTTCATTCCAATAATACTTTTAACAATCAAACCAATCTATCTACTTTCAATCAGGTTCAACCGGTTGAAGGTGGTTCAGAGAATGACGTCAGTCTTTTGGAAGGGTTGGATTTGGATGAGGTCAAAGACATTTCTGCTTCTAGGTTAGGGAGATTTGATTGTTTTTGGAATGGATGCGATGCTTTGTTATGTTCTAGTGATATCTTTCGACGGGTATGTTGTAAATCCAGTATCGTTGATGCTGTTGTTTACTAACTCGATGTCTTAGCATGTTGAACGACATGTTCGAAAGGCTGTACTAGATGCCCGAGAGACGTTGGAGATCGCTAGATCAACCGAGTCTCAAGTGGTTAGTAACCAATACCTTTTGTTGTTGTACTTTCAACGCTGATCTTCAATAGGAATGTCAATTCAATGTCAGATGTAAATGGAAAAGTTGTGGTTACGCTGGATTCAGCGAAACCGGTTTCCACCATCATCTCGAAACCCATCTCGGTCGAATCATCAATTCCACATGTCATTTCAAAGGGTGTCCGAAAGCTCATGGGATCTTGAACAACCATTTCAGTGAATATCATTTTAAACAGAAACCATGGTCTGAAAGTCTTTTGAACGATACGGTTAAACCTTCCAAACTGAATACCAAGAAATATCTACTTTCGAAACCGATCATTGGGTTTCCTGATACACCTTTACCATCTTATCTGGTTATCACGTTCCCTGTTGTTGGGTATCATAAACGAAATCCTGATTCACTCAATGAAGAGGAACCTCCAACTACCGTTGGTCGACCACCCCGATCGAAACGACATACCAGTAACGAATCGGAAATCATCGAACTTGAACCACCAACCAAAGCGAATCTAAAAAATAAAATCAGGATCGATAGATCGGATCCAATCAATATCAAACACACAGTCCCGTTCTGGCCAATGTGCGGTGAACCGATTAAAGAAGATGGTAACACCTCCTCCATATTCCCTGATATCAGATCCTTACCACCTGACGAAATAGAAAAGAAACAACCGGCTGATGGGGGTGTGAAGGATAAATTCCAGTTGACGGTTTCGAAGAAGAGGTTTACTTTGCCTGAACTTCGGTATCCGGTTAACGAGTTTGGATGGTGTAAGAGGAGAAAGATTTTGGAGGAGGAGAAAGAAAGGAAGAGGTTGAGATTGGGGGATGATGATGAAGTGGAAATTTCTTGGTCGGAACCGTTAGTTGGTTTGACTGTTGGTGGGATGATTGAAGAAGGTGAGAAGAGGGTTAGGGAAGGACAGACGAAGAAAAGGAGCATCATCCCTCAGGAGGTTGAGGTTAAGGCTGAGGGTTCCAGTTCTGGTTCAAGAAAGAGATCGAAATCAGGTTCAACAGAAAGCCCGATTCCGACACCTACTTCAAATTCAAATTCGAATTCTTTGCCGTCATCTGCTCTGTCGTTACCTTCAACCACTCTCCAATCCCCATCCTTAAAGATTACGTTTAACGGTACGAGTTTCGTCAAGTCCCCAACACTTTCACCGATGACGACGGCAACCTCTAGTCAATCTCAGAATTCGACCATGTTGATAACTCCAACGTCCAGTTCTTTGTTGAATCAAGCTCAAACTCATATTCAAAACCCAGATGAAATGGACATAATTCCAGTCACACAAAAGGACTCTGATCTACATGCTATGGATATCGATTCTGAAAATTCATCATCTGAACCAAACAATCGAAACACATGGTCAGAATCTAAAATCAAGTTTATGGTTCGTAAACTCGCGAGGAGACGGACGAAGATGACGATAGGTCATGTCTACATGCGTGCTTGTTTGGAGATTGAAGATCAGTTACGGGGATCATTGAAGGAGTTAGGGGTTGAGATCGTATAGGAATAGATGTAGTTTTTTAGGTTTGTATTTTAGGTTGTTACATAGATCACCGTTTATTGTATATACTGGCATTATCATTATTTGTTCATTATCATCGTTATCGTTATTATTATTGTATATACATTATGAAACTACTTTGCATGTCTCAACGCTGCAATGCTGTGGACGTAACCTTTGACCTCCAATGACAGTCTAGATCAAAGTTGCAGGTCTAGTCTCTCGAAACACAAACCAGTGCCAATTCCCCACACGTCGTGGTTGACGTAGTCCAGCTTGACGAGCTAATCTCAGTTGACGGGAACCAAGTTATCCCCCATTCTTCAACAGTTTCTTTTTCTGTTTCTCCAATCGTTTCTGAGCACGCGCAGCGCGTTCTAATTGGGTGAGTCTAATCAGCTATCGACAAAAATTGCTGTTAAAAACTAAACATACCAGCTTCAGATTGATGGGATCTCAATAATCTATCTTTCCTTTTGGGAAGGATAGGAGCGTACAGTTCGTTTTTCAATAGTTCTTTATCGGGAAGAATGCATTTATCTAATCGATGGGCTATTACTAGAGATTAATCGTTAGGGTTTGATTATTCATAGGTCGAATGGAAAGCAACTAACAATCTTCAGATGTGATATTGTAAATCTCTCTCAATCTGTTATTGGCGAATCTTACTATCCTAGTTCAAATTAGCTGTAGCAAAAACGTTCGAAGGAATGAACATACAATTCATTCTCCCTATCAAGACTCGCCGCCGAGATCATTGATTCCCAATTATCACTATTCAATTTCTTGCGATCTTCAGAAAAACATTTAGGTCGTGCAGCCGCCAACCGACATAAGATCTTGTTAACAAACAACGTAGTATTGAAATAAATGTTTTTCGGTAATATCGAATCAACGTTTGAAGAGTTATCGTTTCGCTGAGAAACGGATTTCGATGTGGACGGTGGAGTTGGGAATGATAGTCTCTTATTACGGATGTAAGCGTTTGCGAAATCTTTGATTGATTCTTTTAAATCATCTTCTTCAATGTTTGGATGTTGATCAGGCGAAATTGGCCAATTTGAAGAGATGATTTTTAATTTCTTAGTGGGTCGTTCAGGTGAAACCCTCTTCGATCGGGATGTATCATGATAAGATACGTGTGTACGTTTTCGTTGACCTCTCCCAAGTACTTCTCCTTCTCCATCGTCAACATCAAATTCATCTTCATCTATGTCAAATTCCTCCTCGTCCGAGCTCCTCGAGTCCACCACCAGTCCCGAAGATTTATTGGGTAGATTCGCCAGATGGTTGGATAGATTCGCTGAATTGTTGATATCTAGTTCTCGTACTAGGTTGAGATACGAGGCGTATTCTGATCGGGTTGGTGGTGGGATTACTGGTGAGTCAGGTTGGGATCCTGATTGTGAATGTGAGTTGGGTGGAGTTGGCGAGTCGTCTTCTTCACCTTGACTTGATTCTGACATTGTTGTAGTTGTTGTTGAAATTCTTACTATTTAGTTGCTGTAATGCTCGAAATATCTTTGGTTGAGATTCGATGGTGAGTCACGTGACCTCATTCATCTTTTTGGCCACCTTAAGCAGCTCCTTTGAATTTACCTTTTTCTCTCTCTTTTCCATCTTCTTCTCATCCAACTACTCTTGTTAGAATCGTCAAGCGTCCTTATCCCCCAACGGAAGACCATTTCTACTCAACTTAGTACTCAAACCCATACAATCTACTAGAAAAATGGGTCGTGGTGGAGGTCTCTCATCTCGTGGACGTGGGTAAGTTTGATCAAAGTCATCTCAGCCAACTCTCAACTTTAATAAGACGCGAAACTGATCGTATCCACAGTAAATTCAAGGTAGCCAGAGGAGGTGGTCGTCATTTCTCTCGTGATCTCGATCCCAGACTTGCCGAACAAGAAGAATCATCCTCAGAGGAAGAAACCTCTTCCGAAGAAGAATCAGATGAAGAGCCAACAGGACCATCTACCAATGCCGCTTTACCAGCTTCGATGGCCGGTCTGAACTTGAAATTAGGTAACACTGAAGCTATTGATGGACCAGAGATCTCGAGAGCTGAAAGGAAGGCTATGAAGAAAGCCCAAGCTGAAGGTAAAGCTAAGAAACAAGTGGTCGTTAAAGAAGAAAGTGAGGAGAGCGAGGAGGATAGTGATGATGAATTACTTAATCCTCATAAGGCTATGGTCAAGAGACAAGCTGAGAAGGCTAAGGCTGCTAAGAACCCTGGGAAACCGGTTGTTGCTGAAATGAGTAGACGTGATAGGTAGGTCGTGTTTTATTGCTTTTTTGGAACTACTTGGCTGATGGAGTGAATAGGGAAGCTGCTGATAAGAAAGCCGCTGCTGAACGTTACGCTAAACTTCATGCTGAGGGTGAGTGCAGTTAATCAGTAAGGATTCCCATTATTAACTGTTTATCTCATCAAAGGTAAAACCGACCAAGCCAAATCAGATCTCGCCAGACTCCAAGAAATCCGTAAGAAGAGAGAAGCAGCAGCCGCTCAAAGAGTAGCTGAAGCAGAGGGTATGTTCATTTGTCACCATGTAACATGTGCATCAACTGACGAAGAAAACTCTTCAGAGGCAGCTCGGGTTGCAGCAGAGAAGAAGGAGAGGGCTGCCATGAGAAAACTCTAATCTTACATCCGCTTATGACGATCTGTTTTGATAGAGCTAGAGCTACATGGGAGGGTGGAGAAGATCTAGATTGTATTTATCTATTTATGCAGTTATGCAGTGATTTTACTGTTGATTTGAGAATGGAACAAATTTGGTAACTTTCTGATGTGGAGCTGAGTAAGGTGATTAGAACATAATACAGCAGTGAAGATCAAGAACTCACCACCTTCTTCATCGAAAATTTCACCTTGTGCTTGGTACCCAAGTCTCAGATATAGAGGTAATAAATAAGTCTAATCGAGATCAATAACAGACACGAAAGGGAAAACGCAAAATATAGACCTACAGCAGCATGAGCACTAATCTCAACCCCCAGTTTCCCATCCCCGTTACCAGTTCCAGAAGAAGCGACATAATCCTCCAACCTCTTGATTAAGACTTCACCAAACCCAAAAGCCCTATACCCATCTAACACCGCTAATCTAGATAATTTCCCTGTTGAAGGTGTATATCGAATAGTGCCTATTGGAATAGTAGTTTTTGGAGGGGTCGTCTCTGGGACTAATGCGTTTGGTAACAACGATTTTAGGGTGGTCGTTTCTGGAGGTGAATCTTTCTTTGTGGAGAGCAGGAATTGGATTGATATTGGATCATACCTATTTGGTGTTAATTGGATTGGTCATGGTGTATGGGTTTTTGGACTTACTCATCTATCTCAGTATCATGTGGAAATCCCTATCATAATCAATATCAATTGAGTTTCGTGTAACATACCATCTCCACAACGAACACTAACAACGATTTAGACGTAAATTCAAGTTGTGTACAATATCACCCACCCTCTATCCTGATATCGTAACAAGCTTCAATCTCATCTTTCGAATTAGCGACCTTGAAATCGAATTCCGGTCTTGATTTCTTCGTTTTTTCAGCTTTGGCGGGGATGATTGGCATATTGATAAGATGGGAATGTGAGAGAGGTCTGATTCCTCGAGATACTTGTGCTTGGAACTGCTTCTTTGAAATTTGTAGAGATCTTCTGTAGATGTTCATCATTACCGCATTTCTTGGTGACGATTTGGTGGAGGTTGCTTTTGAGGCAAAAGCTGGGTGGCATTTTACGTGCATAGAAATCAACCTCTACTGTCCCGAAATGGAAGATACTGAATTCCATTCATACACGAACTACAAAAGAGAGACGCAAAAAGCTAACTATCATCAACAGTCTGTGATATCAACAAAATCGATAGGCCCTTTAGGGAACTTAAAGAGGAGTCTATCGTCTTCCTTGACCGTCTTAACCTCCCACTTACAATCCCACAAACGAACCTCATTGAATATATTCGTGATTTGTTGTGCAGAACATCTCTCTCGTAAAAAACTAACTACCTTTTCAGCAGAAAACCCACTACCGACGTATACGTTCCCAGAAGACGGATGATCAAATCGATTTGATAGATATCGCTGGATAGTGTGATCTTCTGTTTCTTTTGATTCGGGTTTGATGGGGATAAATACAGATTCGATAGGACAGTCTGACATGTGAGCGTAGACTTGACGAGGTTCTTCGGTATCAACAGAGATTTTCCATTTGGTATCATCGCTTTGGATATCGGTTTCGAGTTCGGCTTTTTGCTCTGATGACAGGGTATCGATTTGGGAAAAAATAACGTCGGTAGCGTAATCGATGTGAGCTGTTGGTTCATATCCTCCTTGAATGGAAATTGAGTCTTTGATATAAGATTTGATGATTGAGTCTTGTGACATTTTGGTTTTATTTCAAATGGGTGGCAAAAAATATTTTGAGAAAAGTTGGGGGTGGAAACGTACTATACAATACTTTTCTCCTGTGGGATAACAGGTCTTATTGCATGAAATGGCTTCTCAAGTAAGAAGTATGTGACTTCGAAGACACCTCGAGAGGAAGAAAGGATCACTAAACGAGTTTGCTCTGATGTCATAGACTGTCTCACCATAAACCTACCATGCTACTTCATTTTCTTGATGACATTTCACTTGTAGGTGACACCCCGAGAGGAAGAAAGGATGACCGAAGATGTCTCACCAAAAACACTCTATTCTACTTCATTTTCAAAAGCATAAGAGCGAGTCTCAAGCAGTATTGTATCTGCTAGGGGAAATTGTTTCTCCACTAGACTAATTCATTCAAATAAGTACAACTTTACATAAGTACATCCCTGCATATCACAACACTCTCTTCCTACCATAAAACTCCTTTCAGGCTAAAACACTTCCAAAATGATTTGTTCCCCAAGTGAGATATCAGAAAAAGCGGGAGATATCAAATGGACCACATGTTTTCTTTGAGTCCAGGCGGTGGATCACAAGCTGAGTAATCCTGGGGTCGTCGGCATCCTGCCAGGAGGCAAGACGCCGGTGGTAGGACGTACCATCCTTGCACTCATTGTAGAGTTCGGTGACTTCTTTACGAGTGTATTCTCTACGAATCTCATCAACTATCCATTGAGATGTATAGTACGAATCGACTGGGACACTCGGATCGGCGTCATTGAGTCTCTTTATTTCTTTTTGGATGATTGAATCTTCGGCATCCCTGTCTTCGGCATCCAAGTACGTTGATTGATTTGGGATAAGTACTTTACTGATAGGACAGCCAGACATGTTGGCATATACTTGATTGGGATCTTGAGAATCAATTTCAATTATCCATTTGGGGTTTCTTTTTTTGCTATCTTCAATAAGAAGGGTTTTCTGTTCTTCGGAGAGTTTCTTGATTTCTGGGAGGATGATGGAAGTGGCGTAATCAATGTAAGAAAGAGGTCTGTCGAATTTATCGTATCGAGTGATTGAGGCTCGGATGTGACTTTTAAGAGTGAGATCTGATGACATTCTTGATGGTTGGTTGGTTGGTTATTGAAAAGTCAATGGTAGGGAAAGAAAAGAAAATGGGGTTGTTACTGTCTGAAATAGTGCAAGTTGTTTTGGAAGGCTCATCTTCAATGGAACAATATTTTGTACCATGACATAAGTACATTAAAATCAACGAGATAAAAGACTATATTCAATACCCCAGAGGAAGAAAGGATCACAGGACGAGTTTGCTCTGATGTCATACACTGTACAGTACCACAGTGAAAACCTCCTTCATCCCTCATTTTCTTGTGACTTTTGAATCGTGAACTTGGTTCATTATATCTCAGCTTGTCTCAGGTAGGATTGTAGCGGCTAGGAGGGGCTGCTCATCCACTAAACTAATTCATTCAGAAAAAATAACAACAACTTTACATCATTCCCTCCCTTCATATCATAACACTCCATTCAGACTTAAACACTCCTTTCAGACTTAAACACTTCCAAAATGATTAGTTCTCTGATTGAGATATCAGACAAACTCGCTGATATTGAATGGACCATTCCCGTCTCCGTTTGAAGTGAAGCGGATAATGTAAATCTGAGTGACCTTCAGGTCGTCTAGATCGTTGAAGGATTTGATCAACCAGGTGGGGCCGCCCTCCTTGCATTCGTTGTAGAGCTCGGTGAATTCTTTACGGGAGCACTTTTTACGAAGCTTTTCTACCAGCCATTCAGATACGACTTTTGTATCGACTTTGACCGGCCAGTCGAGGCTACTTAGTCTCTTTCGGATCGTTTCGCCTTTGGAATCCCTCGTTTCGCCTTTGGAATCCCTCGTTTTGTCTTTGGAATCCCTCGTTTTGTCTTTGGAATGCCTTCTCCGTGGTTGATCTGGGATAAGTACTTCTTTGATTGGACAACCAGACATTCTGGCGTATACTTGATTGGGATTTTGGGAATCAATGGAGATAGTCCAGTGGGGGTGTTTTTTGTTGATATCTGTAGTGAGTGCTGTTTTCTCTTCTTGAGAGAGTTTGTTGATTTCTGAGAGGATTGTGGAAGTGAAATATTTTTTGTGACGACGTGAGTAGGTTTTGGTGCTTGCATCTTGATTGATTGCGTGGCGGATATGTTCTTTGAGAGTGTAATCTGATGACATCTTTGTTTGGTTGTTGAAGAGTTGATGGTAAGAAAAGAAAAGGGAAATGGGGATATTCCTGTATGAAATAGTGCAACTTGTCTTGGAAGGCTCGTCTTCAATGGAACAATCTTTCCACAATATACCATGATGTATGTACATTAAAATCAAAGAAATAAAAGACTATATTCAGTATCCAAGAGGAAGAAAGGATAACAGAACGAGTTTGCTCTGATGTCATACACTGTACAGTACCATGGTGATAACCTACGTCATCCCTCATTTTCTTGTGATGATTAACTTCTAAACTTGGTTCAATATATCTCAGCTTGTCTCAGGTAGGATTGTAGCTGCTAGGAGGGGCTGTTCATCCACTAAACTAATTCATTCAAAAAAAAATAACTACAACTTTACATAATTCCCTCCCTTCATATCATAACACTCCATTCAGACTTAAACACTCCTTTCAGACTTAAACACTTCCAAAATGATTGGTTGTCTGATTGAGATATCAGAGAAACTGGGTGATATCGAACGGACCAATTATCTTTGAGTGTGAGCGTCGGATGAGGAACTGAGTAACCTCTTTGTCGGGACCATCCTTATAGGAGTCGGTATACCAGCCAGAGCGACAATCCTTGCATTCGTTGTAGAGTTCGGTGACTTCTTTATCGGAGTATGTTCTACGAATCTGATGTACCAGCCATTCGGGTACGATCGTTGGATTGACATTGAGCGGCCCCCAGTCGATTCTCTCCAGTTCGTGTTTGATGGCTTCTTCTTCGGTATCCATGTACTTTGGTCGATTTGGGATGAGTACTTGACTGATAGAACAACCAGACATTCTGGCATATACTTGATTGGGATCTTGAGCATCAATGGTGATTGTCCATTTGGGTTGGAGTTCATTGATGTCTTCAGTGAGAAGGGTCTTCTCTTCTTCAGAGAGTTTGTTGATTTCTGAGAGGATTATGGAAGTGATATATTCATTGTGACCTCTAGTGTTGAAGCGGGTGATAGCATCTCGTTGGATTGAGCAGTAGATACGACCTTCAAGACTGAGATCTGATGACATCTTTGGTTGTTGGCTTGTTGTTTATTTGTTGGTTGGTTGGTTGGTTGGTTGGTTGGTTATCAAAAAGTTGATGGTAAAAAAAGAAAAGAAAAAGGGGGATAAATGGGGATATTCCTGTATGAAATAGTAAAAAAAATGCAACTTGTTTCGGAAGGCTCATCTTCAATGGAGGGATTTGAAAGGATCTTATCGGTATATTGCCATGACGTAGGTACATGAAAATGAAAAGAGAGAGAAGGCTATATTAGTTTTACTAAAAGGAAATCTCGGGATTTTGTGAGTAAATTGTTTTACGTGGAAAATGCATGAAAGGGACGATTGCGTTTTCGTCATGACTTCAAGCATTTCGGTGAAGTACAGAGACTTACCTATTCGCTGTATAATAAATCAACAGAAGGCATTTTCGGTATTTGTTTTACGAGAAAACTAACTGAAAGGATGACTTGTCGTCATGACTTGGTTGATGGGAGTGTTAATATTGGTTATAAGTCTTGGTGATTAAATTAGAAGGATGCAAAGCATGTGTGAGGACATTGATAGCGTAAGAAGAATGCTAAAATGTGAAAAGTTGTTATTAACATAAAGTATACAGTCAATGTTGGGCTCCAGAATTCTGCCTCAAATCTGGAAAATAGTGACTTTGAGGATACGATACCCCAGAAGAAGAAAGGATCACGTAACGAGTATGCTCTGCACTGTATGTATCACAGTTAGAACCTCATTAAGTTGCCGAGTCCTCAATAACCATGTACTCTGTCAATCTCTTTACCAAGGGTCATATGTTGTACACTTCATGTTCGATCTCATCAACACATCTTTCATCTGGTGATATAACTACATAGTACAAAAGCTCAATAAACCTAAGGTTCTCCCCAACCGAACATCACAGCACCCCAGTCCGTTGGTGGTCGTTGTCTGATATATGGAGATTCTCTCGCAACATAATCATCCTCTTGAGTTTCTGTAATATCAATTGAATCGATAAGAAAATCGTCGAATTTAATGATTGTTCTTCCCTCTTTGGACTCGAGACTCATCTTTCCAAGCATCTCATCACCATGATTGTTCTTCTTGTTCTCAAACAATTCGGTGATTTGTTGAGACTAACATTGCGTTCTACAAGCAGAAAGAATCGCATCAGCGACCGACCCTCTATGACGAACACCCTGACGGATAGTGCTTAGACTCCATTCGAAAAGATTTTGAAGCTCTTCATTTTCTTCATCGACGGGTGCTTGTCTTAAAAAAAAAACTTGAATTCGTCCAAAGAACAGCCTGAGAAGCACACTGTAACTTGACGATTTCTGATTGTGGAAATTCTGACTGACCAAATCGGCTTACTGTTCGTTTTGAGGTCGACGAAGAGTTTGGCTTGTTCTTGGATGGGAAACTTTTGAATTTCCTCGACTATCGTTTGAGCTGAATCCTCCACATACTCGGGATATGAGTGTTGTTTATACTCCTCCCGAATACAATCTTCGACATAAGTCTTGAACGAGCTTTGAAAGTCGTGGATGATTGAGGATGCACGTAGGAAGGCAAGTTCATCCTCGGTATATGATTCGGTTGACAATGTTGACTGCGAATAGTTGATAGTTGATAGTTGATAGTTGTAATTCAAAATTCGATGAGCTTGATAATGTGGAAGTTTTGATAAGAAGACCAAGACAAAGAGGGGAATGGGAAGGTGAAATAATATAGAACACCGTAGTCTTCTCTCAGAAGGTCAAACTCGATAAGTGATGAAAGGATTAAAAATATCAAAATGGTGTGCATCATGACGTATTACGGTATGAGAAACCTTTCAATGTCTCGTCATGGCTCAGACAATACTTACGTTCTCACGACGGGTCGTGCAATCCAGTTACGTTAATTCGGATGTAGATCGTTCATCTCTTGGTTACTGCGCCCCATTGTGACTGACAATTGTTTCATCTTAAGGGGCGTTCCGTAATGTAATGGGATCGGGATTACGAATGTCGTATTTTAGGGGTACCCCCTTTGAAAGATATGATAGAGCTATAAATGGTTTAGATGTAATTAAGAGGTGCACAGGCCTCAAGCCACCCCCAACGCAGTTCAGTTACTGAAAGGTTACTTACATGGTCTGTGATTTGACGAGATCACGAAAGTAAATTTTATATTTAAAGATTGAGATTTCTCAATCTGCATTTCTTCTTCTGCTCTCACCACCAACGATATAATAGTTTACGTTAACCGGACACAACGAAAAGCATTAACAAATTTTCATTCCTTCTCTAAATCCACAATGGCCACTCCAACGAAAAGTACAGATTTTCCTGAACTCGTAAGTTCCTGATCTTCTCGGAATGTTTAAGCTTGAAATCTGACAGACGAAAATCCAATAGGTTACACTTTTGAAGCGTAATGCCAGATGGGCAAAGATTACCGATGCGAACGATCCAGATTTCTTCGCACATCATTTTCAAGTATGTCCCCCTGTTTTTTTGACTGTAATCTGCCATGAACTGACATCCTTTTTAGGGCCAACGACCAACTATTCTCTGGATTGGCTGTGGGTATTATATCTACACCAAATTGTTTTATATACCCACTAATAACCACTCACTTAGGCTCCGATGCTCGTGTACCAGAAACCACTATTCTAGCTTCGCAACCTGGAGATATCTTTGTTCACCGTAACATCGCCAAGTGAGTCATTGGTCTACATGATTTACAGTATCCCCAGAGCTAAGCAAATTACAGTATGTATTCACCAAACGACGACAGTCTCAACGCAGTCATGTTGATAGCCCTTCAAAATTTTAAAGTCAAACATATAGTAATCAGTGTAAGTCCAAGTTCATCACCAATCGGACACCTGCTGACAACAGCTACAGGGCCACACGAACTGCGTAGGCTGTCTTACAGGACTCAACGTATCTCGTCTCCCTCACACACCAGCCACTACTGCTTTACAACGTTACGTGAAACCCATAGCCACTTTGGCTACTTCTCTCACTAACGAGGATGGACCTCCAACTCTTGATCTTTTGGTTGAAGAGAATGTCGCTCAACAAGTGACCAATCTCCTTGCTTCTGAAATTATTCAAAATGTATGTCAATTTGATTTTATCGGTTTCTCAAAAAATTGAAATTGAATGTTCTCTTAGGACTGGAAACGACGTGGACCTAATGGTGTTTTCGTTCATGGTTGGGTATATCACCTTGAGAACGTGAGTTATCATTCTATTTGGAATGAAAATAAACTGCTTAACAAGCTACAGGGTTTGATTCGTGATCTCCAAATCACCCAAGGTCCACCAGGTGGCCAACCAGAAACTCCATTCAGATAGTTGATGAAATGTGTACTATACAATAACGTTTGTGATAGAATGTTTCTGGGGAAATCTGATTTTGTGAATGCATCTGTTCTGTCAACGAGTACAAGAAATTGTGGAAAGTTATATACAAAGAAGTAAAACAAAAGAAAATCCCTCAGCAAATTATGTCAAATAGTTTTTCGCTACTCATTTGAAATGATAAACGGTCGGTGTGAAGGACCTGAGATTCCAAACTGGCGTTGAAGAAATTCAAGCATCATAGGGAAAATGTGATTAAAGACGATGATGGAATTGGAAAGGAAATGAGAATGAAAAAGACGATATCTCTTGCACCTCCTCGTGCGTTATCGAACACCACCAAAAAAAAATATGATAAGTGTAATAAGATAATCGTGGTTGGGGTAGCGTAACAGACCAAGAGGAAGGAGAGGAGATAAAAAAGTGAAAGGGGAAAATGACCAAAAGCCTAAACCACAGAGTAAGCCCCATCGAGTTACCCTCACCATATTCCAGGCCAACGGGCAATCGCATAACTATTCCTATGAGCCAACATTGAATCCGACAATCATCAATGTCAAAACAATCCAAAAACCGAACCACAACTAGCCCCGGATCAAATTGACGTTTCATTGGATCGTTGGTTCATTCAATCATATGATCGAACTCGACACAGCAATCTTCCAACATTGGTCTATCCATCTCAAAAATCCATATGTTCATCTTGTGGGATAAACGGATGATTGAGATTTTCAATTTACCAGATTGAAATGATTTCGATAAATGAAATCTGAATTGGATCGAGTAGCGGGAAGGCTCGTATCTTCGCCTGTGACCCTTTCAATCAAATCCAGAAGACATTAACGAAAGAGGACATTGATGTTGAGGAATGGGCGAGAACTATCGGTTGAATGAATTACTTGATGGAAGGAAACGAATTCGAAGGAGGAGTTAATGGATGTTTGACGAAGGAGTTATTCAACCAGGAAAGAGGAGCTGGACGTAAATCATTTCATCGGATGAACCGTAAATAAAATGACTTGTCCCAGCAACCATCTACATTTCCTGATCTCGTAACCAAAGTTCCTGTCCAACATAGATTCGTTTGAAATACCGAAAAGAATTTTCGAAGAAAGGGAAAAACGTTGATTGACCATGTAAGAGATCGAAAATTTGGTTCAATTGTTTATAACATCGACTAATCTTTCATCCCAAATCAGCATAATCATCCTTGATGTCAATCCATAAAAATCAACCGAAATCTGCAAGGGATATTGATCGTAGTCTTAGGTACGATTGCTTTCCCTATCCCTAGCAGATAACGGTGACGGTCTGAAAATTGACAGGATGATATGTTGAAATGAGATTAATCGATTAATCGATAACGAAAAGAACGTTGACCGAGATCCCTTCTGTCCAAACAAGTTTTCACACTGATTCAACGATCATCTGATCAGCCGATAGGAATGTTGGATGAAAACCTTTAGAAACTGAATAAATTCCTTTTTTGATGATCATCAGAAGCTCCGGGGACTTTCACCCACAGCAATTAATTTAGATGATTTCTGAATTACAGATTCATCTTGTTCGTCAGCTGCGATCGCGATTCTTGTGAGTTAAAGCTAGAGGTGAAGAAGAAAGAAGAAAAGAGAAGAGAAGAATCCTTTTGTTGGTGGTGTGTTGTTCGAATTTTTTTAATGCCGCTCAAAATTGTCTTAGTGGCGGAAGTTGGTGGCAATTCGAGGTGCTAACAAAGCAATATATGTTACATCCTGATCATGTACAGGATGTCAGCTGCAAGTAGTACAATTCTCGTTATGTATCCATAATGGTCACCAAGCTTAAATCCAGTATCCTCCATCATCATCACCTCTCTCATAAACTTTACTCGGAGTCATGACAGGGAAAGAAGTGAGTCCAAACTTCGAGCTAGAAGTCAATTGAAGCCGTTCAGCAGAAGGTGAATCTGTAGGCAGTGAAGTGGGAGATGGAGGTCCGTTATCGTTTGTTGTTGAATTATTACCTGAGTCATCGATCACTGCTACTGAAGAATCTGTCGAAGGCGTAGTCGGAACTTGAACCTCTGTCGAACGCGATTTCTTCTTCTTTTTCTCCTTTTGTGATTCAGCCCAGCTCCCAACCTTCCTAACAGCTTTCCAAGGATCATCCTTGTATTTGATGAGATAACCTTGAATAGCAGCCATAGATAGTTCACCTGCTTCATCATCTCTGGCCAAATTGAACATGTTTAGTGAGAAGTTGGTCGCTAGTTCTTCGAGCGTCATTTCAGGCTGGAGTGGTTTTTCATTTGTCAAAATATCACCGGTAACTGGTTTTGGAGTTGATGGTTTCTCGGTGGCTGAATCTTCGAGTTCTTTGAATTCTGAGGGTGGATAGAAATGTTTGAACAGCTCTTTGGCTTGGGTTTTTGTCGCGTTGGTGAATTCTATACTCATGTCGAATCTTCCCGGACGACGGAGGGCGGCATCAAGTTTTTCAACGTGATTTCTGAATGGCGGTTAGAAATGTGATGTCTAAGATAACGAAACTTTCTCACGTTGTTCCAATCAGAATACAACCTTCCTGAGAAATTTTGATTAGCTTGACGTCTCTGTATAGAGTGTTATAATGTATTCACTTGACTTGACACTCCGTCAATGGCGTTCAAAAGTCCTGACAGTGTTACTGTGGAAACCCCATCTTCACTTTTCTCCGATTTTTCAACAAGTGTATCCCCTTGTCCATTCTCCTGTGGGACCACAGTCGCCATCGTTGGACTTTCTTTCCCATGACGTTTCGGCATGGCACAATCACTATTATGGAATTGACAAGAAAAAACAACGCTCAACTTACATGTCTTCAATCAAGATAATACTTCTGGGCGGAACGTCTCGGAAGGATCGATTCATTTTAGAGTCGTCCATCCTACTGAAGTTAGTCATAGAATACACAAGGAGATTGATTGATGATACTTACCCTCTTTGAGCGGGATTAATCACATAAATGTCAAGACTTAAGTGACTTGCAATTGCGGTAGCTATATATGCATGTCGAATGTCGTCAGATCGTTGAAAATAGTGAAAAGATGGAAGATTTACCTAATGTTGTCTTTCCAGCACCAGGTGCACCATGAAAAAGATATCTGGAAGATCAGTCTCTTTTTGATACTAATCTAAACCTACCCTCGTCGATGAGGAATACCTTGAATAAACATTAGCTCAGTACCGCACGGATTTCAAGAAAACCTGACACACCTCTCGCACCATACCATTTAGCCACCTTGTCAGATAGAAACTTCTCGATATCATTAACAATCATCTCCTTAAGATGACTAGGAAGGATCACGGAAGACAACGGTCGAGCAGGTCTTGAAATTGGAGTTTTCCATGCTCCGTGTGATGAGCTAAACAAAGATTTAGCTGAGTATATGTCTCTTTGTTTCGTCAAACATTACTTACCCAGCATGGAAAATCAAAATTTCTTTGTCGACTTTAGCGAAATTTTCGGCGTGTGCGTCGACGATGAAATCTTTGATTGCATTTTTGGACAGGCAGAACACTCTAATGGAGTTTGTCAGTCTTGTTTTCTCCAACATTGCAAACAGCTTATTGTAGATGTTGATTACTCTCACTTACTGTAGTTGGAAATGATCTTCTTTCAGTAAATGTGTTCGAGCAAAACCATAAATATGACGACTAATCCAGATATGATGACCGTTATGTTTGATGCGAACGACTTGTTCTGCACAATATGTGTTTAATCAGTATCTATCTCAAAAATCGTCGAAAAGTAGAAGTGATAGTATTTACTGAAGTTGGGTGAAAATTGAGCGATAACACTATTGGTGGACCAGGTAGAAGCGTGGCACTCAAAACATTTTTCGCTCGAACCACACCATTCAGATTATAACTACCGCCAGAACTACTTTTGATAGCGTTACCCTGTGAACGTTGGATTTGTCTCGTATCAGCCGCTGAGATTCTGTAGCCTTGAAGTTGTGATTGGACTGATGGATCTCGGGAGAGATAGGTTGATACCCATTGGAATGCTGGTTCGCTGGCTGAAATATATGATGTTGGCCATAGGACTAAACAATCCGTCGGTTAAAAAGAGCGTGCTTGATTCATAGGAATGTTATACTCACGCCTTTGTAACCATGCTTTCAAACGATTCAACCAATTTCGTAACCCACCAACAACGACTCCTACAACGAATGTCCGGACCATAGTTCGAATCAAGAATTGGACTTGCTGATGTGACATTGTATTATCGAATATTGATGACAAGATGTCAGTGAGGTTCTCCAATATTGACATGATGTAAATGCTGAGGATATGTATGTGAGTATAGAATGATAAGTTGAGAAAGGGGAAAACAAAGTGACTCGTCAAACTATATATCCTCACCTACACACATTGATCAAAAGCATGCTGAAAACAGCTGATGAACACGAGGAATAGGTTATCCGTGAGTGATGGTGATGGTGATGGTAACGGTGATGGTGAGGTATGTCTTTGATTGTGTAGCATCAATAATCCTTTGGTCCGATTTATGTATCTTACTCATTGTGAGTCTCAGGCAAACCTCTTTTTTTTGGTAGTCTGCGTCCGTAACACAGATATCGAATGTTTCAAGGTTGTGGTGTAAGGATTCAATGACTTGGCCATGCATCGAATGATGATACTGTACTATAAAGACCGTTGAATTTGGAGGTCATCACGATCCTGCAATGATAACTCAAAGGAAGGGAGGATGCTGTGCAATGTCTTGTTTTTGAGCAATCAAATGAAATGAGCGGTCAAGCTGCCACCGTTCAACGACGAACGAATCGTTACTGGGTATAGGAAACATATCCGTTTCAACTTCCGCTTTTTCTGAAAGGAGGATCTTGTCACACCTTTGTAGCGACATGAAAGAAGGTACGATTGGCAGACCTCAAATTGAGCAGGTATCTCAAGACTTGCGTCTATTTCCTTTTCTCTTTCAACATTACTGAACTCGAAAACCAACATGTCCAACCTCACGTCAACACACCGAGAGCAAGATTCACTAATGCATCGATTGGGCAGTGATATCACAGTTGTTCTTGGACACACTCTAGCAGCTACATCCAAACAAGCCCTCTCAAATCTTTGTCGAACAAACAAAACCTACTATAGTCTTCTCATCCCAGCTCTATACCAGACATTCACTGTCAATGAAAAATCAAACACCTTCTTTGAATCATTAACAGAGTTAGACACAAATCAGAAAAAAGAGGAATTGAAATCCTATCGTTATGGTCCACCTTCAGGAGAAGATACTCACCCACTCAATTTATACCCGGCAACCCGATGTTGGTCAAACCTCCGTTTCACAAAAATCATTCACATCAGAGAAGTACCTGAACTAGATTACTTATCATACCTCTCTCTCTTGGTTGACTCAAACCGCGTCTCACCCCCACACACAGTCACAGGTTCGACCGACGACGAAGCTGAAACTCAGGATTCGTTTACATTACCTTTGGTAAAAGAACTAGTCTTTGGAAGAGCAGTGGTGAAAGAGTTCCAGAGAACACCGGAAGATTACCAATCATCCGGGAGAGGAATCGATCGTACAAGGGGTATGCGCTCTTTTATCACCACCTTAAGTCGAATCATTCAGCCAGGACATTTGAGAATTCAGTACCCCGACTTGGAAGCGATCCAGCCGTCAAGCAATCAAGTGATTGATTATGACACATCCAATGCTGTCATCTCAGAATATATGGTCAGGTTTTTGAAAACAGGCGGTAAAGTATCTCGCTACAATGTAGTTGACGAAGGTGATATGCATACTTGGAATAGAGGCTTATCAAGAGAAACTCATATTCATTTTTCAGCAGATCCTCTGGATTACTCGCAATCAGAAACACCTTTTCGAAACACGACACAGCGACTCGAGGATATCTCACGAGCTTTCCATTTACGTCGGCGTACATCTCCAGATGGTCCTTCTCCTCGTTCCGACATACATTTCTATTCTACATTCAACGGTATGGAGTGTCCTGAAGGAATGGAAGAGAAAGATATCAGAACAAAACTGCTGGAAATCTATGAGACGCAGTTGGCGGAACGTGAAAATTTGATGGCTCAATATGGGGAATATGAAGAACATATGTTCGAGGATTCGGGAGCAAGTCTTGATGTCATGAAGTTCCATGAACTATCTGAGGATCCAATTGATAGGTTTTACATTGAGCATGATGTTTAGATCTAGATAGAGGTATCAGAAAGTCTCGGCACTCAAGTACAGTACATCGTATATTCATGAAAGATTTTAGTGCTTATGACTTGGCGATCAATCAATTAAAGAGACTATACCATAAAGCCCGTTGGATTTGGATGTCATCAATGTCATGCAATGAACAGCTGGTGCAATGTTTTGTTTTCAAACAATCAAATCTGTCCATCTATCACTGATCAACAGCCACACCAAACCAACCGATGATTGATGGAGCATCCATAACTGAGCTCATCTTGACAAGCATCTCAGTTCAAAATCGTCTCTACACAACAGATGAAGGTTTGGCAATATTCTATACATCGAATACCTAAGGGGACTCTTTCTCTATCCCTATCCTCCCTCAGAAATTGTATTGTTCCATGCATTTCGTCCCTCTGATTGACTCTTTAGCACCGTCAATGGAGGGTATAGGATGCACTTCGCTCGTTCACCTTTCGCCCTTTGTGAATTCATGAAAGGAGATTCTTGTTACAGCTTTGTAGCAACATGAAAAGAAGATTTGACCGATTCAACTTCAGTAAACATCGGAAGACGTGCGTCTATTTCCTTCTCATTCTACTTTAGTGCATTTATTCAAAAACAACATATACCATCATATCCAACATGCCAACACACCAAGAACAAGATACACTATTGCACAAACTAGGTCCAGATGTCACAATTGTTCTTGGGGACAATCTAGCGGCTGTATCCAAACAAACCCTTTCAAGACTTTGTCAAACCAACAGAGCCTACTACAGTCTTCTCGTCCCGGTTCTTTATGAGACATTTATTGTCAATAAAAAATCAAACTCCTTCTTTGCATCAATTAACAATGTACACACAGATCAGCAAAAAGAAGAATTGGAATCATATCGTTGTGGTCCACCTTCAGGTGAATATAGACACCCAATTGATCTATGCCCAGCAACCAGATGTTGGTCAAACCTCCATTTTACAAAATTCATTCACATCAGAGAGGTACCAACACACGATTACCTATCATACATTGCTCTCTCCAAGGGTACAAGATACAACTCCTTGTGGTCCAAAGACTCAGCTACCAGTCCAACAGTCACTGAAAATAACTCCCAAGGTATGTTCACACTGCCTCGGGTCAAAGAATTGGTTTTTGGGAAAGAGGTCATAAAGGAGATCTTGAGATCAGTAGAAGGCTTTACAGAAGTCAAGTCAATAAGGGTAAACTCCGAAACTTTCATGAAACCGTTAAGCCGAATGATCCAACCAAGTCACCTAAGAATACAGTTCCCGGATGTTAGGACCCGTCCTTGGATACCTCAGGTTGAAGAGAAGCAGGTTTCTGATCTCCTTTCCACATACATTACTTACTTTTTGAAAGATGGCACTAGGGTTTCTCACTACAACATTGTGAACTGGAATGATATGCGTATCGGGCTTAAAATTCCACCAATGGAAACACACATCCACTTTTCAAAAGATCCAACAAATTACTCAATGGCAGGGGTAGATAGGTGGACTACGACAAAGAGGCTGGAGGATATTACAAAGGCATTCGAAATATATTGCTACCCCACCTCAAAAGGTCCTCCCAAGCGAGCGAAGACCTGCTTCTACGATATATTCAATGGTATTGAGAATGTGGAAGAGTTGAATGAGAATGAAATCAGATCAATATTGTTGGAAATTTATGAGACCAAATTAGCCGGTCGTCAAAGAGCTATGGCTTTATTCAAAGAGGGGTTTGAACGCTACACGTTTGAGGATCTGGGAGAAAGTTTTGAAGGTCCGGGAGAAAGTCTTAAATTCATGAGCTTCCATGGGAGAACTGAAGATCCAGTTGATAGGTTCTATATTGAACATGATATTTAGCATACTGTACATAGTTTAAAACTAGAAGACATAGTGAGATTCGATGATATCTGGAATTGCTGAAATTTCTATGAGCATATACAATATACAATGGGCAGTATCAGTCTTTGTTAACCATATTTATGTCTGAGCCTACTTCACAAATTTATTCAAATGTACATCAAATTGCTCAAAAACTATACAGAACTAAACTCAGACCAATTGAACAAGTACATCTATGAACATCTCAAACTCTTCCACTCATCATACAAGACTGATCATATCTACATACTTACATAGGCTACACATACATATTCCCATTCACGCATGACCGCAAAGAGGGACTAGATCAAGTGACCTACCACATCCCGGATTGGCTGGGGTAGGAGAGGGGGCCGTGGTTGAGGGGGTTTCTGGAACTGTAGCAGATGGTGGTGAAGAATCCATGGAGGGGGAAGGAGATTCTAACATAACTTCACCTGGGGTAGGAGAAACAAGTGAAGTAGGAGTTGGTGGTGCGTTTGTAGCGTTAACAGCTCTAGCTGCCCGACGTGCAGCCTTTCTCTCCTCAACCTCTTTCTGTTTCTCAGCCATCTCACGACGCCATTCTCCAGCCTCAGAATTAGCCTTAACAGGATCATCCTTAAACCTAATCAAAAACCCTTGGATAGCAGCCATCGAGAACACAGTTGAATCGTTATCCTTGAATAATAAATCCGCGAAACCTGATGCGAGTTCGTCGAGCTCGGTTTGGCTAGGATGATACGTTTCTCATCGATCTTGGAGGTTTTGTTTTTTGTTTCGGTGCAGAAAACGGAGACTGGATAGAAATGTTTGAATAGTTCTCGAGCTTGAAAATGGGTTGCGTTGGTGAATTCGATATTGACGTCGAAACGACCTGGACGAGATAAGGCTGGATCGAGTCGATCAATATGGTTGCTGTACTCGTTATGGTCAGCAAAGGGCAGCAAAGGGTCAACTCTTTAATCGCTGGAATGAACATACGTTGTACCTATAAGAATACAACCTTCCTACGTATATTTTAATAAGCAGTGTTCAGTCTATACTTTTCCAGAAATTAGACATACCTGACTGGAAACACCATCAATCGCATTGAGTAAACCGGAAAGGGTAACCGTAGACGGACCATATTGACCTTTAGCTTCATTAACAGTTCCATTGAAAACTGGAGCCTCATCTTCGTCGTCGCTGGAATCGTCGGCAGAACTCTTTTTCTGTGCACCACGACGTTTGGGCATACAGCAATCACTGTAAATTCGTTAGTATACAGGACTTGTTGTAATGAGTGAATCTTACATATCTTCGACAAGGATTATACTTCTGGCCGGAACATCGCGGAATGATCTATTGATCTTACTGTCGTCGTTACTACCAAGGTGTTAGTTCTTGAGTGTCAAGTTCACGTTTCACCGCCAATAGACTAACCCTTGTCCAGCAGGATTGATAACATAAATATCGAGACCAAGATGACTGGCGATAGCGGTGGCTATGCCACAAAGTCAGCTACATTTTACAGTTTGCAAGCATGTAACGTACCTAAAGTAGTTTTGCCAGCACCCGGAGCTCCATGTAGTAAATATCTGGGTTGGAAGTTAGTGACAAAGGATCGCCATGTTCAATACCCACCCTCTTCGATGTGGGATCCCTGTGAAGAACACAAAGTCAGAGCCGCGTGTGAATTGTGAGAAACATGAAATATATGGCTTACCACGATCAGCATACCACTCAACTTCGTTATCTGACAAAAACCTTTGAATATCATCCATAACATCTTCTTTGCTCTTTCGTGGTAAAATAACAGATTGGAGTTGTCTGGTAGGACGCGAAACGGGATCCAACCACTTTCCAGTGTTAGGCCTGAGGCAGGATTCAGCAACACAAGCGTTGTATGTAAATCAAAATAAACTCACCCATGATGAAAAATCAAGATTTCTTGATCAACCTTGGCAAAGTATGCAGTATGCGCATCAACAAGGAACTCTTGAATAACCTCTTCTCCGAAGATTGATGTTCTACGAGAATTGATCAGTTCAAGATCATCTCGATTTACAAATCACTTACTGGAGTTGCCAATGATCTATGTTGATCCACTGCGTACGTGCAAACCCCTTCATTTTTCTCGTGATCCAAAGTGATTTACCTTTGAAGTTGATATAGATAGTTTGATCTACGAAGATTATGGTGAGTTACAAATATGTTAAACCATAGGAGAAACCTTACTATAATTAGGTGTAAGTTGAGCAATGACGTTACCAGTATTCCAAGTTGAATCATTGGCTCCCAAAGCAGCTACAGCTTTGACATTACGATTGTTAGGATTCTGTCTACCTCTCAGAGCAGAATTTTGAGCATTCCGTTGTGACTGTCTACTATCAGCAGCGGAAATTCTATAACCCTTGAGTTGTTTCTGAATATCTGGGTTACGAGCTACCCAAGTTGATACCCAAAGGAAAGCTGGTTCTTGTTCGGAGATGTATGATATTGGCCAGAAGTCTATAACGGATGATGCATTCTCAGTAATGAGTGATTAGAGGGGAAAGACTTACATCGTAAAAATGAAACGCTGAGCTTGTGGTAGAGAGCTCGAATGGCTGCTATGATAGCACCAACGAGGACTGTTCTGATGATCATATTGATGAAGAATGAGATGTCACGATTTTTGACTGATGAATTGAGCATTTCAAGAAGGGGAAGAGCTAGTAAAGACATGATGACGAGATTGATTGTTTGTAGTACTAGAACAGATTAGGGAAAATGACTTTGAAATTTAAACTAAGATTACGGATATTGATTGGTGGAGTGATATAATGCTGTTGTAGATTATCAAGTGGAAATGGAAATGGGATGGAATGTGGAGAGACGAAGAGATAATCTTGTATGAATTAACTCACTTTTATACCTGATTTCACTTCCTGCGAAGGCCAATGTACCCTTTGATCATTCAGTATAACAGTTTCGCATTTGTCAGAGCGGCCAACGCTCCTTTGGCTGAGTTACAAATTCAAAAGAAGAAAGGTTGGAACGACGTATATTAAAGGATTGGAGGCGGGGTGATAATGTCTTTACAATACTATGATAGCCTCCTTACACAATGACATTATCACAGATATCTCATCCCTTGTTGCTATTGCTCAACTGATCGGAGTGGAATTCTCAAACGACATCTGGTTGAGGGATCAAACGGCGTGAATGAAACCCTTTGTATTACTGCTGACGATGATTTACTGAACGGTAGAGAATGGAGAGGGCATCCCTTGTAATGTGAATTGACTACTTTTGAGAATGGATGAGTCAGTTCCTCCATTGAAGGCTGAAAGTGGTGGTTCATGAGTGCCGTTCAGCGACACTATACGGGAAACTGATCCACTACAATGTCAGTATCGATGATCATCATGGTGAAATGTAAATGATCAACAGATCAACGAGAGGCATGTCAATCGTTCACAACATATAGAAATTTAATATATCCATGAAGCTTACAGCATGATTTCTAATCATTACAATATCTAATCACAGCTAGGATCACTATCAATAACGCATCAAATAGTGATAACACCTCCTATCCCATGAAAACCGTATCTACAAACTCTCAGAATCAACAGGTAAAACCATATTCATCTACCCAAGAAAGGTCAGCTCAATCCAGAACCTCCAAAATTCAAGTTGGACATACCTTAACCTTCCCACGTTGAGTATTAGCGTCTTTCTCAATATAAACGTCGACCGTGATCTTATCAAAGACAGCGATCGTAGCCGTAGACCCCGAAGAGGTCGGTACGGTGATCATGTAATTTTCAGGATCGAACTCGTGAGAATCTTTTTTGAACGTTATCAAACCTTCTAATCCGAGTCTACGTCGTTTACGCGGTTGGTTAGTTTCTGTGAATGAGGCGGTTGTGGAAACTCACTTGGAAACGAAAACCGCTAAACCATTTCTGAATGTCCTTACGACAAACGCTTCTTCTCTAGTTTTCCCATCTGTTAAACCTCCAGCTCTACCTCTGGCTTTCAATGCTAATCCGACATAGAATTCTACAGAGGCTCTTCCAGCCATTTGAGCCAGTCTATGACGTTTGTTGACGACTTTCAAGATTTTCTCGACGTGTTGTTTGGATTGAAGGGTTGGATGAAGTGGGGTGTAGTTGATTGAGGCTGCTAGTTGTCGATGGGCTAGGACGTCGGCGTATCTTCTGATTGGGGACTGTGGGGGCGGGATTGATGTTAGTGATTGGTGACGGGGATTGATGGGACTTACAGTGAAATGAGTGTAGATAGGAGTTGCTAATCCATAATGACCATATGATTCTTTAGAGACACTTCCACTACAGAAGTATTCTGCTGAGAGCATACATCTGGTCGCCATGATTCTAACAAGTGTATTGAATTCTGGTTCTTTGGGATCCTACGAGAATCTCAGTATATGACCTCAACATAATGAACAAAAACTTGTTCAGACTTACCACACAGTTATCTAACGAATCAGCAAGAGCTCCTGAAGAGGAAACGTCCAGCTCCATTCCTTTTCTCTTCATCAAGATATCCTGTAAAGTTTCGAAATTGGTTTTCGGTGGTGGAGCGTGGCGTCTAGTATATAAGTCAGCTAGTGGTAACACATATCGTTCGTCACACTCGTAGCTCACCTGAGAACAGCAGTAGAAGGGAAAGTCTCTTGAATCTTAGCAGCAACAGAACAATTAGCCAACAACATGAATTCCTCTACTAAACTATTAGTTTCTCTCTGATGTTTCTGTTCCACATCGATTGGTTCAGCGGATTCAGAAGAATCAAGATGAATTTTGAGTTCAGGTGAGGAGAGTGATAGAGCACCAGCTGCTATACGGGCAGCTTTAAGTTTGATAGCCAGTGTGTTGAGCAGTCGGATGGAGTTTGTGAGTGGATCATTCAATGATCTTGGCGTCATGTCAGTTGATGTTTGGTACAGCAAAATATGATAACTCACTTGTCATCTTTTCGGTTTTGAGCCTGTTCATATGTGAAAGCTTCCTTGGAAGCTATGACGGATTTAACAAATCTAACATTAACGATTTCGGCTTTATCGTTCATTTCCTAACAGAAGTCAACAAACCATCACATGAGAATAGAAATCTAAGGGACACTTACCCAAATGACTGAGAACGCTAGTCTTTCGACGAAAGGTCGTAAAGAACACAAATTGGTTCCAAGTAAAGCTGGTAACATGTCGATTCTCTTGTCTACCAGATAAACGGTAGTTCCTCGTGATGCTGCTTCGGAGTCCATTGGATTGTCTGGTAAGACGAAATGAGATACATCGGCGATATCTGTGAAAGAGTCAGATCATGAGCTGAAGCTATTGGCAATAGAAGATCTGAACTTACGAACTCCAGCTTCGATGTTACCGTTTGGAAGTTGTCTGGCATGAAGAGCGTCATCTATATCTTGACATCCTGCGAGACGTCAGTTGAAGTTTTCGTTTTCAGAAATAATACTCCAACTTACCCGGAGGATCGATACTGCAGACGATCAAATCTCTCAAATCTTCCCTATCCCTCCATTCAATCCTACCTTCCACTTTAGGAGGTACCACCCAAGTATCACCTTCGACCGGTAAACAGTTTAGAATAGCTTTACCAAAAGGACGATAAGGAACCTCGTATTCCAACAACAAACTCTCCTGTTCAGCTTCTTTGCTTTCAACTTGACCTAAAGCCCGAACGAAATGTCCATCTGGATATCGAGAATTGATACTCCAATTATCGATAGTTACCAAAATCTTTTGATCAACCAAAGAAGGTGCTTGACGGGTACGTAATCGAATTCTTGGTAAGGAAGTTGATACTGGAGTTGCGAAAACTGTTTGTTGACTTAAAGAGGTAGAGGTGTTGTTGGATAGTGAAGCTCGATCTAGATGACAGACGTAGGCTCTCCAATTTCTTTTTATTATTCCGACCACTCGTCCGGTTGGTTGAACTTCTCTTTTCACTTTTGATGTGATATCGTCAACATCCATCTTTTCGTCTTTTTCCATGACGTTTTCACGATCTGGTAACCCAGATCCTTCTTCGTCTTCAGCATCATCGTCTTTCAGTGTAACTAAGCAAATCAGTCACACTGCCAGGATGATATTCAATGGTACTTACCATCTTGGTCAACAACCTCTTCTCCGGGTGCTTTCCATTGTGATTCCGGGAATACTTCAACAACGACGATGTCGCCATTGACCGAACGGTTCATAGCCTTTCTACCAATAAGAAGAACAGGTTTTGAGAATGCAGGTGCGTTGACGGTCCCCTATAAGAATCAGTCAGCAATGTATCCTCCATTACTTGAAGGTCTATTCACCTCAAGATAATTATACTGATTAGCATTGAAATGACCTTGATGTAATCTACCAGTCTTGATACCAGCGTTCAAAGTATCTTGAGACAGATACTGAAATCCAATGTCAGCTTTGAGCACCACCATTGGGTTTCTAAATTCAGCTTACCTCATCGTATATTCTTCTACTACCTCGACCATCTCCAGTTTCTATCTCATCCACGCCGCCAACGACGAGATCAACTAATTTATCCCTCTCCTCTCCAATAAATCCATCCACATAATCCCGTGCGTTAATAGCTGTTAACCCTTCCTTGACAGCAGCTGCTTTGTTAAGCTTATCGTCCGTTAACAAAACCAATAAAGGCGGGGTGTTGGTAGAAGATCGAAGATGAGTGGGGTAGAAATGTAACGTTTGTCGAATAGCTGAACGAAGTTATTATAACCAGTTAGAAAAGGATCATTGAACTTACCTCGATCATTCTTGTCGTTGATGCCTTCACTCTCTGAACCTTCAATAGGTAAAGTCGCAGTCTCTCTTCTTTCCTCGTTCCACCAAACCCAAACGATTCTATCCTCATCTTGAATAAGCTGTTGAAGTCTGTTGTATAGTGGTAAAGATCTGTGTCGGGTTTCACGGATCGTAGTGGAAGGTATCACAATTGGGAGAGTAGCAGGAAGTGCTTGAAGTAAATCCATCTAAGAATGATAAGTTAGTTAGCTGATTTTCTCAACTGATGTGAGAACAGTGTAGCTAACCTGATGCAAGACTATATTCGTATCTATCACCAACCAATGACCTTCCCTGTTGACAAATCTTGAATGTTTCGTATACCCAACCGTAGGTAATTTGGGTTTGAATCCAGGAAACTCATCGCAGAGTGTACAACCCTCGAATCCACACGGTATATCGTCTCTAACATATCTTTCTCGTAGAACTAATGAATAAACAAGTCAGTTTCAATTTTAGATGAGATTGCAGTAGACGTACAATTCAATACCTTCCCTCTAGCTGTCTTTTTGATGAATTTAGTTTGAGAAAGTGGGAGATCGGATCGAGCTCTTTTCAAGATTTTTATTGGGGGGTGGGGTTTGATGTTGGAGGTTCCTGGTGGTAGAGCTATTGTTGCCATTTTGTCTACCTCTTTCTAGCCGATTCACAACTTGTCTTTCCACTTTAGATGGGTGGTTGGATGATAAAAATATGGATATGTTGTAATTCAACGATTGATAATTATTAGCTGGCGCTGGTTGAAATAATTGAAGTCACGTGATTCATTCGATAAAGTTCAAATTCAAGACAACGACAGCGACAACAACGTTTACAACGACGACGACGACGACGACGACGACAAGACATTCATTTTATAGATACATAGAACTGAGGAAGGATATTATCCCCTCCAGATAGAATGGCGAAGGAGAAATCAAAACCAAAAGAGATAGGTAACAAACTAAGGATAGGTTTCGTCCATCCAGATTTAGGTATAGGTTGGTGAAGCAGTCTATTTCCAAGAGAAGTTCAACTAACCCAACTTCTAGGTGGTGCAGAGAGACTAGTCGTCGATGCCGCAATCTCACTCCAGAATCTCGGTCATGAAGTGATAATGTTCACATCCCGACACGACCCAAAAAGATGCTTCGAAGAGACAAGAGATGGTAAACCGGTCTCTCATCCAACATTTCCTCAAAGCTAATTCAAATCAAAATAGGTACCTTAAAAGTCCATGTTCTAGGATCCTCATTACCCCGTTCCCTCCCCCTCATAAAACTAACAATCCTATTCTCCCTACTCCGTTCAATCCTCCTCACCCTCCTGCTCACTTTATCAATCTACCTCCCACCCCCGGCATCATTCATCAACCCCCTCTCCCCAATAAAAAAATTCGACATTTTCATCGTAGATCAACAATCTGTTTGTGTTCCCTTCTTAAGATTTTTCTTGGGCAGTCGAGTAGTGTTTTATTGTCATTTCCCGGATAAATTGCTTAGTGGAGGTTGGGATTTAGTTAATGTTGAAAGGAAAGGTGGTGTTTCGTTGTTGAAGAGGGTTTATCGATGGCCGATTGATAAACTTGAAGAATTTACTACGGGTATGTTATTTGGTTTGAAAAGGAATCATCGTTGATTGTTCAACACAGGTCAAGCCGATTTAGTCCTTTCAAACTCTACGTTCACATCGAAAGTCTACGCCAAAGCTTTCCCCTCACTCGCCAAACGACCTCCAAGAGTAGTGTATCCCTGTATAGATCCCAATTCCTACAAGGAGAAAACCAGAAGAGCTAGAAATGATGATGGAGGAGTTGGTCTACTCGTCTCGTACGTCTGTCAAATAAGGTTTCACTGCATATGCTAATGGATGTCTTGAACACAGGGATCGACCGACTTTTATCTCGTTGAATCGATTCGAGGAGAAGAAGAATGTCGCTTTGGCTATTCAAGCTTTTTCGGGACTTTTGACTGGGGGTTTGATACCCCCCGATCAATTTACCGAACTACGTCTCGTCATTGGAGGTAAGTCAATTCATCGTCCCTTTCATCACTGAAATAAACTAAAATACTGCAGGTGGCTACGACCAATCTCTTCAAGATAACGTGAACACCCTAACCTGCCTCGAAAACCTCTGTCAAACCCTCAATCTAAGTTATCATCTCCTTTCTCAATCCGATTCCAGAATCCCCCCGAAAACACAAATAATATTTATCAAGAATTTCACAAACGAGCAAAAGAATTATCTCTTGAATTCAAAATCAACGGTTGCGTTACTCTATACACCTAGTAACGAACATTTCGGGATCGTACCACTAGAGGCTGGATCATGTGGATTACCTGTACTAGCGATAAATTCCGGTGGACCAGTGGAGACGGTGATTGATCTTTCCATCGATCCATCCTCCAATTCCATTGGGAACTCCAATGGGACCGGTTTACTTCGTCCGCCCGTCATTGAAGATTGGTCCAAAGCTTTGAGTTTCTTCATCAATCTAGATCCTAAATCTCGTAAACGAATCGCCGAGAATGCGAGATCGAGAATCAAAAATCATTTCTCACTTGATAGTCTTGGTTGTGAACTTGAGAAAGCTTGTCGGGAGGTTATGGGATTAGGCGATTTACATGATAATCTCGGTGACGGGTTGATCAAGTTTGGCGCTGGGTTGATATTGTTCAGTGTTTTGGGATTGGGGTTGATATTGGCTGTTGGCTTCCTTAGGGCTGGTGGATGATTGGGTTTTTCATGCATGTTGAAGTTGGGTTTCGAATGACCAGATTTTTAAGGTTCGATCGCATTTGTTGTTCTTATTGTCGTTCTCTTTTATTTGATCTTCTTCCTCTCCCTCAGATATATCATCCTCTTCCTCATGGTCATCCTCGCTTCCACTGTCACTTCCGTTTTCTGATTCTGCCGTCAGATAAGATCTTGAGCCAGAAACACATAAGAGTAAAGGTCGAAAAGGGTGAAAACAGATTGAACCAATAGCATCTATAAATCGTCAACACCAAAAAACCACAAATCAAAGTAAAACATCACCTACCTCGATGTAAACTCTGCATAAAAACACAAGGCGGTGATGAATAACCCTCGGAAGTGGTAGACAATCCAGTGATATCCCACACCCTCACAAGTCCATTCTATAATCATCAGCAAACAAACAGCTAATAACATACCTGATCTCCAGAGCCCAAAAACCTGCCCCATGGATCAACATCGAACCAGATTCTCTGATTCGTTTCGGCATCTCGTTCCAATCTGAACAAACATTCTGTCGTGGAGATGTCGTATACTTGGATAGACGATGATCGTCTTGATGCTACGAATAGGATACTAGGATTCAGAGGATGGAACGATAACTATTGAATGATCAGTTCTGTTACACAAGTCTAGAGAGTAATATTTACCTGAGTCACACCTCCACCATCTACTCCTTCTAGATGTAAGATAGGTTCTGAAACATCTTCTGAATAAAGTGAGATCGAACCGCTAAACGTCCCAGCTGCATACGTTCCACTGAAATCCGTCGAAAATGCAATAGCAGATATAATACCTAAACACCAAAGTGAGAAATCAGTTACACTACCAAGTTGGTAGTTCAGTACTCACCCTTCTGTCCACTTTTAGCTTTTCTCGTCAAACTCGTTTTTATTCTTTCCGAATTATCAGGACCAGGATTCGAGATTTCAAGAATTTCAATGGCGTTTTCGAAACCACAATAAACTCTTTTTTGGTGGGTTAGCTAAATTCCTGTTTAACGATGGAAGGTTAGCTTACTTGCTAGCATTAGGGTTGAACGTTAGACAGAAAGGCGAGATAAATCTTTCTCGATGATCTACGATGGGATACGTTGCTCGAGTCTAGATTCAATCAATTAGCTGGAAGTACGAAGTCTTACTTACTCGTCCATCGTTCCCGTCGATTAATCTTACTGGACTGTCTCTAATGCTCACTAAGAAACAGAAGGTTTCTGGTGAATTGGCAGAGGCGGTTGGGAACCATGATACGGCGTGAACAGCGTCGGGAAGTTTAATCTCCAATGGTTTTGTGAGTTGGTCTCCTTGTGGACTACAGTAAGTAGAATTATCGCTATAGAGTTCTTACGTTTTATAGACGAATATCCTTCTGTCCTGAGTGACAGTAAGGAATGCAGATCCATCAGAGCACCTAAGAAGTATATCAGTAGGTTACAAGGTATCAATTCGAACTCAACCTAAACCTACCATCTAGCAAACGAGAAGAAATTATCTTGAATCTCAGAAGACAAATCATCGAGCTGAACACAATCGAAGATTTTTGGTGAAGAGTTGAAATCGAATTCCGGTGGAGTTGGCCAAGACGAATCTGTATCTGAAGGACCAGGTTGTCTCCCCTCATCCTGAACATCTATATCATCTTGAATTTGACTTGATTCCTCCATATTGGTTGACTGTGAACATATGGTGATTGTAAGAAATTCAATAACATCTTACCCCAGATTTACTCCAGATTCTAATGACGTGTAGCCTTCGATTCGTTATCAGTTGACAGTACCAACCGTAAATCAAGTTCAAATTCGAATCATCTTTTTCATTCATTTTATCATTGAAATTCCAACAAATATCATCGTGACTGGGCAGAATAGAAGGCTGAATAGACGTATATAAACATCCCTTTTCAAAAAACACCCAGAACATCCCGTTTCAACCCGATAGATTCATTCAACAGGTCACTCGGTCAACTCAAATCTCTGATCATTAGCTGGAGGGCATGATGGAAGCCTAAGAACCTGTAAAACTTCAGCTACTCATCATATGCTATTTGTAAGCTATCTCTACCCATGTTCTCGTTGATGGAGATACAAACTTTTTCCGACGAGCTGATCTGACTATTTTAGCTACCATCCGTCGTTGCCACAATTCACATTTATCTGTTCGTAAATAAATCCATGGTGCGATGGAAGACTTAAGAATTCATGGACTAGATCAAGATAGTCCAGGTGGAACCATATCAGCTGTGGACGACTTTATGAGAGAACAAGAGAGTTCAAGAAAGGAGAAGAACGATCAAAAATCAACGTGAGTTTAACTAATCTTACCTGAATCAATGTCTATACTGAGTCATGTTCCAAGGTCGAAGAACCTGCTTAAAACTGGAAAGAATCTTTTGGCCGGTGCGAGAGACGTCGTGAGTATATTCGAAGCTGTTGGAATCTTAATCTGACCTCGATAAGATAATGGGCAAACCATCGAAATCGAACTCATCGAAAACGAACTCACCCTTCAAGGTGGGAGGTTTCAACACATTAGGAGGAAAAGGTCACCAAAACCATTCAACACGAAAGATTCCAGATACCCATGGTGAAAGTTCTTCATCCTCTCACCGGAACCTACGGACAGGTAAACCCAACACCAGGGAGGTCAATGAGTCTCGTGGTGGATTGTTACCTAATCGTAGATTACCACCGGAATCACACAGTGTCCTAGAGTCTGATTCCGATGATCAACATCAACTAAATAACATAGCCAGCTCATCCAAAATCACATCAAATTCAAAAAGATACCAAACACGAAATCATCCTGAAGAAGAAGTTGATTTTGAATTAGTGCAACGACAACCGTCTCCCGTCAAAAGACCTGGTAATCCAAGTCCAGCTAAAAATCGACCTAGACAAACGTCAAATGGAATATCGAACTCTGATGTGGAGGTTGTTGGTCAAAGTCATTCTGAATTCCGTCGCAGGAGCAGCGTAGCAGAACCTCAACCCAGTTCCTCTCCCGTGGCCATGACTGCAGATGAACTACCGAAAGATTTCCCAGGGAATCCAAAGGTCAACTCGAAGGGTAAAGGAAAAGCAGATATCATACCTCAATATCAATCTGAAACATATCAGGATGGTCGTAGAACTAGAATTAGTGGTGGTCCAACTCAGTATCAAGCTTTCTCAAAACATTTGGCAAACCATACGGATACAAAGAACGCCATTGCCAGTGAAAGACTCACGAGAAACAGGAATTCTGCTGAACGGAGTCGAAGTCCACAGAAATCTGGTAGTCCTGGAAAACCGGTTCAATATCTTTATGATAATAAGAATAATTTGATATCTGCGGTCGAAATTCAAGACGATGAATCTGAGGTACAAGAAGACATAGAAGATCCAAATGATCCACAGTTCATGAAATCTCCATCGAAAGATTCACCCAAGAAAAAACAAGCTCTTCTTGAAAATCGTAGCAACGTCGGATCCAGGCATACACGTGTCAGTAGTGAAGAAAAACCTATCGTGGTCAATACGGATGATGATGAAATGGAGATTGTCGAAAATAAAAGGAAAGGGAAGGGGGAAGCTGTTGCGAAGTCCAATGACAGGGACTTGGTGTCTACGAAGGAAAATGTAAAGGATGGCGAGAGACTTGATTCGGTACGTTCGTCTTGTCTCGATTACTTGCATGCGTGTTCTGATGAAACTTTGTCTCGATTACTTGCATGCGTGTTCTGATGAAACTTTAGGGCGGAAAGCGTGGTACAAAAACGAACGTGAAACCAACATCAACTGGTATACCGAAGGCTAGCGATATCAACGGTAAAACAGCCACGAGCTCGACTTCTTCATTCTTGAAACCTCCAATAGTTTTCGATGCCAAATGCTACGCAAGGCTCCGTCCTGGAGATTATGATAGCATATTCTCCCGTGAAAGAGTTTCTATCACTACATCTAGAATAGAATTTCATCCCAAAACTCCATCTGACGGAAATTATTTCGGTGTTGATTATGGTGCGATGACCAGTCTCAAGGTAGATATAAATCTTTTTGGTACTTCCAGCGTCAAGCTGACATTGCAATACAGACGAATTTTGAGGATTTCACCGCTCAATACGTTGTTTTTGCCATCTCCGTTTCGATTGGCAAATTCAAGGACTCGGACACTTTCATAAACATGTTGATCCCAAAAGGCAGTACGTCTTAGCTAGATATCGATACTTTTGCTAATTTGTCATTGCCAACAGTGAATCGTCAAGAGTTCGGACGCCCTAAGACTGCAGACATTTTCATAGTCTCATCAGCGCGTGATACTATAACTCACGGCATGAGCACAATGTTGGGTAGTTTCTCAAGCAGGATAACAGGTTTTAAAGTATCGCAATGTGGTTTAGAGTATGTTGTAACTTTTCTTTTTTGACGTCAGTTTCAGTTTTCTGACACAAGTTTATTTAACAGGGAAGACGAGGTCCGAAATATACTGGATAAATGGGAACAATTGAAACGGGATCGAGATGGTGTTGAGGGTATGGGTAGACCGTCCGATCTCAGGGGTAAAGCTGGCGCTGCAGCTGAACAGCGTAGAGCAACCGGTAGGGTGTCAACATCAGTCCAATCCAAAGATACCTCGATGAAAGCGAGAAAGATGAATCAGAAAGAGAAGGAAAAGGATAAAGAGCAGGAGGATCCTAATCAATCAAAGCTCAATTTGTAGGTTCGAGTGTACTTTAAACATAATATACTGGCACTGACACCACGGTCAGTTCCGTTGTTGAGTCATCAGTCAAAACAGCGGTATCCGCTGCACGACCAAAACGTACTTCCAAACAAGTTGCGGATTACAAAGATCTCGAGTCGGATGCCGAGGAAGTCATAGAAAAAGCAACACCAACCCCTGCAGTGATTGAAGATCGTTCGACCTTGTATGTAAAACGTCATGAGGCAAGAATTACCATTGACACGATTCAGATTATTCCCTTACCCACCGACTGGACGTCGGGATTTAGACATCACCAAAGGTGAATGGATACGGCTGAAGGATAACGAATTCTTGAACGATACTCTGATAGAATTTGGACTCAAGTCAGTTGAAATCGTTTCTTCAATGGGAAAGTTGTACTAATCCAAAACTCAGATATATTATCAGTAAAATGCCACAAGAAATGCAGGATGACGTTTATCTGTTCAATTCATTTTTTTACGAAAAGATTTCGGTGAAAACTAAAAAGTTTGTTTTACCTAAATCTATCTTTCTGAGCGAATCATTGACAAGCTCGATCGCTTTAGACTTCGATATTCAGCAGAAACGAAATCTTGGCCAGCTTACGATTCGGTAAAGAAATGGACGAAGAAGAAGAATATTTTTGATAAGAAATATATCATTGTTCCCATCAACGAAAAGTGAGTTCCGTTCCACATTATCAAAGTTGCGTGTTGAACTAATTTGAATAGTTATCATTGGTACCTGGCGGTTATCGTTAATCCAGCTGGTATCTTACGAGCTCCAATCCCAGAATCTGAGATCCCTTCGTCTCCTAAAGAAGACTTGGAGATCGCTGTAGAACCCACTGCAGTTGAACACGATCAGAGACGAACAGAAGACGTTTTCAATGACCCGGGTGATCTGGATGACCTCGCGTCGGACACGGGAGATCCTGCTCCAGTCGGTACATCGACACTTGCAAATACTCCTCATCCAGATACGTCTTCAACTGATGTCGATCCTTTGGATGTGATGGACGCGGATGAAGATGCAGGAAACGATACGCTGATACTTTCGGATTCAGTCAAAGGTTTGAACTTGGAAGACGAGGTTCCTGAACTTATCGAACAGAATAAACAGAACAAATCGCCAATCAACACAGATACGCTTATAATATTCAACCAACAATCTCAACCTCGACAAAGATCTGTCCCGCCTGCAGAAGAAGAGGCTGAGGAAATAGAGAATAAATTCAAAGGGAAGAAACGACCGGATGTGAAGATAGTTGATAGTGATGAGTAAGTTTACTTCTTTGTCTTTGCTATGATGTGGGCGGCGACTGACAAGGAAAAGGTGTTTCATTTTGACATTTGATTCACTCGGTTCTACCCACAATCCAGTTGGCAACTATTTGAATCGATGGTTACATTTCGAAGCTAAAGATAAAGGTAGATTGTCCGAGGATGATGAACCTAGCCCTGCGATTTATTGGGAAGCTCAGGTAAGTTGTTCTTTATCGGATTAAGATTTTGTTGACTTCTGAGTTTAGGTACCTACTCAAACCAATTTTTATGATTGCGGAGTTTTTCTTATTCATTATGCTGAGACTCTGTTCAAAGAACCCAAAACCGTTTTAACATTTATCCAAGTAAGTCATAATTCAGTCTTCAAGTGTTAAATCTACTAACGTATGTCGTTACAGAGAGGACTTCCACATCTCAAAGCTCCAGAACGACCAGCATACGACGAAGAACTGAAACGTATATGGCTTCAAGAAATCACTCCAGAACTTCGAAGTAAATGGTGTTCATTAGTCAACGAACTACACAGGGAATATTACATGTCAAAGGGTGAAGAACCTCTTGATTTGTTTCAGACGGGTAAAGGGGCTAGCAGTAACAAGGTCAACGAGTTGAATGGTACCTCGACATCACGATCACGATCCGGATCTAAAGTCAAATCGAAATCTCCTTTTCCTGTGGGAAATGAAGGACTGATGATGCCTGGTGCTTTTCCTGTGGACAGAAAGGAAGATAGTATTCAAGATGTTGATCCCAGTTTGGAAATCACTGGTCCGCCTCCTGTTGATTTGGAACAGAGCTCGGATTTTGCTATGAAGGATGAGGAAGAGAATTCGGATATTGTAGCGGTGGTTAATAAACATAGTCCTTTACAGGACCAAAAACAGACCGAATTGGTTTTAGAGGATTATTTTCCGCCAATCGAAGAAACTCGTCCTCATCGTTATGCTCATCCTATTAATGATGATGACGTGGATATGGACCAACCGACGAATCCGACCTCACCTCAATATTTTGATCAACAATCGAATCTATCTTCATACGATGATAATCAAGAAGAAGCTGCAGAGAGTGATGAGACCTCGACCAGATCCACTAAACATGGTTATCGTACTACAGGTAGTCCTCTATCGAATCAAGCTTTTGAAGATAGGGCTCCTCAGTATGATGACGATACGGTCCAAAATGGGAATGGTACTCCCGTTCACGAATTACCCCCGGTGTTTGGTAACGAAGGACTGAGTAAAGTGGAAATGGAGGGGAATCGACTCCTGCAGAGAGCTGTGAAACGTCAATTCTCTGAACGACCAGCTATTGATCATCCTTTTAATTTACTTCCAAATGGAAGGGAAAGATCTGGTTCAGCTGGTATAGCCCTTACTCGTGGTCATGATCAAGACACAGTAACCGACCCAGGTAGTTCTATCTTCAACTTGAACCCTACCAGCAGCTTGAGAACGATGGAACAAGCCAGTTCACCAATGTCAGTCACTCCAATACCAGCGAATCATCCTCTACCAGTCATATTTTACAATGTGGAACATTTACCAAATGAGAATACACCTTCTTCATCAACCCTACCCCAAGACGACTCGACCTCACCAGCTCCACGAAAAACAGGCAAAACTCGACGATTTGATTTATCGAGTGGCTCTGAGGGAGACGACGATGGTGATAGTAGTTATTCGATTGGTGTTAATGGGAATGGTAAAAGAAAGAAAGGATTACCATCTGGTAATCAGCCTAAGAAGGGGAAGAAAAATCATAAACCACAGCCTCAGGTGAAAGAGCAACAGATTGACGATAAGGAGAAGGGAAAGACGAAAGAAGCGGCGATTAACATCGAGGATTCTGATTGATAGGTTATGGATTATTTTGAGGATGGGGTTTATAGTGTCCTTTCTTTTTCGTTCTTTTCATTTGTTTATAGTATTTACCCAGCATTGTATTTTAGTAGACTCATTCACGTTTAGACCTTTAGGATTACTTGTATAATACTCTTTCATTGACGATTTCTCATGCTTATGATTATGGTTTATGTTTACGATCATGTAGAGTTGAATGCCACCAAAAACATTACAAGATTTCTCGAAACTAAAATGCAACTGAGTTCACTCTAAACACCCCTCACCATTTAATGTTAAGTCAACCAGCAAACACGACCAAACATCTCTCATACATCAACCACACAATCCCTCGAGATCCATCGATATCATTCCATCTAAAACAAATCTCCATAACCTCCGACGAGAACGATGATAAAACCCAATCGACAGGTGGGACTGGGACCACAGGGACGACTTTATGGTTAGGCGCTCAAATCATGGCATGTTACTTACGTGAGATCTTGTCGTCTCCCAAAGAATTAGAGGGGGAGGGGCAGGGGGAGGGGGAGACTGGTTGGTACATGGAACTTGGATCTGGGATAGGTTATCTATCATTGGTCATCTCTTCTATTGGATATAATGTTTTTTCAACGGATATCGAACCTGTTTTAACGACTGTTTTGAAACCCAACATCTCGTCTGGGTTGAATATCCTCCGTGAGAACGGAATTCGACATGGTGAGATTAAGGTCACAGAATTAGATTGGTTCGATCGTTCTATATCGATAAAAGAGGAGATTAGAGGTATAATAACAACCGATACACTCTATCATCCAGATCTAATCATTCCATTATTCGAAACCATCATTTCAATAATCAACTCTCAACCGACATCTAAGAGTATCCCGATATATATAGCACTGGAGAATCGGGATCCGAGATTGATAGATCATTCTTTGGGGGTGGGGAGGGGGATGGGATTCGAGTTGAAGAGGGTTAATCATTCTAGGGTTAGACGGGGGGTTGAGAAGAGTGGTTGGGGATTTGAGGAGGTTGAATGGGAGGGGATAGAGATTTGGAAAGGGAGATGGAAGGGGTAGTTGTTGATGGTGGACGGATAGATATACCTCGTATTGAGGACATACCTCCATCTGGATACTTTGAATAGACTTGGAATACACTGCAAATCATACATTTAATACTCTAGTTTACATTTCTACGTATGACCCTAACGATTTTTATGATTTTACTATAGATATATATACCTACAAATGCTTTATGATTATTGATTCAAATGATAACCCAAACTCAAGCTCTTCTCCCACCACCACCCCCTAAAACTAATTTCGTATTCTTCTTCTTAGATTTCTTCCCACCCCCACCACCTTTCTCACTCTCCCTAACACTCCCCCTAGACAATTCATCATCCCCGCCATCCCCACCATCCGCGTTCAATCTAGTAAAAGCGCCCCAAGCTTGTTCGACCTCCCAATCGAGAGTTTCATTTCGTTGTCTGACTGGGGTGGACGATACCGTGTGACTATGTAAGGCAGTTGCGAAAGACGGTCGATGGGTTTGGAGAGTGTTCGAAGGTGATGTACCTGGTTGTGGATAGGCGTATGATTGGGAGGTTGACGATGATACTGAACCAGGTGTGAAGTTTGGTGATGACCCTAGATGCTCATCTGTGGATGACCAACCAGTCGCTGAATGGAATCCTCCTGCATGATTTTGATTCGTGGGATTAGAATCCAAAGTCGACCTAGCTAGAGCTAGAGCGAAATCTCTATCTTCAGGTAAATCTTTACCACCCCCACCAGCAATCCGTAGGTCAACAGGTAATTTTTCACGTTCAGACTTCTCCCATCGACTCTTAGCCTTATCTTCCTTCTTGATCCTATCTCTTCGTTTACCACGTCTAGCTTTGAGAGCAGTTTCAAAAGGTATCAAAGATTCCTTACCGACAATCTCTTCTAATTCAGCTTCAACAAACACAACTTCAGTTCCACTAGGTAGATGTGATAGATATTTACATCTTTTCCTGAGTTCGTCATTGATAGTTCCTGGATCGGAACCGCTTGAATGGAATGTTATCGTTTTGGGGAAGAGGGAATATGATTTGAAGTGGGACAAGAGAATTCGAATGTCTAGTGGATGAAGGAAGACGTTGACTCCTAACGAGGATTGGTAGAAATAATAAGATGGTGACGGGGGAGTTGGGATTGCTGGTTGAGTATTTGTCGATCGTTTTCTATTTCTTTTGGGTGAGGAGGTTGGATTTGGATTTTCCAGTAGATGCGGCATGGGATTTGGTCCAAGTGGATGAGCTGGAGTGATATGATTTGCAGTTCCAAATTGATTCGACTGAACAGATAAGAATTCAGTTGGTATATCACCTAACCCTTGTTCTGGAATATCGGTTTGATTCAGTATCCGACTTCTTTCCTCCCGTTCCTTAGCTCGTCTCTCCCTATCTCGTTTCTTCTCCCTTTCTCTTCTTTCACCACCAACAGCTTCTCCCCACGCATCCCTAGTCTCCCTCTCACTCTTCCTAACAAGTTCAGTTTCCAGTTCAGCTTTAACTTTGCCAATCTGTCTCTCAACTTTATCCCTCGCAGCTTTAACGAAATCACGACCCAACCCATCCCCACGAAGAAGTTCCCATTCTTTAGCTAGTTCACTCAATTCCCTTTGTAATTCGTTCATCATGTAATCAGGTGTCGCTAGCATGAAATGCGAATAAGTCAGAATGTCAGGTAGGAAATACCAAGGTGCGGTATGAGGTGGTAAAGCCTCTGAAGGCCATGTTGAAGATGTTGGAAGAGCCATTGTTGTCATTTGAGGTCTTTGGATTAATCGCATGTGTATCAAATGATTTGTTGAAGAAGATTCTTGATGATCGTGATCGATTGGTTTAGGTGTTGAGATGTTGCCAGATTCGAAACCTTCCATTTCTCCAAGAACTCCAAAATCGTGATCGTGGTGATCATGGGTTTGATCTGGGATCACCTCTTTATCTCCAGATGATTGAGAGATGTCATCGTTGTCTTCTTCTCCATTCGCCGTCCTTAACATGGTATCCGCATCAAGATATCGAACAGATTTCAACATTCCTTCGTGTACGGTATCCCCACAGATTGGACATTTAGCAGATTTAGGAACATCCGATAATTGAATATAATGCAAGATGCAAGGGAAACAAAAAATCTGTCATTCTGTCAGTAAAGAACAATACGTTTATAAGATCCAACTTACATGTCCACATTTTGTCATCCTACCAGCAACAGGTTGACTCAAACAGATCGGACAACTTCTTCCAGATTTCTCTTCCTCGATTCTACGTCTTCTTTCAGCCGCTTCTTCACCCATCCCTTCTAATTCTGATGAATCGAATGAAGCGCCTAAATGATCTGCATCTGTGGTTGTATGATTCGAACGACTTTCGATGGGATCGGAAGAAACGTATCCTTGAGCAACGGAAAGTGGTGAGAAAGTCGGAACAAGAACTTGAAGAATGTAAGGCCAGTGTAAAGAACTATCCATGGTTTAGTCAGAATGTGCAATGCAGTTTATCCACCCAGATGGTTGACTCACATATCAGGATCAGCAAAATGAGCACCATAACTACCAGTCATGGTAGGTTTCAGAACGAATCTGAAATTCGCATTAACATATTTCTCCCTTGTCAAAGCCGATCCTCTCCAAGAATCACCACGTCGACTACGTCTGGGTACACCACTTATACCTGATCCCGGTACGTTACGCTGTCTAGGTGGAAGAGAGAAATTCAACCATTGTTGTGGATTGATGGATTCCATCGAAGAGATTTCGTTATTTAGGGCGGGTTTTAATCTTGATGTTGGTGTTTGAGTATTTGGTCTGGTTGTTGGCATGATTGAAGTATTTGGAAATGGGATTGGAGGTCCAGTGAGTGATGGTGAGAGTGTTGGATAGCTTGAAATCGAACTGGTTGGATCTTGCTTGATATCAGCCAGATCGGATGGTGTATCAACCAATCGAGATGAGAATCAACTCGATTCTGATGTGACTGCCCAAATCACGATTGTGTGCAGATACAAATTACAATGTAGAAGGTGGAAGTGTAGATGATGCCTGGAGTGTTATGATAATGACCCTATCCCCTCTTTCGAGGTATTTGGATATAAGAGAAAGAAGAAGAAGAAAGAAAGAAGAGAAAAGAAAAAGAATAATAACGCGTCACAACCATCCTATGGTATGGCCACCAACGTTCATTAAGTAATCCCGTAATAAACAGTAACGAATTCATCCGATAACGACAACGACGGCGACGACAACGACCACGAAGTTGACTACAACTATCATTATCACCATCATCAACACCAACAATGTCAACTCCACAAGAAAGAATAGATCTTTTAAAATCAAATGATATCCCAGGTAAACCAGCTTCCACAACAAATTCATTCCTAAATCTAAAACTAACACCCCAAAGGATACATCTACGCTGCCCTCATCCTAAACGGTGGGGTTATGGGATATATTCGTCGAGGTTCAAAAATCTCTCTTGTGTAGGTTCATTTGGTTTCCACTGTTCAAGGAATGTGCTGACGAGCACACAGAGCTGGAGGGGTTAGTGGTCTCTTAGCAGGGTATGGGGCATATGTCAGTCTACTTCCCACAGTGCCATTGTGATGTACGGACTGAAATCGATTTAGAGGGCATCGCAAAACCCAAGAGATGTCTATCTATCTTTAGGTCGGTCTTCATCCATATTTCGAAGTCTTGTCAGCGACTGACTCGAAGTTGACAGGTGTCTCATCATTATTGGCCATTGCTATGGGTCAACGATTACTTAAAACTGGTAAATTCATGCCAGCAGGTTTAGGTGAGTTTGTTGTTCCATCTACGAGGATTTGATCACTGATGAGATATTTATATTTAGTCACCGTAAGTATTGGTTTCTAGTTCGGTATGCTGTCTCTTGCTTCAACTGACATGGTTAGATCCTCTCTCTCGTCATGGCGGCACGATACGGATTGAGATTATCATAGATACAATTCGCTGCTTCAAGGACGTCTCTATCGAAGCTTATTATTACCAGATTCATACCGAAATACCTGTTTATGCAATTATCACCCCTCATCACATCCTTGACCATCCTATGATACTTACCCTAGCTCTTTCATGTCTGACAACAACAGTCCATTGATTTCGTAGTAAAGTTGATATTATCCCGAATCGTTTGTTTTCTAGGATCACCTTCATTCAGCTCCACTACATGATAAAACTCAACAACTCCTTCCTTCCAAACTCGGTATTTCATACCTTTGTCTCCATCAATCGGAAGAAGACACAAATCGCTTAAACTCACCTTTGTTACTGTCCTTCTAGCTTATTTTTGTACTTTTCACTAGTAGAAACAATATTTTTTTCTTTTCCCCCTCTTTCTTACTTTCATTCTCTACCAACAAATCGCCACCAAGATTTTCAGAATTTTCACCAAATCAATCACACCATGTCAAAAGCTTCCTCTTCAAAAATGTCAACTCAAGACACACCTACTACAACTATGTCAGCTTCAACAAGTTCTCTCGCGCCATTCAGCTACCATTTTGCTCCCTCAATTGTGGTTGGCAAATATCAAGACGGTCAGGATGGAGCGGTCTTTAGTTGCGCATCAAAAGACTTTCCGGAAGACAAGATTGGGTCAAGATTAAGTGTCTTGATCTCTAACTCCATGGAGCAGGAATTACACCACACATTCAATTTCACTAACTCTATATCTGAAATGCAACCTCAGCTCAAAGATCACTTTGGTACTCGTATCAACTACATCAAGAAACACTGTAAAAGTATTGCTAAAACTCTTGGTCTTGATGTTAAAGAAGTTTTGATGTATTCTGTAGACCAAGAGCTTCTTAAGCCAATCTCTTGCTCCCCATACCAACTCAATCTCAACAGTCAAAACGCCTGGGATGATTATAATTCTGTGGCAGTCTACCCTACAGAATATGAGGTAGAAGTTGGTGGAAAAGATCTTGATTGTTGGTGTGCCGCCTCACTGAAAATCAAAGATGAGGATCTTCCACCACCATATAGTCAGTAATAGTGTGGGAGAGGAGATTGGGAGGGGAAGAGAAGTTTTATTCTGTGCTATGTTGCTTAGTAAATGTTTGATGTATGGTTGTTCAAATTCCTGTTCAGTACCTAGAAATGCATCTTTTGGCATGGGTGAGAAGTGGCAAACAGATTGGGAGGAGTCACTTCTCAACAGTCTAGCAATGAGCCCTTGAAAGCAGATACCAGTACTAGACTTAATGGTCCATAAAGATTTCTTTTTTGGCTTGACTTTGTGAAGAGTGTGAAAGGATTTTGGACATGTCATTGGAGGAAGGCAATCCTGTTATTCACCTTTGTAGGTCCTTCTAATTGAGTTGATAACACATTATCTCTTGTCAATTCCTCATTTTTACTTTTATTTCCTACCATTAGTTTTTCAACACATCTCCCAACAGTAACAACAATTCATCATACCATGTCAAATACTTTCACCAATTCAACTCAAGTTCCAGTCACTCAAGACACAACAAATTCAACCAGTCTCACCAAACCTCTCAGACCTTTTGTTTAACATCTTGCTCCATCTATAATGAGGAAAGGGTCTGGGCCAGATACATGTACACACTACCAGACCGTGGTTGTGCATGGAAGAGACTATGAAGACACAGACGCAAATAAGTTGGGCCAGGAGCTTATCAATATCTTTCACTCTCCAGCAAACATATCAAAGTACGACATTCCTTTTTGGGATTCAATGATTGAATCAGAAAAGAAGCAAGCGCTAGCTGAGAAGTACAACCGCTTCCTTGATTTCACTCGAAAACACTGTAAAGAAGTTGGTAAGAAGTTGGGTCTCAATGTTACTCAGGGTTTACTTTATGCTGTAAAAGAAGAAGATTTTAAGAAGGTGATTCGCCATAATCTATATCCGCTTTGGCATGAAGATGTTAGTGAATGGGCCGATATTGAGTCCATCAAAGTCTACAGAACAGAACAAGAACATCATGGGTCTGAATTTAGTTATATAGCTTCATCGAAAGTCCGAGAAGATGAGGAAGCTCTACCAGCTTATAGTGAGCACTAGTCAAGGTGGCATTAGAGTTTAAGAGAGGAGGGGCAAGTAAGGATTGTTTTCAGTAGCTCAATTATATTTTTATACAAGGAATAGTTTAATCCTATTTGAGAAAAGGAAAGAATGTGCTCCACTTGTAAGACGACTGCAACGCTAGAAGCAATGGAGCTCAATGTAGTGCTTCTTAGCACCGCTTTTTTCCTCAACAAAGGTATGATTTTCGAGATTGACGATAAGAGTATGTATCGAAGATGGCAATCGGTTAGTAGCCTGTGTTTGTTTGCATTTTAATACCTTCCCAATCGTTCTCAGAGTGGTTCACTGAAAAAAGGTGTCCTTCAGTATTTTTTTTTTTAACCTGTGTTGTTTAAATTTTCGTATTAGACAAGGCTACTCAACCCCTTATCTTCTTATTGACTAAATCCTACCATTTCGAAGGTAAGAATTTATGTACTTCAAAAAGACTTCAAAAAGACTTCCTAGGAATAGAAAATGGGAGAAGACCATGTAGCGACGGATCGTCTTAGCGTATTGCTATCCTAAAGACCGCTGAAACAGTGTTCCCGGTCTTGGGTAAAAAATCTGAACTCCAGTTTACATATTGCTTCGACATTGACCGGCATGATGAATGACCAAATAAGCCCAATAAACGATGAAGTCAATTTTTCATTTTTTGGCTATTGCTTATCAATCTTCTACTCGTTATATGTTATTCATAACCAAAAAACTTTCCCCTTTATGAAACACCAAAATCATATCAGTACGAACAGTATGTACTCTTTGAACACACATGCTTATCTACCACGAATAACGAGTAACAACACACTCTCCATTGTTAAACCTTTCACGAGGATCTTTCCATTGTATAGACCATATTTCATTGTACTCTCCCTTGACAAATGTAGAGAGATCGGTATCTGGATCGGCAACCCAGCCCCAGTCTTCAAATGGAGGGGGAAAGGAAATAGGTTTAGGTATAGGTAGACCTATCGTCTCTTCGTTCGTAGAGTTTTGAAGTATAAACTCGGGTTGATCGGGGTTCGTGTATGGTCTCATAATAGCTTGACCTTTAAAGCAGAAGCCTGTTCCACAACTGTCAGCTTCATCATCAGTAAGCAAATAACAAGAGGCAACACTGGTCTCTTGTTGGCTGAAATCGGTGGCCGGGTGTTCTTCATAGAAGCTATTGAGCCCACAATTTGTACCATTCTCATCTTTTAATATGATATCTCTAGCTTCCAAGGTAATCCCAGAACCGATTTGGGTGTTTCTCGTCAAATCTGTCGGACAATACCCATTTCTGCTCAGGGTAAAGAAATGTTTATCTTCGAGCGATCTTAAGATCTCTTTTGATCCATCATCAGGTATTCCGACCGGTAAGAACTTTGGGTAATAGAATTCCCTAAACTGTGCTGGGTGTTGTGTTCTGACGTGGAGATACTGAAGTTTACCGAAGGCTGAGATTTTCTTGTATCTGTGACGACTGATGTTGGATAGGTATTCTGATACGTTGATGATTTTTGACATTGCTTTTGCAGAGCTGAGAAGTGAAACTATGTAGACTGGTGGGGTTTCGAAGAGAAACTTGCATGCTTGTGGAACCATAGAAGACTCTTGAATGTTTAGAAGACAACGTCCAAGTGAAATAAGTACTCGTACAAAGGAAGAAATGCCATCGAATGCCAATTGAAATTGTGCCACATAAACAAACGGATATTGGAGGATAACCGTGTAGACTAAGTCACCTTACTCACCACCACACCACATTCAATGGTCATCTCATACTAATACTTGTACTTTCATCTACATAAATTGATATCATACATCACAATGTCAGCTCCAAATACACCTCCAAGGCGGCCAGAAAGGAAGAGAGATACTGCAAATTCAAGAGACTTTAGACCCAAAGATCCATCGATAGAGAAAGCTTTACAGTTGTCAACTTTCGAGGTATGTTTCCGTCGTCAGATTCACAAACTAGGTCCAAAGATTAATAATGATATTTTTATCATAGAATGCTTATTCTACAGAGGATTTCATTGGTACTCTTTCAGAAAAATTGATCGTTGAGTCCAAAGCAGATCCCGGACGTAAGTGTTATGCCTTGTCGACAGTTCGGGCTTTAATCACCCCCTTAGCGTTTAACCCAACGCCATTCCTGCAGACTTTCTCACCTGCTTTGGACTCATTGTTAGCTCTTAGACAACAAGTAGCTGAAAGGACCAAGAAGATGGAGACGGATGTTCGACGAGCTGAGAGAGAATACGGAAGACGGTTACGTGAATTAGATGGAGGTTTTGAGGTAACACCCTAATATTTGTTGTGAGGAAAGTGCTTAACATAAAATGCAGGCCATTGGAAGCTCTTTCTCAACTCTTGAGAGTAAGATCTCTGATGTTGGAAGGACAGCTGTAAGAATAGGTATGTCATAAACCTGCCGCAGATTGAATCATCATTGACGTTTCTAGGTGAACAACTTGAATCTCTTCACTTGACGCGATCAACGGCGCAATCGACTTCTCTACTCTTATCATATTACTTATCCCTAGCTCATCAATCATCCATAACTCCGGATCCCAGTAATCCACAATCGGCATCGACCACTCCACTGGAATCACTATTTGCAACAAGAACATCGCGCGAGGGACGAGCACGACTCGCTATCATTCTCAGAAGACTTATGGCGGTTGCGAAAGATGTCGCCGATAATGCTAGTGCAGCGGCAGCTGAAGCTGAAGCCATGTCAACGCCTAAAGAAGCTACTCCAAAACTGGGCAACGGTGATTCAGCTGAACCAGGAAGCCTGGATGGTGTTGTTAGTGTGAAGGTTGTTGGCAAACGTCGAAAGGAGAAAGAAAAAGCTGAGAGAGTGAGAGATGAGATTGAGAGATATTGTGAAAGGTTCGAGAAGGAGGTTTTGAGATTGTTTGATCGAAGTTATAGAAAAGGTGACCCAAGGATGATGGCGGTAGGTGTCTCATTTCTAACCACAGGACGGTATTAACCTACATTCATAGCATTGCGCAAAGACTCTACTTGACTTTAACGGCGGTACATCATGTGTTCAGATCTACGTTAATCAACATGACTTCTTCATATCCAAGGATCGTTTGATTGAAGAAGCTCAGAAACAAGAGTCACCGGTTGTTGGCGATGAAGGAAAGAAGGTTGACCTGTGAGCTATACCGTTCAATACTTGACGCACAGCTGACCCGTTGTAGATGGCAAACTATTGGGGATCCCGATTCTCCACCACCAACTGCTGAACCAGGAATGGATGCCTTGTTCAAAGAGATTCGCCTAGTTGTTAGTCAAGAAGCTCAAATCATCAAAGCTGTCTTCCCAAATCCTTCTGTCGTGATGCAGGTGTTCTTGCAGCGTGTTTTTGCTCAAGTCGTGAGTAAAATTTGAGACATTTTAACTGATCATCTAGATACAACAACATTTTGAACAACTTCTTTCCAGAGCTGCAACAATATCAACTCTAGCGGTTCTGCGGATCCTGAACCTGTTACATTCTGCTTGTTCAAGTCTGGTCGAAGATCTTAAAGCCTACGAATCGATTTTAGGTACATCCGGTGCATCTTCATCCAAAGGTGCTGCCGGTGCAGGACCTTTGGCAGGGATGCTTGATCACGCTATGGAAGAGATCTTCGTTCCATGGTTGGAGGGAAGCAGATATCTTGAGAGTGAGAGTAAGAATCTTGTGGAATTGTTTGCTGGTTTGTTGAGTAGATTTACGAGATACCATGTGAGTGTTCTGTAACATTTGATCTTCCTATTTACTGATTTTGTTTAGGAAACCGTACTCAAAGCCAAACCAAATTCGTTACTCGACAGAGTTGTCCACCAAATCTCATCAACGAGTACAGCTGCAACGTCCACAAGTACGGCATCTGCTGCAGCAGCAGCTATCTCGAAATATGCGAATGTCTTCACCTCATCCGCTGCTTCGGCTTCAAAGGCTCTGTCTTCCTCCACCATTACGTCTCCTACATCTTCGCAACCCAAAACCCTTCACCCAAACAATCCAGCTCTGCATAGGTTAGGTGAACCACCGCGATCAGGAGCTGCGACTCCTATCAATCGCCCTGGAATGGCGAGACAGGAATCAACAATGGGTGGAGTCAATCGAGGACTCGATGAGAAAGTTTGGTCGGCTGATGGAGTCCTTACTGTCGACATGGCTGAGAGAATGTTGAGATGGCACGCAGAAGCTGTGGGTAGAGTCTTGGAGCTCAGTCAAAGTGGTGATGTGTAGGTCGTCCTCAACTATTCTGTTACTGACTTTAGTGCCAAAAATGCCTCTGCACTAAGTAGAGTTCTCGCGGAAGCTGTCGGTCGAACCTTCATAGAAACAGCTTTAGATTCGTAAGCCACCATTCAGAATTTTTTCCTGATTTTCCAGCGCCCTCGCCAAACTTGAACAGCATGACAGTAAACTCGAGCCTGATTTGACACCGTTAACGGTGCTCAAACCCGCTGATCTCATTTGTCATCTCTGGCAGAAATACACGTCAACTGCCTTGGTACCGTTAGCAAGCTCTACGCCGGCGGTGAGACGTGAAATGACAACATCGAATACGCACAATGTCGTCAGAATGGAAGGAAAAGTCAATTTTGTAATTCAAAAAGCTTTAGATTGTGAGTAGAACATAATTAGAGTTTGACTAACCCTTAGCAATCATTGCATGGTTAACTTTCTTACTCAAGAAACAGAAAAATAACGATTTCAAACCAAAGAACGACGATCTCTCTTTTGCTCGAAATATCACTGAACCTTGTCAGCTGAGTTGCGAGTTTTTGGAGACTGTCCGCGATCAAGCCAATGAGGGTATCAGTGGTAAAAACAGTGAAGTGTTTTTGACGGAGGTCGGAGTGGCTTTCCACAGTTTGTTGTTGGATCATTTCAAGAAATTCCCCGTCAGTCCGACGGGTGGATTGATGTTGACTAAGTGGGTACTGTCGCGTGGGCTCACACTGATTTTTCTAGGGATCTTGCCACCTACCAAGAGACAATGTCAACTTACCACCTTCCAGCCATCAACGATCGTTTCGACATGTTACGTCAATTAGGCAATTCATTCATCGTCCAACCTAACGTTTTGAAATCCTACATGACAGAATCTCATCTAGGTCGAATAGACGGTAGACTCCTTAGACCATATTTGGCTCAACGAAGTGATTATTCACAATTCTCCAGAAGTCTTAATTTCGATGACGATGATCACACGGTTCCTGAAGTTACTGCAACAAATAGACACGGCTCGAGTATCGGATCAACACTTTTCCGTACTTCCAACGCTGGTAATCGATTGAGTATGATGTCGGGGGTTGCTGGTGCTGGAATGGGTAAGTTACGGGAGATGTTGAAAGAACTCGATACGGAGGAACCGAGATCGACGGTTAATCGGGGTAGTGGAAGTGGTAGTGTGAATGGATCTATTGGGGGTGGATTCGCGAGAGGTCCTCCGGTGATGTATATGGGGATGGGGATGCACTGAGCGGAGTTGTTGTTTAGTGGTTGGATAGCGTGGTTGGAGTGTTTTTCGTGTTGTTGAGGTTGTATCTTTTGGATTACGATTATGTATAAATTGTCACGGGCAGACGATATCGAGTGGAGTTAAGATGCTTTGTTCTCAAATCAGATGCATCCTTTAAAGTACATAAAAACATCTAACCTCTAAAAGCATACTTCGGTAACCCCTTGATACCGACATGATATTTGAAAAGATGACCTCCATCATCATTAGCTTTCTTAGTGGATGAACGATCAGAAGCACTAGCAATGTAGAGAGTATCATAATTCTTCCCTCCCCAGGCGGTGCAAGCCATGTTCTTAGCCGTGAATCTAATATCTTTGACATGTTTACCATGTTGGTCGTAACACATGACACAGTATGAACCCCACATTGCGATCCACAAATTTCCTTCGACACTATCGAAGAATTGTCAACATGGTATAGAATGAGATGGACGGGCTAGCGACTTACTCGCAAACCATGCCATCGGGTTCACCACCTAAAGCCCTTCTGTCAACGAATAAACGTTTATTACTGATGTTTCCTGTTGGGATATCGAAATCATATGCGAAAATGAGTCCAGCAGCGGAGTCATTGAGATACACTGTGAACGGATCAGATATTATACGTAGCATAGTAGTGTTTTAACTCACTGATCTTGTTATCTGGACTCCAAGCTAAACCGTTCCCACATATCAAACCGTTCTCCATCAGATGAAGAGAACCATCTGGATCGTATCTCCACAACCTCCCAATCGGTTGATAGCTATCAGGAACTTTCCCTGCCCCCATAGCCAGAGCTTTTCGATCGATCTCCGCAAGCCAGAATCTCCCTTGACAATCTACACCTCCATCATTGAATCTCAGAATATCTCTTTGATCGGTCGGAATGATTTCTTTCAAGATTTCTAGTTCACCAGTGGTTTCGTCCATAAAAGCTACACCTTGGAAATAGGCGCAGATGTATCCTGGCTTGTTCTCTCGGAAACAGGCTACGGTGACTGAATCTGATAATTTGTGGATTGTTGGTTCGCCCTCTGCATCACCAGTCTCTGGGTTTAGTTTGAGGATGTGGAGCTCGGCTGGTTCTTGTAGACAATCGACGTAGTGTAAGGTCGAGTCTGATTCTCTGTACAGAGGTGCTTCTCCAAGTACCATGGGAGCGTTTAATGTGACCCATGGTCCACCACCTTGAATCTGTTCGACGCCCACTTCACAACCTGTGGGGTAAAGATCCTAACCGAAAATTAGCGTTCGTAACTGGTTGAAACTTCAATAGCACTCACGACGATCTTTACATCAGCAGGATGTTTACCGAAATAGGAAGCCACTTCCGCACACATATCTCTAATGAGAATCCTTGCCATGTCGAGAACACCATCCATAGCCTGGACAGCGTGAGGGACACCAGGATAGGTAACCACTTTAACGTCTTTACCGAAAGAACGTAATTTTTCACCATAAGCTTCACCCTCACTTCGAAGTAGGTCAAGCTCAGCCAAGGCTATGTAGACCTTGCTAACGTGTTTCTCGAAGTTGACGTCAGGAGCCAAGTAAGGAGAGGAAACCCAATTGGACCAATCCTCCTTGTTTGGGAGGTATTGGTTACGATCTGTTTGTCAGAACTGGATTTCATAATTGACCTACACCACAACATCTTGGCATCGGGAAGTCCTGGACAGTATCTGTTCACATCCCATGATTTGTATGAAGAAGGTTCTGCGGTATTATCACACACTGGAACACTGACCACAACCTTATCCTTCAGTGTCACTCTAACATTAATAACTCACAAAGTCAATTTTCAAATTCTCAAGACCAGCTTTTTGCGCAACCATGAAAGCCAAATTTCCACCAGAACTAGATCCGCCAATACCGATTCGTCCAACATCAGCTCCAAGTTCAGCAGCTCCGTTCTCCAATACCCATTTGAAAGCTATATCGTTAGTCAAAGTCATCAAATCTCGGTACTCACCATTCCAAGAATCATCACTTCCAATAGGGAATTGATATTCTGGTGCGAGTCTGTAATCGACAGTCACTACTATACAGCTAGCTGCATTACAGACTCTGGTGCAGAATGCGTTCTCGGCGGAAATGCCACCAAGAACCATCCCTCCACCATGGTACCAAATGAATATTGGGAGAGGGGCTTTGGAAGTGGTAAAGGGGAAGAAAACACGGATGGAAAATCCTCCAATATCAATACTGCACACTGTCAGCTACTGAGTAACCCTATAGATAATCTACTTACTCTCGTGTTTCAGCTACTGGTAATGGAGCTTCGAGATCACAAGACAAAATGAGCGAGAATTCTGGTGAAAGTGGGGGAACGACTTACGAGCTCCACCTGGAACAGCGGGTTTGCTTCTAAAAGCTGGATCCCATTCTAGTTCTTGTACCATTGGTGCATCAGCCATATTTTCATTATAAAAATCCTAAGAGAGAGTTAGTGGTGTCATTTCCTTCTGCGGGGGGGAGATTTACAGCATATTGTTTGTCAAGTCTTGAAAGGACTGAGGGATGGATTGGGTTTCGGGGTGTATGAACTGCTGTTGGCATTTCAAAATGGACAATTGTTTTGTGAGGCAGATGGTGATGTTGATCAATGATATTTACAGCCGTATGAGATGATTGAGTAAAGTGTAAATAGGTATCTCTGTGAGATAAGTGGAAGCTTTTGTCATGTCATTCAACCGGCTTCCTTATCGCAGAGTGGGTAAGGTGGTTCAAGCAAATCAGTTCGGCAACTTGCCTCAAAGTATTTTGCCAGAATTCAGCCCGTCCCGGCTTTCCATAGTTCCCTAGTATGGTGGACCGCCCGAACGATAAGGGTTTCGATTGCAGGCATTTTTCGGCAAATCTGCTTAAGCCAAGGACGATAAGCTGTTGATTACTTATCGTCTTACATCCCATGACTGATACGATCATCACCAGAAAGCATCTATAAAGAGTGGGGAAAGGAGATCGTCCTTATCCCAACTTCCCCCATTACCTTTATCAATTGTAGTCGAGTAAAATGTCACCTCCTCCAGGTCTCACTTTCGCCCAAAAGGTCAAATTCGCTTTCTCTTCACCATCTAATTTCAATCAAGCTATCACACTTGATTCAGCTGCTTCGATCTTCATCAACGAAGATCTTGTACCATCTCCACCAAGTAAATGGACTTGGAATACTTTATCGTTCTTGTTCTAGTAAGTTGTTTCTCTCGTCTTTCCATAGTCTACGTCTAATTTCCAATTTTTTTAGTTGGTGGTCTGAGAGTTGGAACGTATCTACTTGGTCTATCGGAGCCAGTTTGATCGCTTTAGGAGTGAGTCCTTAAGGTGTACAGTGATATGTCTAGTTAACACTCTGCTTCAGTTATCAGTTGGTGACGCTCTTCTCGTTGTTCTCTTCGCAAATATTCGTCAGTTTCTTCCGAATCCCCTCTAGAGAGAAATACAGTCGCTAAATTGTTCCCAGTATCTGCCGCTGTAATCGTTCTCAATGGTGTTGCAGCCTCGAAATATCATGTCGGGTATCCTGTTCTTGCTCGTGCAACATTCGGAACATGGGGTCATTATTTTTTTGTCACTATTAGAGCCATCTTGGGAATCATTTGGGTAAGTCTCCTATCTAGTGCCAGACTAATCTCAAGGGTGGTGTACAACTATACTTTGAGGGTCAATTCATCTCGATCATGCTCAGATGTATCTTCTCTGGATGGACTAGTGTTCCCAACAACATCCCAGCCGATCAAGGAATCTCTACCCAAGTTCTCGTTGGGTTTTTGCTTGCTTTCCTCGCTACAATTCCTTTCATGTTTATTCATACCACCAAGATCCGTCACTGTGAGTGAATAATGAATAACAGGTATCTGATTGAATAGTGTTCACAATCAAGTCATTCATTCTACCCGTTTGTGGATTAGGGCTGGTCATATGGGCTACCACAAGCAACGGCGGAGTTTCAGCGGGAGCTCTCTCAACACCTGTCTCCTCTTCTTCCACATCAGTATTCGCATTTGCTGTCCTCGCACAATTCAATTCTGTAATGGGATCAAACTCTGCACTTTTGGTCACTGTCCCAGATTTGGCTAGATACAGCAAAAAACCAAGAGATCAGGTTTGGGGTCAATTGATTGGTCTACCTGTCGGGCAAATCCTTTGCGCTGCTTTCGGTATCATTACCACCGTAAGTCTTTCTAAAAGAGTCATCACTGACGCCAGTCTGCGGTCTTGAACATGTGGGGCATCGCTTATTGGAACCCATACGACCTTCTTAATGGTATTCTTGACGAGACCTACAGTCCCAAGAGTAGAGCTGGTGTATTTTTCGCAGCACTCTGTTTCGCTTTCGCAACGCTAGGAACGTCAGTTGCTTGTAACATCATTCGTAAGTACTTACAAAGGAGTGATCTGACGATTAAAGCATTCGCCGCCGATGTCACTTGTCTTTTGCCCAAGTATATCAATATTATCAGAGGACAGTTCTTGTGTCTCATCATCGCTTTCGCAATTACCCCATGGCACATTCTCACCTCCGCACCGTCTTTCCTCAACTTCCTCGGAGGATATTCCATCTTCCAAGGGTCTGTGGTTGCGATAATGATCGTCGACTATTTCATCATTCGACGTGGGAACTTAGATATTCCAGCAATGTACACGACCTCTTCATCCGGTAAATACTACTACACAGCTGGCGTAAATTGGCGAGCAATCTTTGCTTTCATTGTCGGATTCGTCGTCCCCCTTCCAGGTTTCATCGGATCCTTCGGTACCACAACAGTTTCGACCGCCGCTTCAAACATGTTCGCCCTTGGTTGGTTGTTATCATTCGTGATTGGAGGCTTAGGTTATTGGATCGCTTGTCTCATATTCAAAGTACCAGGTCACGAGGATGCAAAGCGACCATTTGGTGACATGGCAAATGACGATTGGGTGTTACCGGATGGGGAAGGTAAAGAGAATGAAAATAGTTTCAGACATACTGAGGCTGAGGACGAGAAGTTGGCTTCAGCAGTCACAGGTGTGCACAGTGTCTGAGTTTAGTTGGAGGATGAATTAGTTGTTAGATTTATCATTGAGCTGAAGAATTTCGTTGTGCTTTTGTTCTGGTTCGTTCGTAATATGTAGACCTTGTTGGAGTTCATATATGCGTCGATGTGAATTCACTAAATTTCCACAGTCATATACTGTACTTGTACAATTATACTGTATGTTCCTTTACAACTTAACTGCGTGTCAGAGCGAGTCATATTTTTCAGTGTAAGCGCATAGTATCGAACCTCAATGTATTTTAGGCGATGAAGATCGTTTGTAGCAAAAGTGAGTAACCATCAAATATGTGCATGTATTGAGAATCTGTCCTATTTTTACTTATGAACTAAATTGCTATCCATCATAAGCAACGAATTCGATTTCAACATCAGTTCCTCCAGCAGGTAATTCCGCTACCCCAACACAAGTCCTAGCAGGTTTTGGAGAAGGCATCATCTCTTTCCAAATCTGCAATCCAAAAACGACGTTAGTCCGAACAAAAATAGGATCCAATAAATCATGGTACCGACCTCGTTGACCGAATTGAAATCTCTTGAAAGGTTCGAAAGATAGATATTAGCTTTGACGACGTTCTTTAAAGTCATTCCGGAGGCTATCAGGACTTTCTCGAGATTCTGTGTAAGTTTTAGTGTGTGTCCGGATACTTCAGAAGATTGTCATAAGTACCTCGATCACTTGTCGCGTACGATCTTGAACCTACAACCCGGGGTTTAGTCAAGTACAACAGAAACTTTTTTCTTGACTTACAGTCCCCTCAATCATATTCCCCTCCTTGGCCATACCAACTGAACCACTGGTGTAAACATAATCACCAGCTCGAACAGCTTGAGTGTAATAATTGCACCTATCAATAAAACCCTCTTTTTCACGTTCACTCACAATATTTTCCAAGGGAGCAGGTGCTTCTGTGGTGAGTACGTGTTCAGCTGGCATTTTTCAATGAATAGGGGAAGCAATTCAACACAAGATGTGCAATTAGTTTCTGTGCTTTGTGAAAAGGTATGTCCTCGTAGGACCGGCTAAACACCAAATGCATAAGAAGTTGGGCAAAATACTCGGCAAGCTTGAAATGTACCGTGGATCGACGGTATCTCGCGGTTGTTATCTTGTGTGGCCATCCCCACCTTATGGCCAGAGTTGATAAGTAACCAGGGAATGTGGCTTTGAGATCGCTGTTTCTGATAGGATCTTGCTTTTCAGGCAAACAAATTTGATAAATCTACCCGGCGCGAATGAGTCCGTTGAGATAGCCTGGCTGTCTTCATGTCATTGATCACATCACCTGGGCACGATGACAAGAATTGCAGTGTGCCATTGCACTCTACGCAGGCACTTGGTTAATCATATTGGGTCAAATTACAGTATCATCTGACGTCGTGTTCTTTGGTAGATACGCAGAGTAATACATGAATTTATCTACATTTACATGCCCCATGACATCTACTGATCTTCTTGTTGATCCCAAAGCCATGACATACTAGCTTCAGCATCAATAGTTGGCATGGCACCTTGCATGAATGCAGAAAGGTCATCACCAAAAGTATCAAATATCGGGTCAATAGGGTCGAAGTTGATCTGTGATTGGGCAGTATAATCCATGAGACTCTCTTGAGGTAGTACAGGATGAATCGGAGCAATTGAAGTTGTCATTGGTATCTGATACGTGATGTGCTGTGAAACGGTATCTCTCATATTGTCACTTGAACCGAAGAACGAAATCTGCGGTGGCGGAACAGTGTTATTTTGAGAAGTAGGTGTTTTCGTTTTTTGAGTATCAGGAGAAAGGACGTTGGCACCTTGAGATCGTGGACCATAAATGCCTACCAACTCGTCATCGAGCGTTCTTTCTTCTCTGACCGTCGCCCGGAAAAGACCATGATCCCTTTCATTGTTGACACCAGCAGTTTGTAAAGCGGAATGCCATTGTTTTGCCACTGGCCAAGCTATGTTTTCGTTAGTATCATTGAGACTCAACTCAGATTGAACTTACAATCAGATAGCTGTTCCAAGATATTTACACAGCGACGGAAAGATGCTTGAGCATCACTAGCACGTTCTGGGCAGACTTCAAGTCAGCTGGTAATTTAGAAATACAACTTACTTTCTGGCCATTTCCATAGATAACTGAACACATTACCACACATAAACACACCAAACACCTGAACACTTCAGTCTTATCGATAGCAAAGTGACCTACCATGATGGGAGGAAATCCAAGGTCGACAGATCTCATTCCGAAAAACATCTCCACTTGACTCAACAGTTGTTCTGAATTATTTACCATTTCTTCGGCCATCTTACGCCAGAATTCTCGATTTTCTGGTGTCATCTTGGCTTCTGGGTCGGTCGCTGCTGCCATGGATCTGATCCCGTTAGTCCACGTTGATATGATACGACGTACGAGAGATACATTCGTCTGATTACGATATTTGACAAACGCGTTATGAGAGTGATGGAGAGATATGCCTGAGATGAACAGATGAGTTGTAAATCTGGAGAAGAAAACAAGTAAGTCGCCACGTACAAGATCCACACCTTCCACAATCATCCCTCTCAAATTGGTTATACTGAAACGATGACGAGCGGGTAAACCAGACTCAAAATCCATCAAAGCAGTCAAAAGTGATTGACTACTTGACGTCCAAGGGGTAAAAGTACCTTTATCACTAGCTCTACAAGCATGTCTTGCAGTAAGACTCCAAAGGATTTTGACTTGAACCCTGGAAATGGTTAAGCCTATATCAGATCGACGACTTACAATGAAGCAAACAGAGATCTCGGTTCGTTTGAAGGGTTTTTATCCGATTGTTGAGCTGCCAGTGTTCCAGCGAGTGAAGCACGAGAGGTTGGGACGATACCAAAAGTGAAATCTGATTCTTCACATGGTAGCAGAACATCGATCTCTCCTAGAGCTACGAAGATTGGTCGATTTTGACCAGAAAGTAGATTCTCATGACAGGTGATAGCCCAGAATGTTCGTCTACCCAGTCAGCTCAGATTCATTTCGTACGACTTACCTGGCAACTTCGGACTCTATAACTTCTTCAGGACTCGCGGTTGGGGATAAATGATACGTGGCTTCTTGATGTAATCCAAGAAATCCAGCCACTGTTTATCAGTATGAATATAAGCACCAACTCACTTCTCACAGCTGTCCCAATAAGCATCTTTTTGGGGTTAGTCAAATCGTCTAAATGAGAGTAAATCAACTTACCCATGCCTTGGGTCCATTTCCTTGACCCCATTGCGACACACCCAGAAGTAAAACTGAAGTCATTTGTAAGCGTCGCTCAACCCTGATTCATTTTCACCTACAAGCCTGTGCCCGTTCCAAGCTAGGTGAAATCAATTCCTTGCCTAACATCCCTTCAGCCAAATCCAAAAACCTCTCCGTCGCCCTCTTCTTCCCTCCATATCGTTCAACCAAAGCTGGAGTGAACGGTGCTGCAATAGAACAAATCGCCAGTAAGAGGAATACGCTGACTGAAGATGGATCTCTGATGTATTTCTCGACGAATAGCGCTTTATGCAAGAAACCTAATTGGAAATAGGAGGCTGTTGATCGACGGATCGCTTCTACTACTTCTGAGATTGGGGGAAGGATGTCATCGGTCGAAGATGATGGTGTGAGCTGAGGTCTTTTGTTGTGGGATGTTGACGCTGGAGGGGAATCTCTTGAGGTTTGTATCCAAGTTGGAGTATCTCTTGGTGGAGAAATACTCGTTCTTTCACGTTGACCTTTTCGTCTAAACTGTAAAGTCAGAGTTTTGTTCTAATCGTACGACCTACAGCTCTATCCAGAGCAGATTGTCCCTTTGGTGGAAATATACTAGTATCATCAATATCATCCCAAAAGAATTAGACCCACCATTCATCCTGTATCCCCTTAACCAAGCACGACTGACAAGGCGCAACACCAACAGAATCAGGTCGAAGAGGTACGCATTTAGTCCTATGTCTCCGACACCTCGAACAAGCTTTACTACCTCTCTTCACAGGTGTTCGTGAAGTGGTTGTATTTGATGATTCTGGAGAATTAGATTCTAACATGATCATCTGTTGACATGTAGATTACTGAGGTGGAAGATTGCCGGATGTCGACATTTTCTGGCATAAATGTTATCCGGATTTAGGAGAAATTTTTGGATTTTTACATTGTTCAATGTTATCAACATGTTCGAGACTCTTCATTAATACATCTATCAGAACGTTCTCTAGATCACTTGGATATGGTACGCGAGGTCTGCTATGTAGTCATCTCTCGAGTCAAAGCATAAGGATCAGCCGGCATTCATCTTCATCACATCAAAAACATCTTGGTGGTAAACGATTGCATCTCAAAAGAGATAATCATATCTTAGCAAGACAAGTTGAGATTGGAGATGTCAGCGATCTCTGGAGGGTAAGTCTCTTAGTACCACCTAAACCATAACTAAAACCATCTCAGGATCTCACCGTGGACAAAGAAACGCTCTCACTACTGAAATCGAATTATCCGCGTATCAAAGCACCAACGCCAGCTCAACAAGTTTTTCTGCAAACCATCAAATCGACCCATGGATCTCAAGATATCTTCCTGAAAGATGAAATGGGGAGGGGGAAGTGAGTCGTTCATCCTCTAGCGCCAGAATGTAAACTAACGCTCAGCAGAACTTTCGTGATAGCTTTAGCAGTTGTTGGACTTCTACCTTCTCTTCAACCGGATCAACAAATTCTTATCTTCGCACCAACCCCTCATCTCGTCGATCAAATCTATCAAAATATCATTTCAATATCTCCTTCAACTTCTCAACGATTTATCTCGATTGTTGATGATGATTTTGATGAAAGTCACGCTCAGATAATCGTCTCTACACCTCGACAATTCACTTCAAAAGCCCATTGCATCGATACCTCAAATGTGAAATACATATTCCTAGATGAACCAGATACAATGTTCGGATCATCAATCGCAGCTCGACAACCACAATCAAAAAATACCAAACCCACCCAAAAGTACTCAAAGAAACATCAACACCCACCTCCAATAATCAAAATCCTAAACGAAATCTTCGGTATAGTGTCTCATTCTGATTGGACAGAAGATCTCAAACTTGATTTCACCAATCGGAGACAGGATTTGACGACTTTCTGGACTAGTGCTACGCTTTCCAATCAGACGCGACGATTTGTTAGGAATCATGGTTGGGTCAGACGGGGTAGTGGGGTACTAGATCTTGATTTTACTGGGACGGCATCTGAGAAACAACTATCAGTCAGGAATCAGATCACACGAAGCTCTCCTCAGGATGACTTGCCAATGACGTTCAAATCTCGACATTACGCTTTTGCCGTATCTGAAAATGGTGATTTACAATCTATAACAACGTCGATACTTCCCTCGAGATCTTCACACAATGAACGTATCCCCGATATCCTACTTGAAGCATTCGCTTTATTCCACGCAACCAACCCACCACCACTTGGAACACACGCCCTCCTCCTGCCCCCCGAACAAACCTCTCTCCAAACCCTCCAAAACCGTCTTCAAGAACTAGAAATACCTTCTTTACTCTTACATCCAAAAGTCATTCCTCACTTACATGATCAATTCCAAACACCCAACCAAAAGCAAGATCAAACTCCACTCCCACTGCTTATCGGTACGAGATCATCGATCCCAGGTCTACATCTCACCTCTCTTCACACAATATACTTACTTGACGGTCTTGACGTTACTAGTCTATCACCAACACAGAAGAGGGATGGTGGATTGAGTGGTCGGATGAAGATGTATGAAACTGTTTCTGGGAGACTTGGGAGATTGGGAATGGAAGGTGTGGGGGGTTTAGCTCAATCTCAGAAAGTTGTTAGTTTTGTTTTGGGTGGGTCTGGGGAACAGAGAGCTTTGATGGATATGTTTGGTAGGAGATCGGATGGGTTGGAACTTGGGGTTTGGGATGAGGGGAAACTGAAGGAGTAGAGTGCGATCTTGGTTGCAAGGGTTGTTCGATTAAGTCGCACCTTCAAGACACCGAGATTGGGTTCAGGAGAAAGCTGGATGCTACTACGATGTTCAGTTTCACACTTTAACATTCAATTTCATTCGTTTCCATCACTACAAACTACGGCATCAATCACAGACCTCGAAAACTCCACCACGTCTAATACTTAATTTCGGTCAAAAACTCAAAGATGTGTTCAGTGACCTCATCGACATGAGTTTCCAACAAGAAATGCGGACCATCGATTAAAATGACCTTGGCATTCTTGGTGTCCCTCTCGAAAGCTTTCGCCCCCTCAGGACCGAAACATGGATCACCGTTCCCCCAAACAGCTAAAACCGGTACATTACTCTCCCTCAAATATTGTTGGAACTGGGGATAAAGTTTGACGTTGTTCTGATAATCAAAGAACAAGTCTGTTTGAATTTCGACCTTGTTTTGGACGTTGAGGGTGTAATCGAGATATCTGAAATGTGGGTCTAGACGATCGAGTCTGTCGGCTGGGACACCATCTGTATATTGTGGTGTACCCCATTCAGGTGATGATAGAGTTTCCTTCAAACCTTTTCTCCAAGTTTCATTGGTACGATCACCAGTAGCCCAATAAGCTTGAAGTGGTTCCCAGAATTTAGTTAAACCTTCTTCATAAGCGTTACCGTTTTGTGAGATGATCGCTTTAATAAGTTCTGGTCGTTGCAAAGCCAATCTGAGAGCGGTTGGCGCTCCATAATCGAAGATATAAACTGCGAAACCTTGTTTATCTAGACCGACGGTATCGATGAATGACGAGATGGTGGTGGTGATGTTAGCGAAGGTGTGAATGTAATCTTCGGGGACTTTTGTGAATCCGAAACCTGGGAGATCGGGGGCGATGACATGGTATTTCTCAGCGAGACGTGGGATGAGGTTACGATACTGGAAGGAGGAGGAGGGGAAACCGTGGAGAAGGAGGATGTTGGGTTTGGTGGTTGGACCGGCTTCGGCGTAGTGGACTGTTACGCCTGATGCGAGGGTAGTGTCGTGGTAGGTGGTGGTGGTAGACATTGTGAGATTAAGTTATAGAGCTTAGGTGAAGAGTTGAATATCTTTAGACGATGAAGAATATTCGTTTTGACTGTCGACATTGAACTATTTATACCTAGATATCTACGGTGAATGGAAAGAATGTCACTCGACGTCAGTGAGGTTGATTGATAAGCAGCTGATTAAGCAATTAGTGCCTGATGGAGAGATTGCCGCCATGCCGGTGCCTGGTGAAAAGTAAATCTTATCTGCGAGCAACTCCTAACTTCATCTCATTCATCGCTAACGTATCTTACTCATCATTTGACTTTCACCGTCATCAGAAGACCAGTGGATTATAAAGCAAGAAGTTAGTGTCCTGACACACGTTTAAAATTTCCTCCTTCGTCAGAGCTTAATCATCACTCCCCTATTCATTCGACTCGTTTCACCTTCCAATCACCATCATCTCCTTCGCACCATCAATCAAACACCTCCTCCCCCTTCCTTTGAGCTTCCAAAAAGCTTTCTCAGGTTGCTATGGGGTTCGAACCCATGACATTTGACGCACTCCAAAAGTCTACATGACTCTTGATTCTCGAATGAGGTTGTGAGATCAACGCGATAAAACCACTTCGCCAAGCAACCCGTGAAAGGTGTTGTCGGCGCGGCGTTGTTGGTGCTTTATATAGGAAAGACATGATTTGTTACTGACGAAGTTAGTATTCTTGATGTATGCCACGCATTGCAAATCTTCAACTCAGTAGCAAAGTGTGGAGTGTTGGTCATAGTTTTCAAATTGAAACGATGCCTTACTCCTCGTCGCCTTCACATAATTCATCACTCATAACTACTTTCAATTAAAAACGCATAACACTTGACTCAGAACGATCAACTCTTACAAAACAAAACAATTCTCAATACTCAAAACACTTCAATCGAAACTTTCTGTTCACCCCGCAAGGAATGGTATTATCAGCACAAGGATTAACACACGCCAAGAAATGGGAGACTCACGGAAGTAGCACTAGATAGCTAAAATGCTATTTGAAGCTCTCGCATGATGGACAACCACTCCAATCAGACTTCGATGAAGTTGGCAGGAAGCGGGGTCGATACTCGGGCTTGATGTCTTTGGCAAGTTCCTCGAGCCTGGTTGTGTTTAGGAGTTTTTCATCACCTATAATCTGGATGGATGTTCTAGATGACACCCAGCTCTTGAAATCCCCATCATCCTTGTTCTCCTGATATGGCAACCACTGGTTTAGATCCCAAACTGCACTCCCCAAATCTTCATAAAATTCGTCTTCCATACCTTTGGGAACGGTGTAGGCATTGCTACAACCTGGAACAATGGCCAAACAACCTTCTAGTTGATCTGTGCTTTGCCGATCACAATAATGATGAGTGACTTGAAGCGGTTCTCGATCTGTTTGTTGTTCTGGTGCAAGCTTGATAAAAGAACGACCAAACCCGCGATGGCAGATACTCTTGAACTTGGGTTGGGTGACTATGTTGCGGAGACTTGAAGTGAATTCGAAGATGGAATTATCAATACTGAATAAATCCTTCCACTCCGTTTTGCGGGGAAGATCATAAGGCGATTTCCCAACCGCACAAAGGGAAATTGTGCTGAGTTCAGGCAACTCCAATGGCTTTGATTCGGAACCTTGGCTACCCGAGTTGACATCGCGAAAGTCTTCTGCCCAATGACTGAGTGTTCTGAGTAGATGATTTCCTTCGAGACTTTCGTTTTCCGGAACAGGTAGAGTGAAGTGAATATTTTTGATGGATTCCAACAATTCACGCTTGGTAGTTGGAATGTTTTTACCAATAGCTCTCTTTTGGTTCTCACCACCGTCTTCAGTAGACGCAGCTGACTGTCTGACTCGATCAAGCCCATAAAAGAGACTTTGATTGTTCTGTAAAACGACTGACGTGTAGAGTGATTTTCCTGACCAATAGGACCAGGTCTGACAACATTGATCAGTATTCTTCCCTCCCTTCACCGACAGGAATACGCTTACGGAGTTGAGGTGAGAAAAGGTGGCCAATCCGTTTTGATGGAATTTACCAGTGGTTTTCTCGGGGAGTGTAGGTTCTTGAATGTGATCAAGGATATTACAGATAACATTCGGGTCGAGATTTGAATACTTATCACCTGGTGGCGGAGTTGGAGGCTCAATGTCCTTAAAGAGATTCTTGAGATATCTTGTATTGGGTTTCTTTTCCATGGTGGCAAATTTGTACTGAAAGATGGATGTAAAAAATAGAAAGAAAGCTGGGGGGAGGGTGGTATAAATCCATCTGTTTCCCATTTACTTCCAAACAAAGAACCAATAGGACAGAAAGGTCTTCCGTGTGGAGCCAGAAGGCGAAACCGCTCCACTTTCAAGTTCTTTTCAAGAATCAAAGGATTTGAGAAAGTACGAGGATTTTTCTCAATAATAAATTACAGCTCCACTTTCATTTTATTTGTTCGGAGGAATAAGTAATGAGCTTCTGAAATTAGAACCCAAGACAATAATTTACTCCACAAATGTCTTTGGAAGTCTTCTGAAATAACAAATTCGGTTTTTATTTTACAACAGTATGATAGACTCTTTCATAAAAACACCTTGAACAGGCCTTCCAGCTCCACATACATTCTGTTTATTGAAACGCTTTTCTCATGTATGATATCAAGAAATCCTTTCCATGGGCCTTCTGGTTCGCTCCACCTGCAGCTTGTATGTATTCTCTTTTTCTTGCTTTGGAAGGTAACCCCTCCCCCTCCCCCCTCTCTGCAAGACTTTTCACTCCTCTTTTCTTAACATCCATTTCTTGAATACTTTACCAAAACAATATTCACCACCATGCCGTCAGAAGAAGTCGAAAACGAAAATCATCCACAACTCAACAGTATCGATCTTCCAAATCAATCTAAAGATGGGTTTTCACGAGTCTACTCTCAAGTTTACGATAGAGTCGCAAGCTCTTTATTCAAAAAAAGTCCAAGCGATGTCGTCAGTTTAATGGGGGTCAACCCGGTGAGTTTATAGTGTCTTTGATTGAAAAGAAGCTAGCTGAAGTTTTTGATGTTACCATGGATAGACTACATTCCATCAGACTGGAAAGTTCCTGTATGAAGATGTCACCTTCCACGACAGCCCTAGTCTCCTCGCGGGGTTTGATCGTACCCAAAACCCGGTCTCCGTTCCAAGCGACAACGACATTGAAGGTGTTCAACGAATATACTCGCCACACGACAACAATCTTCCAGTCACTAAAGCTCAACAGTTGAAGACTATCAAACATCTCCACTATGTCCTTCCGAACAAGTACGATATGTCGATTCAAGATATCGTAAAATCTTTCAACGACTGGGAAGAACACTTAAGTCATTCAGTCGAAACCAACAAGAAAACTCAAAAAAGTCACCCGTTCGAATGGTCCAAGCTCACTTCGATTTCCCTTTGTTCTGATGGGAGATCTCCATCAGTTGTTCTATCAGACCATCGGATAGGCCGCTACAAACTCAAATTCAGCTACAACGACTCCCGTAGTCGTGATCTCAACAGAGCCATGGGTAGCTTCATTTCAAGTTTTCGCAACATGGTTACTCAACCCAACCTCAAACATATCTGTCATCATGGTTTCAGTCCATTCATCACCAACCTCGCTCAGACAGAAAAGAACGTCGACAAAAAGGAAGCCCCACTTCATGTCATCCATCATCTCAGAGGAGAAGATTTGGCAGAATTAACCTTCGTACCAGGTTGTCACAACGTCTATTCAGTTCCAGAAGACAGTCAAGATTCTTTCAAAAGAGCATGGAGGGGTATTAAGCCGAAGTTCGACGCACAATTCGCAACACTCAGTGCTAATGAGGATGAAGCCGCCCAAAAAAAATGGGTCGCTTCAAGAACCCGTTTCATGTTCGTTAGTGAGGGCGGAGTTGGTTCCAAGACAACTCAAGGTAATCTTACACCCTACCGTCCTTTCGATACACTCGGAGAACCAATTTTTTCGGAAGATGCTTGGACTTGTCCTGCTTGTTAAGAGTATCTAGTAAGGGTCTTGCTCGTCTGTTCTTGGTGGGTTTATCGTTCTATTCTTCTGTGATGCGAAACCTAACGAATTATAAATCAGTTCGTTCCATCGTTTGTTATTGTTGTTTTGGGGTTGGTTGGGTATCTACGGATTGTACAATTACTAGTACCCCTTCAAATTCTACTGACGGAAAGCATCAGTGAGTAGCCACGAAGTGATTAGCCACTCTGACATCATCATCCACCTTCCCGTTACTAACCTCGTCTTCCACTTGATCACTTCCTTCGTACAACTACAACATCATCCAATCCACCGTTCATAGCAACAACACCCATTCCAACCCACACACAGAAATGAAATTCGTAGTCTTCGGAGGAGGCGGTAAAGTAGCCAGACATTTTACCAGACTAGCGACGAAATCCGGGCACAGCGTAATTTCTCTCTTGCGTGATGACAGCCAGTAGGTCGTCAACTATCATCTAACATCAAGTTGTAAACTAAATCTCGTCGTATCAGTTCAAAAGATATAATCTCCCTCGGGGGAACACCCAAAATCCTTTCGCTCGAAGATATCTCCTTGTCAGACCTGACTGGCGAACTCCAATCCCTTTCACCAGATACGATAATCTTTTCCGCTGGAGCCGGCGGGAAAGGTGGTGCAGAAAGGACCAACGCTGTTGATTACCTAGGCGCTGTTAAAGTCTTCGATGCAATGGAGCAATCTGGTCTGGAGAGATTGGTTTATGTAGGTGCGATTGATGTTAGGGATGTAACTTCGTCTCCTCCGAGTTATTATAACGATCATTCTAGTGAGTCATTATCTTTCTTTTCTTGGTGGAAGTTTGTGATTGATGGGATATGGTGTTTAGTCGGTCAAAGTGAAAGAATGTGGAAAGCTATTCCAGCATGTACGTGACCGTTCTTCTTCTTACCATCTTAGTACTAATTGGGAACACGATAGATATGGAAGCAAAATACAAAGCCGAGAAGGAATTGCATCAACGAAAAAACCTGAAATTCACGGTGATCAGACCTGGTGGATTGACTGATGAAGATTCCGGTGGGGTTGAGATGGGAATCACGCAAATTGGGAAGACCAGGTAGGGTCCCTTACGATGGGGTTTCGATGAGTGCTGATGTTACGACACTTAGTCGCGAAACTGTCGCTAAAGCTTTACTCGCTGCTGCTCTCGAACCTAGAACTTCTGGTTTGACTATTGATGTCATGGATGGTAACGGATTCTTGGAGGATGAATTGAAGAAGGTGGTCGAAGGCAGAGTTGACGGGTGGACTGGTTGATTCATTTTGGTTCTTGAATGAATTGGATCAGAGGTTGGAAATAGTGTTTTGTATCGTTAATGCATGTAATATACAACAAACCAAGTCCCCAATCTGAGAATATCTAATTTCAAAGACCCAAACCCATGGTCTCATCAATTAACACCAGCTATCAGAGTTTGTAATCGACTTTCGAACAGACTACTATTGATTGGCATTTCTAGAGTATGGAAAGGGTTTTTCATAACTGCGTCAGAGTCTATCCCAAACCCAGGACATCAGTACAGTACTAGTGAAAGAGAGATAGGGATAGGCGACCTACAAATCTCATAAATCTTTCTCAACAAATCTTCTAATCCTTGATGAGGTATAGAATGAAGTAAAACGAATTTTGTCCCTATAAAGCATTTCAATCAGATGATGAACTGAATGGAATTGATATGGGCGACGAGAAGTTTAGACCAAAGAAAACCAAAGAGGAGAAGGACAATCTCCAAACCAAATCGTGTTTTCCCAACATCGAAAACTCCAGAGACTAAGACCTACCAGTAGGCGTAACAACCACCCTCCCACCCCACCCATCAGCTTCGAAACTTTCCATCCCCCCAACAACGCCCGGTAAAGGCGAAGGCGTGAGTTTGGAGGTGATAGCGTGAATCCCATGTAACGTTCCGGCCAATATCAGAATGGTGTTTAGAGGGAGTGGTGGGAGTATGTCTATCAACACCATTAATAATTTTAATCAGATATGACATGGACGAGATGACTACGCTTACCACTGTATGATCTGCTGAATACTAGACCGCCTGCTTTGTTTATCACCCACACGGAATGGATTGTCATTGTGTTTATTAAGGTTCTTTGGGGATGTTAGTTTGTTCTGTGTTGTTGGAAGTGATGGCTTTGTCTTTGTCGTCGTGGTCTGTATGATATGATTGATATGTTTTGTTGATCTTTGTTATTGCTGGTGAGCTATAGTGATGCGTCGAAATCTACTCTTATACGCGAATTCCACGTGGTACATTATAGTTACTTGCTACAATCCATTTTACTTTGCGGTCAACAGATGACGGTGAGAACGAAGGAATGGCCGTGGAGTTGAATGAGATAAATCATAGATACATCAAGAGTGACACTATACAACTACTAAGCTACGAACTACAACAAGATACCACCACCCCGTCGATAAACCTGTTGAACAAACAGCAATAAAAACGTTAGCGAAGATTCAACATGTCATTCAATAATCGACAAGGAAAGAAGTAGATCAGACATCCAAGGAAGTAAAACTTCAAACTAGCATCGCCAACCCCTATCGCCCAAAGAAAACCGACTGTCTTGATAAACAAGACCCAAAGTTGAGGAATCAATCAAAAAGCTCAACGAGAGGTTCAACTCGGAACTTGATGGTGACTACGACTCGGTCTTGGAAGTTATAATTCGGTTGATAAGAGGGGATGGAACAAACTCCCCCGCGAAAGGGAGGACGCGATTCAGTGGAAACTGCGTATGGTTTTTACAATGGTTCATCTTTGATTTTGGGGTGGGAGAACGGGGTGGAAAGAGGAGGTGGGGACTTACGATGTGGGTATGAGATCTATTTTAGATTGGATGACTGTCATGTGAAATTACGTTTAACGATGACAATGACGATTAGATCGAAGATTGATAGATTGAATTGAGATAAAGATGAAAATCAAAATCAGTAAATCATCCAACATAGACCCAAAAGAAGCATAAGAAACGCGGTTTGGTGGTGATAGAGATCAGACTAAAGCGCTGGCAAGCGCCATGAAACCCGATCCCGACTTTGAATGAACAAAGCGAGGACAGGGGGTCGAGTACACCACCTGCGAAGGTGGGACTCTGTGCTCGTTCGACATGGTCGGTAAGACGGGGAGAGAATGAAGGTCATCTTTTCGGTGTGGAGTGGGGTAAGGGGGGTGGACGGGTGGATGGGTGATGTGGATGTACTCACCTGTAAAGTCAAACCATCTTTTCGGAAGATATGAATGAGTGAATGTTGAATGTTAAGAAAAGAAAAGAAAAGAAGAGTGAAAAACATTTGATCAAAATCTTATGGTGCGAAGTTGTGTATTTTATTATTTAATTATTATTATTTCTATTTTATCCCATTGTGGCACATGGTCAAGTGGAGGATTCGTGTACGGTGATCACAGTGATCTACATCATCTCTACATCTACATCTACATCTTACACCCAACATGGTATCCAAATCACCTCCATTCGGTACAGCATCAGCCTACACAGATTCATTCCCAGCACCACCCCCGAGGCAAATAACAATATCATCAGAGACATGTTTCAATCTAAACTATTTCAAGGGTGAGTCGGCGTCCAACACAACTAACTCACTCGCCAGACATGGTCAAACAATATCGCAAACTAGATGATCAAGTTATCATACGCTTAAACAGAGCTCAAGCACAGTTAAGAGATGCTAACAGATTATCGTCGAAGAATGATGTTGATGGTATGTGCCTAAAGATGTGGGGTGAGATCATGGGTGGGTGGACTTCGTCATTACGTTGCTTAAACTACAACTGATATCGTTTTTAGCTGGCTGGGCACATCGTCAGACATTACTCACGTACTGTCTACAAACTGTCACTTCATCTCTTGAAGATAAGAAAGCGGAGATCGCGGGAATAGAGGAAAGACTGGTTGCGTCATCGAGCACTAACAGGGATACCGGGGGATTTGGAAGAGGGATAAAAGAGGAGGAGGTTTTGGTGAGTCCGCGTTCCTACACATAGATCCAACTGATTGAAGCTGATTAATATGATAGGCTGATCAACTGCGGAACGAACATACCGTTGAAGCTATAATACGGAAACGGACACTAGACGGTGAGTCAACATTCGCACCCCTAATCCCAAAAGTTGGATTGGACGACGTGATGCACTATAGCTGATTCTACCTTAGCTTTCAAATCCCGTTGTCAATTCTTCTCACCACCTACCGATCCAACCAATAAATCCTGGTGGCAACTAGCGGATTCAGGAAGAGCAGGTAGAGGACCTGATATACCTTGGGAAGGGTTTTTGGGGGCAAGATCTTGATGTTGAGTGGTACGAAGAATGTTTATGAGATTCGAATCACCCTTCATTTTAACGAATTGTTACGACGTGATAGGTCACAACGATATTCTCAATCGATATATCTGGCCTTGTTCACCAATGAAACAACTGTTTAGTGTATTATCTACAATGTAATGAATCAAATTCTCAAAGGAGGAGTTGGAGGATATTAGTTATTACGTCGGAAGCCTAATTCAAGAATGGGACCCGTGCGACGTCATGAATAGTCAAATTCGGTACATGACGACTATGAAAGAATCGCTTCTCCATCAAAAACTCTCCACTCTCCACCCAACTTCCATCCAAACACTACTTACTGTACTACACTAAACGTTATCATCAGTTATGAAAACCGCACGGTATAATCTAAAAAAAGGATATACCTCATAAAACCACATGAGAAAGGAGACTAATCCTTACTTTCCTTACTCTCCTTACCTTGCTCGTTCGCCTCCTCCCCATTTTCTGAAACCTGAGTCTGAGTTTGATTGTCCTCTGACGGACGAGTACCCTGGTAATCATAAGTGAAGATACATATACCAACAAGTCCACATGTCAACATTCAGCAAAAACTTACAATTTTAGTGCGCATGAGAGCAGCTAGAGAATTGATTTTATCGTCAGTCCAACGTGGCTGCTCGACCTCAAAAAATGTGGGCTCGAAATGCTTGAAGCTCTTCATAGCTTGGCGACGGATATAAGGAGAGACATCTGACGGACAATAACCCTAACAATCATCAGACAAGAGACAAATACTGACTTGACTAACAACAAGCCGAAATGACTGACAACTTGATCACGCCTGGTCTCCTCCTCACTCTCACGCCAATCTGTCGGCTCGCGCAGAGACTCTGACGCCGCGGAGTCGAGAATCTTTTTCGATTCAGCAGCTTGTTCGATGCCTTCGGGAGAGTAGTTTGATGTTTGATCATCGCTCTGAGCGATATCTTGAGTGTTGTCGTTGGTTGCATCTGATGGGGTGTTGGTGTTTGATTCCATGTTGATCCAACGTTTGTATTGTAAGTGAAAAGTTGATAATGGATGTTAGGAGGGAAATTCTTCTAGGAGACCTGGGGGGTTTATATCTTTTTACTGTTAGCCTTCCTTACTCAGTCTACATGACGTCTCCTTGGTCTTCGTAGTTATCGAAGGATCGTCATTATTTTGGGATATTCATTAATAGTAGTTAGTAAATGCAATTGCAATATCCAAGTTACACAAGAGTTCTTAGTTTAGAAGGGATGAGTAGGAAACGGTTCGTACTTGCACGTTCAGTTTCACGGTAGACTCTGTTACTGAACGAGTCGTGCTGGGTTCTGCGTTTTTGTTAAATAGAGGTTTGAGCGGTGTTACAACGAGTTGAGAAGTGTTGAGACATGGTGACCACTATTTGCACGTGGTATCCATTATTTGCACGCTGATAGAAGGACAGAATTGTCGAGAGTTGCATATCAGTGGTTCAGACAGCGAGTTTAATGCATTCACAAGTCATTGTTTAATCCAACGGTTACTCTCATATAACAAAAGATGCTAAGGTACGCTGAGCCGGAGGGAAATGAGCTTCAGAGAACTGGAGGATATGATCTGGAGGTTTCTCAAATAGCTTCGGTTGAAACAAGTCTTTTGAACACCACTTGTACATTCAATCAAACACAACCAAAAATCTGCCAACCATTGGCGCAAAGCCAATTCGCCACAACTCTTCCTTCTGTCCTACTGTAAACACCATTCCAAGACTTTCGCTACTCAGTACTCCCACAAGCAGGACATCGATCCCACTTGGACCAATCTTCACAAATCATTGAAGTCGGTGGGTACTGCAAACTCCGACTCCTCTGGGTAATCTTTCTCCACCAATCACCTCCATCAGCTAAACCGTTTGTTGGGTTTGAACTTGCAAAACGAGTGTAGCATCTTACAGAAGTTTTCCTGGCTAGGTCTCGAATGACGGCTTGTTTGTCCTCTTGACCCTTGAGATTGTCCAAGGTATTAACAAACCCCATTCGCAAGTAAGCAGTGGCAAATGTGATCTGCGAGGTGAACTGCTGAGACATGACTTCTTCAGTTCCCGGTGGTACAAGTACGATGTTTTCACCACCTGCTATAAAAGCACTCAGGAAAGAGGCCATCTGGGAAGTATCTGTAAGCTCTTGATGGTGAAAGATGTATTGAATAGGATTTTCACTTTGTTCTTGATTAGCTTGCTCATGAATTGAAAAATTAGTTTGCATCCCATGGAAGCAGACCGTCTTCAAGCTTTTCTGACAAAACACCTTTCCAGCTTTCCGAAGAAACCGTGACTCCGCATCACTCATTGAAATCATATCTCCATGTTTCAACACCTCATCAGAAAAATCTTGAAGAAGGTTGTGAGTTGGACAAACTGAGATTGTAGTTATGTTTTCCCAAATGTGAGGGTTACCTGGATATTTGTAAAGCCGGGAAATCCCCTCATCCCAGCTATCGAACACGGCCATCTTATTTTGTGTGATTGATCGTAACTGAGCAATTTTATCGTGATTCAATGAGAGATCCTTTTCTGTTGGATCAATCAAGAAAAGATGCCTGACAAGACTCATAAGTTGAGCTTTATTTCTGGTTTTTCGATTGGAAAGTTGACGTGAAGGGTCCAATCCCTCAATTAGCTTTTCGATGCTTGCCGTGTATAAATTCGCATAGAGAAAAGGCGCAAATGACCAGTGGTAACTCTAAGAAAACATTAATTAGCTGTGATCAACACCAGAAGGACTCACAGGATGGAGACGAAGCATCTTGGCTAAACCACTAGGTTGGATTTCTGGCCAAGTAGAATCTCTCAAATGACCTGGGGTCGGTAGGAAGCAATCGATTACCATTGTCTGCAACTCATATGGAAGCTGCATGAATCTGTCGACTTTAGGGATAGTACGGTCACCTGATGTATCTTTGAGGGATAACTGATTGATTTGAGTCTCCATGTTGAAGGATCAAACGGTCTTGGAAGTTCTGAATTTATTGATCGTTGAAAAGTAGTAAAGTTTTCAAGAGGAGGATGGTCACATTCCTAACTTTTTTTAAGCCCAAAGTGTGACCTTCTGATTGCGCTCCACTGCAGTCAAAAGAAGACAATGGTTCTGTTCTAATGTACCATGAAGCCCAATGTCCGGCCTTCCAACGACACTCCACCACACATCTCGTTCCATCAAAGGACAGGTTCTTGGCCACTACTTCGAAGTAACAGTGTACTTTTTCGTTTCTTTCATGTCATGTAGAGTAAGAGGCTTCTGAGTATTCCCCAAACGCCAAAAAAGAGGGTAGCGGAGGAAAGTACTGTATAGTTATGCAAGGTGACACAAATGATTTTGCTCGAAGGTTCCATTTAATATCTGCTTCAGGGGAAATGAATATCGACTTTTGGTCTATTCAAGAGCTATGTTGGGCAATATCTTTTTCCCAGTCCTTTCCTTGTAAAACTGACCTGACTTTTGCAGTTGGCTAGCTGCCAAGACACACTTTTTACATTTAAACTTATTAGAACCCGACACATTTGTCAAAAATAGACTTTGTTTGATATACTACAACCCACTGCAAATACTAACCCATTCAACCACTCCTTCTAACTTCCACAAGCTGGACAACCTTTCCACTCAGACATATCTCTACAAATCATTGAGTTTGGTGAGAATCTATGGCCCATGCATTCTTTCATAACCCCCTTCCACCAATCTCCACCATCATAACTTGTTGAACCATCATCTGATTGTTGAACAGCAAAACGAGTGTAGCACTCAACAGAAGTTCTCCTGACAATTTCGAGAAGAGCTTTTTGTTTATCTGGCTCACCATAGAGACCTCTCATTCTGTTATTGAAGTTTGAATCCAGAAACCGTGAGGCAGCTGCTAACTCTTCTCCAAGTAGGTTTGATGAAATTTCACTCTTCTCACCAACAGGGCATACAAGAATGATGTTCTTGCAGTCATTTAAAAGTTGACAAAAGGAAAAGGTTTGGTTATACTGGCTGAATTTGTCATTGTCTCTGTGTTTACGCTCTTGATGATGAAATATTGCCTTGATTGGTTTTTGTCCCTGTTTTCCATCAACAAGTACTCTACGAGGGGGTATAATAGGTTGTGTCCCGTGCAGACAGAGTGTTTGGATATTCTTTGAATAGCGCATTCCTGCTGCTTTGGATGTGAATGATTCCTGTGTTCCCCTTGTCCAAGCCAACTGATATGTGGCATTTAACACTTCTGAAGAAAAGTCCTTAAAAAGATCATGAGTAGGAGAGATTGAGATTGTTGTTAAATTTCTCAAAGTACATGGAATGCGTGGGTATTGGCTATACATGAAGGCCTCCCAGCTGTTGGATAAACAAGTTTTACTATCCGCAATTGCTTTAAATTGGCTGAGTTCCTTGTTGAGAGATGAATCCTTTTCTGTTGGATCGATCAAGAAGAGATTTTCAACCTGGTCAAGAAGTTGTAATTTGTTTTTTGACCGACGAGTTGAGAGTTGCTGAGAAGGATGTGAGCCCCAAAAGAACTTTTCGATATTTGCGGTATATGAATGTCTGTAGAGATGATATGAAAATGTTTCATGATAGCTCTAAACAAAATGATGATAAGCTGCAGAAATGTGCTGTACATCATGATTTGGGACTTACAGGATTGATACGTGTGAGTGTAGCTAATCCTTGTGGTTTGATCTCATCCCAACAAGAATCTCTTATGTGACCTAGGGTTGGGAGAAGGCAATCAACGACCATAACAATTATGTCTCTGGGGAGTTCAGAGAACCGGTCTTGTGAAGGAGGGGGTTGAGTTTCTGTCAATGACAATTGACTGATTTGGGTTTCCATCTTGAAGTGGTATGTTCTTTATTGATTGGTTCTTGACAAGAAGTTATTTGTTAAAGATGGGAGTGTTGGGTCTATTCCAATTTTACTAGGGCTGATGTCTAGCCTTCTGATTGCGCTCCACCACTCATCTGTTTCCATCAAAGGACAAGTGCTTATCCTCTGCTTCAATAGTAACAGTGTACTTTCTTGAAATTTCTTTCAAGTAATGTGAAGTAAGTGGGGTTCTCAATATTTCCAACATTCCAAAACAGAGTTGTAGGGGAAAGTTCCGTTCTGCAAGGTGGCATGGCCATCACAGCTGCTCTTCAGCTGCTTTTCCTGAAGATGGACCAGACTTTTATAGTATGCTAGCTACCAAAAACACTTCAATTCATCATAACATGACACATTTGTTGAGAATAAACTTTGTTTCAATACTACAATCCACTTTGAAATACCAACACAATCAACCACTCCACCTAACTTCCACAAGCTGGACAACCTTTCCACTCAGACAAATCTCTACAAACCATGGACTTTGGTGAGAATTTTTGACCCATGCATTCCTTCATGACTCCCTTCCACCAATCTCCACCATCGTAGCTAGTTTCACCATTGTCTGATTTCTGAACTGCAAAACGAGTGTAGCATTCAACTGAAGTCTTACTGTCTAGTTCAAGAAGAATTTTTATTTTGTCTACCTGACCCTCAAAAATCTCCATTTCTCGATCAACCTTCTGATTTAGTCTACGACAAGCATCTCTTATCTCTTTTTGGAGTAGATCCAACGAAACTTCACTCTCTTCACCATCAGGACTGTCATGACGCTATGCTCAACCTTGAGCTCAAACCTCAACCTCGCAACCTCGAGCTCAAACCTCAACCTCGAATTCATCGTTACCTCGAACCTCAACCTCGAATTCATCGTTACCTCGAACCTCGAATTTATCTTGAACCTCGAATTTACCTCGAACCTCGAATCCATCGTTACCTCGAAGTTAACTTGGTTAACTTAATTCTAGAACTCAACTAACAATACCGTTTCAGAAGTATTGGTTAGTCTTTTTGTGCTATTGTACCTTGTTCCTGCTTCTTTTGTTTGCTAAACGTCTTTGATCTTAATCCTTTTGTTTCTTAAACACTATTGTCCTGGTGACTTATTGTTTATACGTAGTTATTGTTTTATTCTTTATTGTTTCCTATTTCCTTTTGTTTATTTCTGACATATATATATCTCGAGGGATTGGTGCTTGAACTGCATCGATCTCGTACTTTTGTCTTCTCTTAGATAATTCTTAGTTTATAGTACTCTGCATCGTTATCACCTTACATCGAGCTATCTTGATCAACCTTCTCTTAACTGTGTAGTCAATCACCCTTAAGAGATTCAACCTCGACGTCAA
>BCHU01000018.1:0-111635 GCA_001599715.1 Phaeotremella fagi
CCTAACCCCCTAACCCCCTAACCCCGGCGATTCGAAGTCGCGATGACTCTTCCTCAACTTCAAGCAGAGAAGGGGTTAGAAGAAGACCTCAATCCAAAACTTCTCGATCCAAACCTGCCTCGAAGAAATCCAAATCAAACCACAACGAGATTGACACGACACATTTTGAATCGTTATCACCAACAGAACAAGTCGAATATACAAGACTCAAATCTTTGATCAAGAATATTGACGACCCTCAAGATTATCAAAACGCTTATGATCAGAAATCTGATTGGAAAACCTTGTACGCTCTCTTTTCGGACTTGGTCAAGAATTGTACAGAAGATCCAGAGATCTATGGTGATGCCGCTGCCACCATCAAGACGAATAAGACAAGAGCTTGGGCTTCGTATGGGAAGATTTTAAAGAACGAAAGGAAGTAGACGGTGGATTCTGATTTTGGACTTTTATTTGACTTTGATTAGGACTTTGGTTATTTCTTTTATTTTCTTTTCTAACTCGTTTTAAACTCTAACCATACAATAACCATTATAACCATTACTTCCTAACCATGACTTGACTGATATCCTGATTCGACCATTACTTATAACTTATGACTATGACTATGACTTATGATTTTTACTTATGACTTTCACTTCTGACATTTGATTTATGACTTATAACTATCATTTTTTTTATTTACTTTATAACCATGACTTTGTATATGATTCAACATGTATTTCATCAGTTCAACGATACTAGATACATACTCCTAATCGACCACCCCGAATTGCACCGAAAACTCCGTCTCAACGGGCCGTAATTGATATTCAGGCAAAACACCTTGACCACATGAAGCCGTTCCCAGTCCATTCTGAGCATAGTCGATGTTGACCCAAACCGTATCTCCTGGCTTCAGATCAGGCGTATGTTGAGCAGCATGAAGTTGTTCAGAAGTCCATCGTCTTGTTGTCAAAGCGAAATGTGGTTCTCCTTCGATTCGTAAACCAGGTACAGATTTCCCAGTAATCTCTGCCCATCTAACATCAAGTCTGTTACCGTTTTCTTGAGGCATGACGTAAGGTGTTTGCATTTCTTCGATCGTTTTGGACCACAGGCCAACTTTTACAGCTTGCCGAGAGTCGCTGTAGGCTTCACCTGGACCTAAACCAAACCATTTGACGTCAGATATAGCTTTGGGCAGACCAAGACGTAGACCAAGTCGGGGTAACGTCAGTTCAGACCAATCACCTTCGGGTCTGATAGACACGCGCAAATACAGCTTGGTTCCATCTGTTTCCCAATGGAAGATCGTGTTTAACGCTCTGTCGAGAGTAGGACTGGCGTACCGTGAGTGGACCAGGAGTTGGTTGTCGACGATTTCTACTTTGTTGACTCTGGATCGAAGCTTGTCCAGATGTGCCTTGGTCCAGTTTGTCTCTTCACCTTTATCGTTGTCGGTGAGAGCTCGCCAGATGTCAAGTTTAAGATCGGTAGGGAGGGTAGAGATCTGGACTAAATTACCGTGAAGATCGAATTGAGCTGGACCAAGGGTAATGGAATCTGAAAGCGCAGGTGGGATGTTGGAGTGGGCAAAGACACCTTTCGAAACCGCTTGTACCTGTCCCCAAGCCACCTCGTATCCAGCATTTCCCCAGATAGTGTCTGACCCAAGCTGAACAGAGATATACCACCAACTCTCGGTGTCGCTTTGAGGCTGCTTAGGTAGTTTGACAAAGGTAGAGTCTCCAGCTGAGATACAAGGAACCGACAAGGTACCTTTTGCAACTACCGTCCCACCATTTTCATATTTCCAAACAAAAACAAATCCCGAAGTGTCCACTATATCTTGATGATTCGTTATCTCTACGCCGTCTGATTTCCCCACGATTCGCACTGGTTCAGCAATCTTTTGAAACTCGATCAAACCTGGACTCGGTGTGCGATCAGGGAATAACAACCCGTCACAGATAAAATTCCCATCATGAACCTCTTCACCAAAATCTCCTCCATACTTGTAATACACTTCACCGTTAGTTTCAGACTTTATACCATGATCGATCCATTCCCAAATGAAACCACCTTGATTCCTGGGATACTTTTCAAACAGCTCTCGATACTCCAACAACCCTCCTGGACCGTTACCCATCGCATGGGCGTATTCCACCAAAATGAAAGGCATCTCCCGACGTCTGGCGTCTAGCTTGGGGTCTGAGAGTGGAGCTTCGGATCTGGAACCAATCTCGTTGACCTCTTCCGTCGTTGGATACATTCGAGTATAAATGTCGACATATTGACAAGACCAGTCGTGTTCGTATAGAATTGGTCGACTAGAGTCTCGGTTTCTAACAAAGTCCGTCATCACCCCAATGTTTCTCCCCACGCCAGCTTCATTCCCCATGGACCAGATGATGATGGACGGGTGGTTCTTGTCGCGCTCGACCATGCGTTGAACTCGATTAAGAAGGTTATCTGCCCAAGCTGGATCATCGGTGGGGTTGTTACGCCATCCGTTCATGGTGAAGCCGTGGGTTTCCAAGTCGCACTCGTCCACAACCCACAAACCGTATTCGTCACAGAGATCGAGGAACGCTGGATGGGGAGGGTAGTGACTGCAGCGAACTGCGTTGATGTTGTGTCGTTTCATGAGGAGTACATCTTGTAGCATTGTTTCTTCGGTCAAATGTCGACCAGACTCTGGATGAAATTCATGTCGATTGACTCCTTTGATGAGGATCCGTCTACCGTTGACAGTGACAATGCCGTCAGCTATTTTCACCGTTCTAAAACCGAACTTGATCGGTATTCGCTCTCCTGCTGTTTCTAAATAACCAATGTAGAGTGTTGGACTCTCAGCTGACCAAGGGTGAACGGGGATTTTAACTTGAGTGCCAGTAGCTATGTCGATATCAAGCTCTGGTACCACGACACGACCTTGGGGATCAGAATCCACACAAAGGATACCATCTCCAGAGACATGATCGTATTCTGCGTGGACGAAATAATCCTTGACCGAATCCACAGCTCTATGAAGCAAAGAAACGTCACGGAATATCCCAGGTAGCCACCATTGATCTTGATCTTCGACGTAGGACGCAGCTGACCATTGATGGACTCGAACGGAAAGAGTGTTGGTTTGACAAAGGAGGGAAGTGACATCGTATTCGACTGGTAATCGACTACCTGAAGAGAATCCTAGTTCTGTACCGTTAAACCAAACCTTACTCCATCCATCGATTCCCTCAAATCGTAAAAAGGTCTTTCATCAGTCAGGTCACAGCTTTCACTCACCCTCCCCCCTTCCCAATCGACATCAAAGGTGTATCTGTAATCACCCGTTGGATTTTCGTCTGGCACAAAAGGTGGATTAACAGGGAACGGATATTGGATGTTTTGATAAGCAGGTTTACCATATCCATGGAAAACCCAGTGAGATGGGACTGGGATGGTGGGCCATTTTGTATCGTTGAATGATTGCTTGGAGAAACCTTCGTCGACATCTGCCGTTGGAGACAATCTGAATTTCCAATCCCCGTTCAGTGACAGTGTTGCATTGTTTGATTTGACGTTCCATGATCGAGGTTCGAGACATCCAGACCAAGGTTTTGGGTCTTCAAACTGCTTAGGATGGTACGTGATAGACATGATGGATGTTGAAGTGATGAAGTGAGAGGGTTCCTTTTTGACATATCCTGCGGTGATTGCTCGGACCGTTCGTTAACCGAAGATGGAGCGGCACTTTCGTTACGGCGAGAGCTACATGAATTGCAATTATTCATGGGTCTTTGTCTGCTATGCCTATTGAAGCTAGGTTACTTCTGGTCCGCGATAGTTCCCGCTTGCGGTGTATGTCTGTCAAGTGGATACTTTGAGTGGACTGACGGAATGCGATTTGGATTGAGGGTCATCACTTGACATCTCACGTCTCAAGTTACACGGCATTAGACGCAGGATAATTCACACATTGCAAATACCAACTAGACACATCCACAGCCATTCAGGAAGTTAAAGGCTCCAATTTGCACAAATTCACAAAACAATGCATCACTTCAAACAACCACCTTAAATCTCCTCTGCAGCTACAACCGTACCGTCCTCCTTGATCTTGACTTCACTGACTTTGAGCGACGCTTTCACTGGATTAGGTTGGTCATACACCCAATTCATTTCTTCCAAAGTTCGCCCTTGAGATTCGACACCGAACATGTACCACATGAAACCTTCAAACGTGTCCCAAGCGACAAAGATCCAAACGTAACGATAACCGATGTTGGCCAAACCGATGGGTCCAGCAAAAGTGTTGATGAAACCCATCATACCGCTAACAACACCAGCGAGAGCTAGACCTTTGGCTCTGATTGTCGTTTCTAGAGCTTCAGTGGGGACGACCGCTTGGAGTGGGGTGTAACTGAACATGAACACGAAACCGAACAGGAAGTAGGAAGCGAGAGCTCCACCGTAAATGTTCTGATTGGTGTTGCTGTTACCGATTGCAAGTTGAAGTCCAGCATTGATTGCCAATAGTCCAGCGCAAACTGGGGTCAGTTCAGAGCTATTTAAGACTTACTTAAAGTACCTATCACCAATATTTTACGTCTTGGCATGCGGTCCGTCAACGACGCTCCGAGTAAAGCACCAGACGCAGCTACCACGTTGTACGCAAGATTGTAGGCGAGTTGCATTGATACAGTGGAAACACCAAGTTTTTGATAGATGACCGTGTTGTAGTATGACAAACCGTTTCCAGAGAATTGACCTAACGTCAGGTTGGAAGAGTTGATGACTTACCAGAAATAGACATCATCATCACCTGGGCCATTCTCCAACGACCGTTGTGGGTTAAAATAAGTGGTCGATCTAGGGTCAGCCTTGTCACAACCCGTACTCACAATCCCACCATCTCTTGTCAGCACCGTTTTGAGCGATGTGAGTTCTGAACTCTCCAATTTCAAGTTCAACCAGTTTAGAGTTTATGTCACCGTTGGCATGGTATTGAACCAAAAAGTTCAAAGCCTCCTCTTCCCGTCCATTCGCCATGAGCCAACGAGGAGATTCGGGGATGGTAAAGACAAAGGCGATAACGATGACACATGTGAAGGCTTGAAGGATAACAGGGATACGCCAGGACCAGTCACTCTGGATAAAGTTACATCCAAAGGTGACAGCAGCCGCAGGAATAGCTCCACCGTAGTAGCCGCAATTGTAGAGACCTACAGTCAGTCGAGTCAAAACCTCTACCCACCTGTGCATCTTCCACGCCAATGAGGAGGACTGATTTCCATGGTATATGACGGCGCAGCAATGGTCATGAAATGGATACCAAAACCTAGAACAAATCTTCCAACTGCAAACGACGCGATGGTGTTACCAGCAGCGGTAATGATCATTCCGATGATGATGCAAACAGCACCGCAGAACATTCCAGCACGACGTCCCCACTTGTCAGAGACGAACGCAGCGAATGGTGACCCAATGAGACTCCCTCTGAACGTCAGTGTTGTTGACATATTCACTTACACAGAGTACATTGACGACATGATAGAAACCTTTGGTCCAGTGGTCCCAGATTGGAAGGTGGATTGGAAGAACTGCATAGACAACAAACCTAGAGTCAGTGAGTTCGTTGAATGACCCACCTGTGAACAAAGACCCATCGTAACCATTCGCACAAGAGCAACAGAAAGTGATAAAGATTGCAAAGTAAAGCTTCAATGTGGTCTTTGCAAAAGGTGGAACTTTGCTCTCTTGAACTGCTGCAAATAATTCCGCCTGTCGTCAGACGAGTCGTACGTAGCTACTCACATTGTAAACCTTTCTAGTTTGCAAACCTTCAAGTTTGATATCTTTGGTGTCATCCACCACCTCGGTGTGATCAAGATGGGGTTTGATTTCTAACTCGTTGACAGCTGACATTTGGGGATGATTGGGGAATAGTTTTGTTCTTGCTCTTCTTCTTATACCTCTGCTCAACGGCCCCACGGTAAATTCAAGACTCCATGGGACTCCATTATGAGTGTTGAAGTGAAAAAGATTTAAACAACTCGCGGGCCATTTGATTTATTTGGTTTTTAATCGAATTAACCGGGTGGATCCGGACCGACGAGGTCACATCGACTTAAGAGATACAAAGCGGTTTATCGATGTACATATCCCGCGAGCAATGGCCAGCAACACCAGTTCCATCGATTATCGCTGCTTGACCTGTAGGACAAGACGGGTAGGTGTTCTACTTTACCGCGACTGACTTTAGGTCAAATGCGACGGCCAAAAGCCTCATTGCGCTCGCTGCATCAAAGCTGGTATGGAATGTATCCAAGCGGAAGATTTGGGCGTAACTGCGAGTGGTTTCACCGATCGAGCACGTCTGGCTTGTTTACAGTGTAGGACAAGGAAGGTGGGTAGGGTAAGGTCATGGCTGACGACAGATACGATGTTCAGGAGCGGAATCCGCTACTGAAGGTACGATCTGTTCACGATGCGAACGACTTGGTTTGGGTTGTGTTTGGTCGAATGAACGACGATATTCAAGAAGGAGGACGCAGACATTGGAGAGGGATGAAACCGATTTGACTGTGAAAAGGGTAGAGTCTCCATGGGATGAATTGCTGGCGAATCGATTTGAATTGATTCACCATGTTAGAAATTACTTTTCGACGGTTCATCGTGGGTCAGAAACTATACTCAGCTAATTGTAGATGTCGGCTTCCTGACTTTTATTCACGAACCGACGTTTCTCAAGTTGATCGATTTGCAGAAAGCCCCAAGGGAGCTGACGATAATGATGGTAGTTTGTTCGTTGCAGTGGGTCTAGACGTCAATTCCACTGATGACAGTTTTGCGAGTGACCACACCCCAGCAACAGCAAAGAAAGCCGCAGACCTCTACACCCAGGTTCATGCTGTGATCCAGTCCAACGTTTTTAAGCGATTTGGTTGCATCGAACTTATGGTATGTCGCAAAGAGACACCGCTGACACCAGACCCTCATGCTTGCTAGATCATACGAAGGAGCTAAAGGCAACTTTATAGCTTCTTGGACCATGGGAGGGTTAGCCGTGAGGTATGTTCACCATCAACATTTGCTAACCCCAGGATGATGCAATTCCTCTCCCTCCACACCTTCGATTATACCTATAAAACAACGTCCATGCCTAGGATCAGTCCTTTGCTCAAACCTGAAGCTTTACGTCGATTAGCTTGGGCAGTGTTTTATCTTGACACCATGGCAGACGCTGGACAGCATGGATCTCATATGTTGAGCGAGACTTCTTTCAGGATACAGCTTCCATGCGACGAAGCGACTTTTGTCCGTGGTGATGAGGTATTGACTCCTGGGTTACATTCGGACGACAATTCTTCCAAAATCGGTATCTCTGGACATTTGGTTAGAACTGCTGCGATGAGGAGAAGGGTTTTACATTTCAACACCATGATTCCACAGTCACTCGATTCGACAATGAAGATGATGGATGATCTTGGTCGATACGAACAGAGTTTAAAGAGAGTTGTCTCTGGGATCTCTGCCGATTTGACTTATACCGAACACAACGTTTTCATTCACGCTCAACGACTTCCGGCGTTCTTCTTCCTCCATCTACTCCGTCACAATTGTTTCCTGATGTTAGCTGAGGCAAGGTTACACGTTTGTTCTCGTGATCCGACATTGAAGGACGCTGCGAGATCTGCTCTGAGGGAACGGCTACGACACGCCCTCCCTGTTAGCCGAATCGTGGCAGATATAATGAGACTTGGAGTGTTTTGTGGGCCAGCAGCGGGTGTTCAGGCTTATACGTCTTTGGAAAGTGGGTCGAGGTGTGATAAAGCTGACTGTAGTTCTTCTCTTTGACCCACCTCAGCTTTCGCAAACGGATCCAACGATAAATCCCAAAAGCGACCAATACGTACGTGGGATTAAGAGTTTGTTTGACTATATCCGTCACCAAAGCCGGGTGGACGAGGGAAACAGGTTACTGGTGGGTTTGCGGTATTTTAGCGCTAACGACAGCACATTGAAGCTTGTGGTCGAATGATTCAATGTGGCTTCAAGTCCGAGTTGACCTCTAAGGATTTAGAGATTTTTGAAAAGTGCGTTCGTTGAATTTCCCCGCTAACAACCAGGGAACACCCAACCCCTGCCCAAACTGCTGACACCGCTGACGACGACGAATTCGGTGAATTCGACTTCCGAGCCTTCCCCTTCCATCACCGTGCTGTGGGAAGAACAGGTTATACTCTCCTCGATCCCGCTTTCAGCAGTGGCCTCTCGTCAAGAGCTCAATCTGTGGAAAGAGACGCAATCGACGCTAGTGCTGTTGCTCCAATGGACGTGTCACCGTTGGACAACTATTATCTGATGCCAGAGAACATTGGTATCGATACCGAGCCCATCTCTAGTTCAACACTGGATGTTAATTTTGGTTACACGTATGAACAACCTGTCCCCGACACTGGACTCACAGACGACTGGTCCAAATGGTGGGAGATGATTGGGCACAACGGGTCTTTGGAGTTGGATCCGTTGAGTTGGATGAGGGCGAGTTAGTGTCATCAGGGCGGCAAAAGACTTGACTTGGTCTTCACAGAGAGGTTTATGAGAGAGACGATCTAGAGAGATCAAACGATACATCATTCGCATCTATGCACCATGGCCCACCAAGTGGTCTCCACACCTTCTGGAGTGGTGAGCGTGTCCACAGCAACCTCCTTGAATCCCCATCTCTTGTAGATATTAACCTAACGTCAGTCTACCCTCTTTCCCACTTACATTCACAATCTCCTGCGTCACAAGCGTCACCGTCGCACCTTCCTTCCTGCCCAAGTCCGTCAAATATTTCATAGCAGCTTTTCCAAATCCCTTCCCTTAGGCTGACGGAGAGGTTCCCAGTATTCTAATGTAATAGCTTTTATCAAAATCTTCTCCAAAGGAATCGCTTAAAAACTTGGTATAAAAGGGACGTTGCTGTGATAAGTGATGGACGTAATCAACGTACCACTTGTTTCAACCATTCTTCTCGTTCACCAGACAGTTTCTCGTTGTACGACTTGAGATCTTGGTCACCACCCAACATCCTTCCATCAGCACGGTCTAATCCCCACTCACGTTGTTTTCGGTGCCCCCGGTCGTTTCACTGACATTACTAAATAAATTTCCTCATCTTCCTCCCCAATCAACAGAATACTGGTAGCTGGATCTAGTGCTGAAGTTACTGCAAATCGACAGAAGGCTGATTGAGCTAAAAGCGAGTTATCGCATAGCATTCCAATCACAGTATCTAGAGTTAGTTCAAACAACGACCTGTCGTACTTCCTGTGAACGCTTCGTTGAGGACTTTGGTAGCTCGAGTGATAGTTTCTACTATCAGATGGATCGTGTCAGTGAACATACCATTGCTAGCACTGGTAACCTCTCGTAGCACAACCATGGTAGATGATAGATACATATATAGGATCTCAACACCCCTACTCTTGATATACTGTATCTAAAGACGACCATCAGATCAAGACTTGGTCAAAGCATACGTAAACAAGACATAATGCCACGTCATTAGCTGATCTCTGGTAAATTTACTAAAAGCGGTAATTCTTAACTCGGTTGACTGTACCGGTTGACTGGATTGCTGTTGTTTCTTACATTCTTACCATTCTTACTTTTCTATTATTCTTACCATTACTTTCTTACTACTCTTACTACTCACATCCAGTCAACCCGACTCACCACACCATCTCTATCACCTCACCCACAACCTCCCCACAATGGCCGACCTCACTCAACAAACTTCTTCAACTTCAAAAACGATCCTTCCTCCTCCCATTCATCCTACTCCCCCTCGTCCTGTTCCTATCAAGAACCTCTACCCGCCGGGGGAGATTCAGCCTCCTGGGAAAGATACCAAGTTCATCTACTTCCCCACTTACCCAGACCGCCCTCTTCACCGAGTCAAGTACAATCCCGCATTCTGTTTGGATCCACCCTTCATGGAACGACCAGTTGTGAGTAATTGTCCATAACACTCTAACATTCTAGCTACACTACAATTACGGGCAGGAGGAGGAGCTAGAGGAGGAGCTATTGGAAGAGAACTCTGGTCATGCTGGACGTTCGAGTGTTATGGTTTCATCCAACCCAACCCCATCAGCAGCAACAACCTCATCCACCTCAACCACCCATCAAAGTGAGTACTGAATGGGACAAGGCTAATTCATAGATGACACGGACAACCTTGCTTATAATCTGAACACCCTTGAAATCACCAAACCTGATAGTGACAGAGTAGGTTTGAGGATGAGCATTGCTAATTTCAAGACCGTTACCAAAGGTTCAATCCTGAACACCAACATTTAGAAGATCGGTCGAATCTGATTTTTCGTGGACTTTGGTTATTTCGGTTGATTTTCTTTTTCTAACTCGTCTTATAAACTCTAACCACTACAATTCTAACCACGACAATCCTAACCGCCACAATCCTAACCATTAACATTGGCTGATAATTCTGATTCGACTACGACTATCACTTCTGACTATCAGTTTATGACTTTATTCCTTTATGGCTCATGACTTTTTACTTTTTACGTTTTTACTTTATGGCTTATGACTATCACTTTATGACTTTATCCCGTTATGACTTTTTGATATTTACTCAACATGCATTTGGTTCAATTTCAAACGGGGTAACACATGACTTGACTTCAATACATGTTATGATGACTGTTATGATGACTGTTATTACATACATAGGATTTGACCCACTTCCCACTACGTCACCCAGCTCTCCTTGGTCCTCTTGATCGCCTCCGCTTCCAAAGCTTCGTTGATAGCAGCATCTTGTGTAGCTTCATACGCCCGTACACGAGCTTCAATCTCTTCTATCGATAGAGCGCAAGCACAAACAGCCCACGGTCTGTCTGGTCTATGTGAAGGGAGGTTTGGTTCCTCGGGATGTTCATCTGTGGTTAGGACAGTCCAATGAGACACTTACAATCCGGTAAACTAACGGTGTTGGGGACGATGCAACACTGTTGTCAGCGAGAACATATGCAGACTTACACTTGGGAGCATCACTTTACGTGTCCATTTCATGGCTCTCAGTTCTCCAGGTCCACCATGCCTCAACGGAACTCCGATGGCTGTTGTGCCATGGACTGAGAAGAAGATGATTGTTTCTAAAGTGTGGGAGGCGTGGATAGGGGTGATCACACTGAGGTCAGCAGTAAGTGTAGAGTTGACCCACCCCTTGAGCGTCGACGGTCTAGCCACAGAGTCGTCGATTAACACCCTCCCAGCAAGTTCTAATATCAACACCCCGTCGTCTGTACCTCCTGCAGCCATACCTCTCCATAGTGCCGGTGTAGATACTCCCGGATGTGTTTCTTGAGCAGCCAGTCGAGGTCCCTTTTCTAACAGGTCCAATCTTCTTTCGTACAGAATGGGTTTGGGTATCGTGTCTCTGGGTGGTGTTACCGTGTGCAGTTGACGGAGAGAAGAACGAAATGCGAATATCGTCAGTGCCGGTGTGAGATCTGTCAATGCGAGTACAGCTTTCATGTGGGAGCTTATTGTCCACTGAGGTTAGCGGGGTTATGACACTCACTCACGACATCGGACGAGATCCTAATATCATAAGCACCAAGATCGGGTATGGACCCAGAGGTACGTTCGTCCAAGACGTTGATTCCTCCTGAGGGATTGGGGTTATGAATCAATCGCATAGTTTCGTAGACCGTGTGTGTCCCCTGAAGCCAGTCGTCTGGTGGTTTTTCAGTGTAATGAGGTGGTTGGGGTATGGCGACTTCTTCAGGTTTCGAGAGGGAAAGGAATGATTTGGCTTTGGAAAAGAGACCTGGAGGAGATGGTGATCTGGATTGGGGGGTCTCAACTATATCTAATCCTTCAACATCAGCGTAAAGAGTGTTTGAGATGTATCCTATTGGGCACCAATCGCGTACGGCCAGAGTTGAGGGAAGGAGCAGGGTGAAATCGAATCTATCATCAGTAAAGTTTGCAATCTGACTTACATTAGCGGCTCCTGTGTCAACACCCCTTCATCATCAAACAAGACCGTCTCCCTTTGAAAGATAACATCACATTCGTCAACTCTGGTCGGGCTCGACGTGATCGTGGAACTTGCTTTGAAGCCAAGGGTGATTTTTCGAAATTTAACGGGAGATTCACCTAAAGTCAGCTCATTCTTTCCAATTGAGACTACCTTCAGGAAGCGACACGATCAACTTTCCAGAAACAGGATGTTCGTATTCCACCTCTACATGTTGTAAATCGGCATGAGTTTTTGCATCCTCTGGTGCGTTCATAAACACAATTCCGAAAGACGGGACATCGAGATGAAGGATGGGTTTGACTTTTGCTGTTTCCGGATGGGTGGTCCATGGATGCCATTGAACTTCACGACCGTATCGACGTTGCTTCTGTTCTTTACAGATGGTGGAGAGGTTTGACATGGTGTCATAACAAGTGATAAGTAGAATGACAAGTGATGACTAAATTTGAACATTGTCATCAACACGTGTAACGTTAACCGAAGGTGATTCAAGACCGTCTCAAGGTGGAAGTGCAAGTCATAAACTAGCATCCATCTACTCGTGCATCACCACCACCATGCTCAGTCTCGTCTTCATCACGGTATCCACCGTAACATGGTACCTCAGCGACCCCGTTATCGCTCTCAGCCCTTTACTCTTAAGCTCCAATCACTCCGATTTAACCTTTCCCAACACTGAACTTGGTGGGGCCAAATTTTGGCTTTTATTCTGCTATCTCATTGGGAGTAGTGTTTTACGACGACTGGGTCTGGGTGGTGGTAAAAGCACTGACGAAGTGTCGATTACCATGCCGTTCAAACGTACCCAGCAGGAACAAGACCTTTACACCAAGGCTATATCCACAACTCCAATCTCCAAACTCCACACTCATTTACTCTTCTCGGCCATCACAGAACCAGCTCTACTACTTCTTCTAGGCAAACGAACCTGCCCCATCGATCCCGTGGGCTCAGTCAACGTTCGCAACCGCTTTGAAGTAATGGATGTCGACAAATGCAACGATCTCAATTTGAAAGCTACCATCTCAGCCCGTCTCGATCCCAAACAACGAAACAAGGTTAAGAGGGGATGGGAATATAGTGCTATAATAGAGATCATCGACACAGACGTAATCTATCGACAAACTGTGGTGTTTTTAGTCTTCCAAAAACATCCCAACCCCCCACCGACGTCGTCATTGTCCCAACCAGAGTTGAACAACACCCTTGGTCGAATCCAGTTCACGCTCAACGAACCACGTAAATGGGCTCAACTTTGTCACGATTACAACCCAATTCATATTTCCACAATAGCAGCTAAGCTCTTCGGTTTCTCAGGTCGTATTGCCCACGGCAATCACGTCGTTGCAAAGGCGATTGAATTGATTCCAACCAAAAGTGATGTCACCTGGATGGAAGTAGAATTCGTACGTCCAGTTCTGGTACCAACGACGCTGGACGTTTACAACGTGGGAGAGCTCGAGGTTAGTATCCATCGTGGGGAGAAGAAGCATGTGGGGGTTAGGTATGGAAATTAGATTGAAAATAGACTCTTTTAGAAGTTTATAGTACCTTGATTAATTATAGATGCTATGCATTTGATTCAGACTCGCGGGATATCAGTGTCCAACTGCCCAGGGAGTCTAGCGAAAACTTTGAAGAACCCGTCCAAACGACTCTCCTCACGGGAAGAAGAGAAAGACGGGAAATAGCAGGTGCCTGATTCACCGTTTTGAGCGTTAACCTGGGTACCAGTGTTTTGGGCGGTCGTTTTGGGCAGTCGTTTTGGGCAGTAGGCCCATCGTACACAACACTCATCCCATGCATATTCCCTGCCAGCATTCCCCTACCAAGACAATATCCTATAATTAGCTTTCATAGCATCCGAAATTAACCACGTTATTGACGACGATCAATTTGGTACATTTGGCCATAACCGTGCCTGGCCCGTCTCCCGTTTGAACAGTTTTTTCATCTTTCAACAACAACATATATACACAGACACAGACATCATGACGACCTCTCAACCTACGTTCGTTTTCTTGACTCCAGCGATCCAAAATGACCAACTTCACTTACATCATGGAACCGCCAAAAGTCAACGTCAACTGGGAGGGAAAAGGTGGGTCATGACGATGACATTGCTGACGATAGATACAATTACCTTCTTAGATACCAGGATCCTACTCGGCGCCATCCTCCTCCTTTCCATCACCTTCTTGTACAAAGTCGTTGGCCCCCTCCTCCTGCTCTATAGAAACATTCGAAAAGCCAAAGCAGTCGGTCTGCCAATGAAGGTTATCCCCTTCCCCCCTGGACTCTTCTCCTTCTTCCTGTTCCAAATCCTCAGACGTCTTGGTTTACTCCAACCTGGATCCCTGCTACACACGTTACTCAACATGGGTCGACCTGACGGATACGATCTGCATCGGGAGTTGGGAGACGCTTTCTTGACTGTCAGTCCATCAGGTGTAACCTTGATCGTCGCCGATCCAAAGGTTATCAGTCATATCAATTCGAAAAGATCGGAATTCCCTAAACCACCAAACACAGGAGGTAGGTCAAGTTTTTAAACTTCACTGACTTTAGCCATTATCAACATCTACGGTCGAAACGTCATCAACGCTGATGGAGAAGTTTGGAGATTCCATCGAAAGATCACCGGACCCGCGTTCAGTGAAAAGATCCATGGCCATGTCTGGGATGAAGGAGTTAAACAAGCCAAACTCATGATGCGTTCGTGGTATGCTGATGGAAACTCCCTTCGAGTATCGTCAATCGGTGATGACGCTCTTCAACTTGGTCTCAACGTTATCACTGGTTCAGCCTACGGTCATTCTCTTGGATGGGATGAGAGTCCACCATGCACCGTTTCCACCAATCTCACCTATCGACAATCAGTCGAACAACTCACCACCCATCTCATGTCAATCTTCCTCGTCCCTCATTGGTTACTCCGAAGCTCTAGAGCTGATTCGTCATGGAGACAAGCGTGGGAAGCTTACTCTGCGTTTGGTGGGTACATGAAGGGAATGCTGGAGTGGGAGCGACAACAAATGGAGGATGGATATAGGAGTGAAAATCTGTTAACCGCTTTGGTGGATGCTGAATCGGAGGGAAGTGACAGGAAGGGTGAAAACAGACGAATGACTTCGTCTGAAGTAATGGGAAACATGTTTATCGTTCTTTTCGCTGGACACGAGACGACTGCCAACACTCTTCACTACGCTTTGCTGTGTTTGGCCAGGTTCCAGGGGATCCAGGACTTGCTTCTAGACGAGATTGATCAGATTTACGCCGATGCCGCTTCGGAGAATAGATCGCTAGAATATGAACTCGATTTCAATCGAGCCAGATGGGCATTTGCGATTATGGTAAGCACATGTAACGACTCCACTGACGTTAGTCTGAAACTCTTCGTGTCTACACTCCAACCGGAATGACCAACAAATGGAGCACCCAAGAACAACCAATCACGTTCGAAGGTCGAACCTATGTTATCCCTAAATCAACCAGAATCTCTATCAACGGTACAGGTGTTCATTTCAATCCCAAAGTCTGGGGTGACGACGCGACAGAATGGAAACCTTCTCGATGGATTGTTGAAGACGGCAGTCAAGGGCCGTTGGTTACTCCAGAAACAACTCCCAGAGGATCCCCCATGCCATCGCCGTCAATGCTTTGGACCAAACCAATCTCCCTCCCTTCACCTTCCTCCCTCCCTTCGCCATCCAACACCGAAACCACAACTACCAGAGGTTTGCTCAAACCAGCCAAGGGAACGTACCTCCCCTTTTCAGAAGGAGCTCGTGCATGTTCAGGTAAAAAATTCGCCTCAGTCGAATTCGTCGCCGTTCTGTTCACCCTCTTGAAAGATTACCGGGTTGTTTTAGAACCAGGATGGAGTGATGCGAGAGTTCAAAAAGTGTTGTCAGGAAGGAAATCGGGTGCTTTGACTCTCCAACCACCAGAGTCCATCCCTCTGATCTTTGTCAGGCGGTAGAACTTTATATTTAACGAATAATGCCATGTTGTATGTAACGATTATAACTCCTCGTACGCCCTTTGCAGTATCCCCCTCAATCGACCAATGTCCAAAGGTTTAGCCAAGAACGCCCAAAACCCATGAGCCTTGCATTTCTCCTGCGTCGCCTGACGTCAGTTTGTTCAATCTGTCAACGTACCAAGTCCGAATGCGCTGTCAAAGCCACAATCAACGGCAAAGGTCGACCAGTTTCTAACGCTCTCTGTTGCATCCTTTTTATAGCGGTGAAACCGTCCATGACTGGGATTTGAAGATCCAGAAAAGTCAGGTCAAATGTCTCCCTGTTCATCGCGTTGACAGCCTGGAGTCAGTTGTAGCCTTCAAGAACCCACCTCCAATCCGTTGTATCTAGCTTGGATGTTTTTGTATCCAAATTTTTGCAGAATCTTGTTACCAACCATGCAATTGATCTATTGTCAGCGAGAACAACACTTGACCCACTTTGTTGTCATCGACATAGAGGATTTTCATAGGGAATCGCTAAAGTCAGCGCTGTTGTCACCCCACCTACCGAGGCGAAATCCAAATCAGACAACTGGATTCGTTCCTTGGGAACCTTTGGACTGGCACTTTTGCCATGTTCCAATGCCTGTCGTAGGGTCACAACTTTGACAGGTTTGACCAGAATCGTCGCGCCATCGTGATCAGATTGAGCGTCTCGTCGAGATACAAACCAAATCAACTGACGTCAGTTTGTTCAATCCACCACTCACTTCAGCACCTTTTTGCCTAGACTCTATCTCTTCCACATCTGCCAAGGTGATATCTTCGCTGTCGATGATGATAAAGTCGAACTGAGTCGTATCTAACTCCGCCGTAATTGCCAATTCGGACGAGCTACAGACGGTGCAATTGATTCCAAACGATGACACACTGATATCAGTGTGATCCACATCAGGACTCACTTTGCCGCTGTGACTTCTTTGGCAAAATCGTTCGTGACCAACAAAGCCGTCTTTCCAGCACATCGTGATCCCATCTCCACCTTCTCAACTCCCCTGCCAACACATACCTCGAGGCGAAAGATCGCGCCTCTACCTGGCGCAGGACGAAAGGTGCAATCTCCATTCATGAGTCGTGCTAAACTTTGGGTGATGGCGAGTCCTAAACCACTACCGCCATGGGTACGAGTGATCGTACTGTCGACCTGAGAGAATGACCTAAAAAGTCGGTCGATTTCTGATGTCAGCGGGTTAATATTACCACTCACTGTCTGAAGGTACACCGGGACCCTAAAGTCAGCAAAGTACACCTCCAAACCTACCGTATCCGTAACCTCAATCCCGATTTTCACCTGATCATCTTGAACTCCGATATCCCAATTGAGTCGAACTCTTCCCTCTGCGGGTGTGAATTTGATCGCGTTTCCAACAAGATTCAACAGACACTGTTTGATTCTATAAGGGTCGCCGAGAAGCATAGTTTTAGGATCTTGGGTGACTGGAGTAGCGACGAACATCAACACCCCTTTGCTATCTGCCACAGCGGCCAGTGTATCCAAAACACCTTCAACGACGTCACGAAGATCAAAAAGAATACGTTCAGGCTCGATGGAACCTGATTCCAATTTACTGAAATCAAGAACGCTCGAGATGATTCTTTGTAAATCTTCTCCACTTGAGCGAATCGTAGCTAAATGTTGGCGTTGGGTATCGTCGAGTCCTGAAGAATCTTCCAAAACCGCTGCTAGACCAAGGACAGCCTGATGTCAGGAAGTCTCTTTTAGCGACTTACAAATAACGGTGTCCTCAGTTCGTGGCTGATGTCAATACTGTACGTGTTCAAACTCACGACATGTCTAAAGTCAGCAATGAAGATACGACCACTTACGGGAAACAAAACTCGACTTTGCTGATAACGCATCTTGCAACTGTGACGTTCGACGTTTAACGGCCTGTTCCAGAGACCTAGTCGTTGACAAGGATTCGTACTAAAGTCAGTGACGCCTACTACCAACTCACAGTGATGACAGCGAACGTCGCCAGCATTGAAATAATCTCTACAGGTTGAGAAGTGGATGAAGGGTTTCGAGCGGCTCTGTTGTCGAGATACAGTATCCCAGCGAGTTCACCTAGATATAAGTCATGTCAAACCACGACCCACCTTGGACCATCAGAGGCAGAACCAAGATCCACTTTGGTTCGACACCTCCATAAAACCGTTCATGTTTGAAGGCCACTAGTTCTGAAACATCGGTCACGATCTGGGGTCAGCCCAATCAATCATATCACTTACCGATTTCGTCCTTGCACAGTGTAAAATAGGTGAAACTGGACAGAAAGCTGAAGCAGAGGACAGCGGGACGTCTGACATTGACAACGAACTGAACGTCCCAGCAGCTCTCAGAACCAAGTTTTCGGTTTCAGAAGTGTCGCTTCGTAGGACAATAGCACAGTATTCCGCACGCGACAGCTGTAGCAGAATCTTCAACAGTTTCCCCAACAGCGCTTCTCCGTCTTTTTCAGTAGCCAGAACGAGACTGATGTTAGCTGTGTCAAAACCCGACCTACAAAGATTTAACGATAGAATCCATACTCAGTCGCATATGGATGTCAGCCTTCTCGGCAGAGCTAAAGACAGGAGTCTGTTGAGGAACGTGAGATTGAACAGGGGCAGTGACATGCCGTGTAACCTCTGGAAATTCGACGATAACTTTTCGAGCCACTGCGAAAGCTTTACAAGATTCGTAGTTGTTGATCGAAGTGACCAAATAACCAAAAGCCAGATTGGTGTTGTTCTTCACGTTGATGATGAAACGAGCGGTATAGTAAGCAATATGACCTGCAATACTCCAATTCTTCGCCGAGACAGCTTGGGAATATGCTTCGTCGTAATCGTCCACAATCCGTGTCCATGACACATCTGGAGTCCAGTTACAAGCTGATTCCAAACAATCGATCAACCTGATTCGAACTCTCATGTCTACTGAATCCTTGTGAGCTCGAATTTCGTCACAGAGACTCTGCCTATACTCCTTGTCGTCGTGTTCCGGATGACGAAGGAGGAACATTGTGTAGTAAAACGCATACTCGAGTCGAACCAATGTCCCAGGAGCACCGTTTGAAAATCGCCTGGCGTTTTGGGCAGCTTCCACCAAATGATCCAGATCAGCCTCGAAGATGAAAGCCAGAGCAAGTGCGGAGGTGTAGTACATGATCGAGTAAAATCCATACGGCTGAGTCAAGGACCCTTCATCCAGTGACACATGTCTCCCTTCCAGTTTACTGAGTGCTGAAAACGGTCGATCGGTGTCGCCTAGATTCTCGGCTGCTTGGACCAACGCAGCAATCGTAGCTCGAGCTGCTGGAGAAATGTGACCAGAGAGTTGTTCCATCCTAGCGATACCTTCCGTTCGACCTTGACCGTAATCGAAACCGCAAACAGAGTTCAACAGCAGTTCCAACGTTTCCACGTAAGCGGCGATTTCGTGATTGCCGTCAGCCAAAGCAGCGTCCCAAGCAGCCTGATAACTGATTTCAGAAGCAGGCGTCTGGATATGTGCCGAGGACGTGATGACCGTCTGTACAGCGGACGTGAACAAGCTCCCTTTATACTCGACGTCGTATTGAGCGATTTGTCGAAATCCAGTGGCGAGATCTAATTGAGATTGACCATACAGCAAAGTCATGATAGCCATTGTGTAACCAGAACCAGCGTTTCGCATGACGTTCGGCGATCTGAAACCTAGAGCAATGGCGAGTTTGTAGATGCTTTCACCGAAATCTGGCAGTGTCAAAAACAACACCGCACCACCGAGAGAAACAATCGTGTTTACTAGAATTCCAATGGTATCTTCCTCGGTCAATGGGGTTGGTTTGGCTTCTCTAAACGTTTGCCTCAAAGCTTGAAGCTCGTCCGCAGTGGTGGGTAGGATCTCCAACAGGCGTTGCGTCTTCTTGTCCTGCGTTTTGAGCGAATACCCAGCGAGGTGAATACTTTCCATGACCAATTCTGGTACAGTTTCCATGAGGGCCAAAGACATACTAAGCCTGACCTCCAGAAACAGTATTCTCAAATGTTCGATAACAGAGACGCAATAGGAGCGTGCGGATCGTACCTAGAGTAAGCACAACCTTGGTACCACTTACAGAAACAACAATATCTCCTGCAATGTCCCTCTGACCCAGACCCACATCCGTCCAAACTGCCAGGACACGGAAACAAAGATCTCGATATTCTGTCCAAGAACTGTTGGCGTTCAGAGGCATGACCTCTTCCATGTCTCGCAAGTAACCCACGGCGCTACCGAAAGCACCTGATCTGTTTGCTTTCTGTGCGGCTGAAAGTACTACGTATCAGTGGAGTAAAACTGGTGACTTACATAAACCGATATAATCCGCCGTGTTACCCATGGGACAATTCATTTTCCTAGCTTCAACGACGTTGTTCACCACGTCAAAAACATGCGTGTCTGAGGGATCCAACGCTGCAAGTTTCATTCCAATATTCAACCGATGTTGAGCAGCGTCAATATCACCCTGAAGAACGTTCAAAACAGCGGTATGCTGTTGGTCATGAGAGAACCTCACATGGGTCGACGTGATAGTAACCATTCCAACGTTTGCGGCTTCCTCAAAACCGTTCCTCGTCTCAATCCGATCTTGGTCCAAAAGTTGTGCCAAAAGTGACAAAGCGACATCTCGACTTGGGAGACAAACCAAAACTTTGAGTGCACGTTGAGTTGACGGTGAAAACGTTTTGATCGTGTCTTCCAGTATCGATCCAACATCTACTGAAGAATGGATAGCTAGGTTTTGAGAATTAACCATCCATTCGAGGTTTTTGAAATCAAAGTAGATGCCTTTGTGTCGGACAAGAATGGGTCTGATGTCAGTGGGTTCAGAGCCACGACTTACACTATCGTTTTCAGATGAAAGGGGTTCCCTGTGGTTTCTGCTTGAAGGTATTCACAAACTTTGATCAATCTTGCATCATCAGAAACCCAGCCGAACGACCTAAAGTCAGTCACGTCTCGACGTTACTTACTTTTGAAGTTGCTCCTTGACCGTTTCCTCATTCAAGTTCCCCGTGTTGATCATATGGACGTTTGTTTGAAATCCAGGTATATCTGATTTCAATCTAGTTCTAAAAGTTCCAATAACCATACATTGAGGTATAGACTTTTCGGCGTGAAGCAAATCTGCCCATCTACGGGTTAGTTCTTATCTCTACCTTACTCACATTTGATTTTCATCCGGAGACAACCATTGAACATCGTCTATGACAATTATCATCACCGATGAACGTGCCGTTGCAAACGTTCGAAGAAAATTTCCACACCAAGTTCTGAGATGGTAAAGATAGACGTCAAAATCCGCTTCTTCAACCTGTTTACCGATGAGGTGTTGCAGTGGTGTATCACGAAGTAACAGATCTTGCCATTCAGTGGGTAGGAGGGGGATAAAGGTGGTGTAAGGGTCTACAAACAGGGCTACGAGTTTTTGCTTCCACTGGGACAAGTTCTCGTTGGGATCTGGAGATCAGCCATGGTTTAAATTACACGTACCAGTCAGAACATTGTCTAAGAGGGATTTGATCAATTGTGTAAAACCCGACAACGGTCGTATGATGTGTTCTTCCGTTAGCAAAGTAATCCCCAGTACCCACCTTCCAACTTTGCCCTGGCGATCAAAGACGGTGCAGGTGACAACCTCTGATTCATTTTAATCCAATTCTCCACCAACAGACTCTTTCCTGATCCACTTTGGCCATAGATCCTAGCATGTTAGAGGAACCATATATCGTACTTACACTGTCATTTCCGTTACAGACGAAGTTTGGGTATGCGTAAACAAATCCTGTAACATTGACACCTCTTTCTCCCTTTCCTCCATGTTCTCCAACCAAGATAGATGAGCCAATGCATCAGCTTCTCCAGGTTTGAACTGGTCAATGTTGTTATCTTGTAAACCGTAAACAACCTGCTCCAGATCGTGGATCAAACTGTCAAACGACAGGTAACGATCTTGAGAAGACCTTTGTAGACATTTAGCCACGATTTCAGAGATCTGTATTGGGATTTGAAGATTTCGTTGGGTCAACGATTCAAGTTCAGTTGTGAGATGAGAGTAAATATCTGAAAGAGCATCTGTAGCGAAGCCGTTCTCGACATCTGACACCGTTTCAGATAAAAGTTCGTACATGCAAACACCAAACGAGTACATGTCAGATAAAGTCGTTGGTGAAGCATCAGTTGCAGTGTTTTCAGGAGCCATGTATTTTAAATGTTTTCTAGAGATCAGTCAGAGTCTTATGACGACCTACCGTATCAAACCTTCCTGAATAACCCTTCTTTCGCCAATGGTAAAATTCGTTTCCTTCTCTCTTTCCTCCAATCCTCCATTCAACACTAAAGTGGATGGTACAGATCTATGTTTCTTTCGCTCGGAATTCTGCTTTTCACAGGTCGACATATCCATCAATCTGATTTTGGGACCACCTCGATCAGATGTTCCAGCTTCTACACGAAAGAAATTAGGTCGACAAATGACAACGCGAATGGAGTCGGCTTGTAAAGCCTAAAAATCAGCTGGATCCTGGTGATCACCTACTTGAATGACATGAGCTAGTTCCAATAGCAGAACATTCCAGGTAACAACCATGTACCATGTTTACCGTGACGAATTTCTTGACTCCAATATTTCGTAAAAGTGGTACAGTGGGCTGGCATCCATAACAGGTAACCATGACTGATATCTTCAAAGAATCCAATGCAAGATGTGATCCAATTGGAATGAGATTTGGATAGATCCCGTATCAGATCTTTACTTCTGGCGTATTCTTCAAGGGCTAAGAGGTTCAGTGGATGTATATTCATTAGGCTCACCTGTTTTATCATTTTTCTTGAACGATCTGAAAAAGACTTCCCCAGAGTGACTTGAAAGTCTTCCATAATCAGTGAGCTGTATTTGGTCCCACAGGACTACGTCTGCTAATCCACTCCCGTCGCCGTTTGAGGAAGTGATTGACAAGGCCATTGGGAATGAAAAGGGTTGACGGTGGGAGTGGAGCGAAAAAGTGGAGATAAGATTCCAGTCGGGAATACAGAGAAAAGAGGAAGAATCGTAAAAAAAAAGAAGTATGTACAAGAGGCTTAAGAGACCACTACTATCTACACCTTACGTAGTGCTCACAGAGCAATCATACACGGATTAGCTTGCTTATGGATGTGAATGATAATGTAAGTACATGAATTGACGATATCTACAGTTTAGGTTCAGTTCTAAAGTCGCATCCGGTGGCGCGACGATCGAGGCACAAGCAGCAGCTGGAATCAACGTCATAAGTAGTCATATGTTTAAAGAGTCATACTTGGTCAGTCATAGATTATCAACATACAGGTATGCCATGGATGTAAATAAAAATCTCAAGGTAACATGGAATGAAATCAACAGAACTGTTCTATTTTGAACTATTGCCAAGAGCTTGCTTAGATCTGTTGAGGAGATACTCAAAGGAGGTTGTAGTATCCCCGAAACGCAACCATCAACAAAAGGATGGGGGGAGGTGGAATTGCAGTGCAGAGAGACGTATATAAGGAGGGAGAAACGAAGCTTTCTCTTATTCCTTTCATATCACTTTTCTCTTCACTTGCCATAACGACTCAACTCTTTTCAAAATCACCACCTACAATGTTAGTCAAAACACTCTTCGTCATTGCCAGCTTGGTCACCATCAGTAAGTACCCACCTCCACGTCCACTAACAACCCTAGACGCGAAAGATCTTACCATCCCCTCCTTGGTTACTCGTTCCCTAGGTCCAAGACAAAACACCACAGGTCTCACCATCAGTCCAGATATCGTCCCCACAGCCTGTCAATCCACCTGTTCGACCGCGTTAACCATCTACCAAGCTTGTGCAGATCTCAGCAACTCCACCGTTCAATCTACCTGTTTTTCCGTCTGTTCGACCTCCAACTTTAACGGTTTCATCGACTGCTTCAACTGTGTCATCGCCAACACTCCGAGTGATAACTCGACCGCCATCGAACCAGATCTTCAACAAGCTGTTGACGCTTTGACTACCGTCTGTTCAGCTGCTGGTCAACCTGTTTCTGCTGTTGAAAGTTTGAGTCTGGGTCCTAGGTGAGTAAGATCCTTTGGAAAGAGTATAGTTGCTGATTCTGTCACTCTAGTGCTCCCAGTAGCAGTCTCGCTAGTGCTGCCAGCATCACAAGTGGTACAACTTCAGCTGTGAGTTGTAAAATGTTACTTCGTTTTAACTAACACCCGCAGCCTACCAATACCGTTGCTACTACCACCCCTAAAGCCACAGGTTCAACTACACCTTCATCCACAGCTTCAGCTTCAACCGCTACCACGACCAAATCATCCAGTGCAACTAAAATCAATGTTACTTGGGGTTTAATGTTGATCGGGGTCATGAGCTTGGTCTTCGTTCAATTTGATGGACACAGTTTTTATGCGTACATAGGAACTAATCAATAGACATTTGATGAAGATAGTTTGTACGTGTACATAGGATCTAATCATTGATAGACATTTGATGTAGATATTTTCGCTATTGACAAAGTGATCAATGGAATGATCGAACTTGGTTTCTTCTCAGTACCCAATTTGTAGGACAATAAGATAATTGATGTCCCCCTTCATTCTCACCCTACATTAGACCAGTTCCTTGTGGATTTCGGGGTTGTAACTCCATCCTTCAAATACGTTACATCCCTTAAGCCACAATTCTATATTTGGATCCAGTTACTGCTAAGGTTCCAATATGAGTCTATGCTTAAGGGCTTTTAGAACGAGGACGGTTAGTGTTAACCTATAAAACGATGCAGGAGTGAAGAGATTGTTATCCCCAAACCATCAAAATGTTGCTGCAGACCGTTTTTCTCCTGTTGACATCTACCATTGTTTGTAAGTAACAAACGCCAAATCTCACTGACCCACAGTGTCATTAAACATCCAAAGTAAAACCCTCACTGCCCGTCAAACAATCACCTCTGCATCAATCCCTTCAACCTGTCAAAGTCTCTGTGCAACCCCTTTAACAATCTACGATGCCTGTCAACAAGTCAACACGAACCTCACAGCGTCCTCGACATGTATCTCAATCTGTCAAACAACGACCTACAACAACTTGATCTCATGTCTAGATTGTTTCATCGAAAACACCAGTGGGATAGATCAATCGACTTATACTGGGTTTTTAACGTATTTGGGGATCTTGAGAACTAGTTGTGCTGATGCTGGTGATCCTGTAACAGGGTTTCAAACTTTGGGAGGGTATGTTTGATGGTATTTCGATGACTGATAGTTCTAGTCTCTCTGGGACACCTAGTGCTACCGCTGTATCCAGTGTATCCAGTGTATCTAGTGCGGTGTCTACTACCAGTGCCAATGGAGGAACGATCGTGAGTATTTAATGCTTTTGGGAGACAAATACCTAACTTAGATAGTCCGGTTCCACATCTGTTGCAGCTAGTTCCACTGGCAGTTCACCTTCATCTTCAGCTGCTGCTACTTCAGCCAAGTCGAGTGCTGGAGAGGTTACATTACCGTTCACCGTTGCAGCTGTCTTTGGCGCTTTGGTAGCGTTAGGATTGATCCTTTAAGTTATAGTAACCTGGATTCTAATCGTGTTTATATTCCTACATACGTAGAAATACCTCTAATGATGAAGTTGACCCTACATTACTACGAGTGTTAAATTTTTACGATTAGAGCATTGAATTCCAAAACGAACCATGGGAGGAGTGGCATGAAAATTGTTCTACTTGTCATCTTTTTCGATTTCAGCGGTTGTTTTGGCAGTTTTCTTCGGCTATAGTACCGTAGATAATCAACGAGACGTCTATGGATGGTATTCAACACAAAATCTACCCCAGCTTGGACGTTACTTCGATTTATTTAGAAATAGTAATGGGAATGACTCGCTTTTGAGTGGCGAACAAAGGAGCGCGTCACTTTGTTTCTTTGTCTCATTTTTTTCAGTCACCACTTCACTTTTCGCGTTTAACCTTTCATCTTTTCACTTTATTTCGATATCACTTCTTACTTTTACTCTTCAACCTTCTCAATAAGTCTGAACAGAGTATAGGCTTAGAGACTGCTGAATATTCCATAGGCCAGTACTTTTGCAGACCTCCTTTAACCGTTTAATCACCTCGATCGATCTCGACATGACAACCACACCCGATCCACCATCCATTTCAACACTCCCCTCACTGGCTGGTACAGTAGCTTCCACATCGATGCCCACGTCACCTAGTACACCTAATGAAGATCAGGTCGATCGAAAAGTCGACGTTGCTCAAGTTGCTGAGGAATTGAATCAAGAAGGTGAACATGATCCCGAGGTGAGTTTGGTGTGGTAGCGGTCTTGGCTTTGTTGTAATTGCTGGAATCGACTATCCTTTCTGTCATATATCTGGTACCATCTTTGAGCTGTGTACAATACCTTTGACATATCCAGTTTGTTCAAAAATTGGATGACGATACCATGTTTATAGCTTAACGACCGCTGACATTTCCTTTGTTCTCAGGCAGCAGCAAGAGCAGCGAGACTCTCATTCCTGCTAGAGAAATCATCGATCTACGCCAAAGTCATTGGTGATCGTATGGAAAGACAACAAATTGAAAAACAAGCTGCTGAAGCTAGAGCTGCTGTTAGAAAAGCTAACAAAGAGAAGAAAGTTGATGTACCCGTTGCAGGTGGTCGTGAAGGTATGAGAGGGAAGAAAAAGGAAGGTGGGGAGGATAAACGAAAGAGAAAGTTTAAAAAGGAAGATGATGTAAGTGGGGTGTTGAACGAAGACTGATGTTTAGACCAAAGATGTTCACGACGAGGAACACGAGCCAGAAGCAGTCGACATTAAGCCTGAAATCGAAACCCCAATTGAAGAAAAGAAGTACTCCTTCGCTCAGCCAGAACTAGTCACTGGTGCCAAATTACGTGATTACCAGCTAGCAGGTGTTCAATGGATGATCAGTTTGTATGAGAACGGGTTGAATGGGATTTTAGCAGATGAAATGGGTTTGGGAAAGGTAGGTTCGACGTGTATAGTCGCTCTAACCACCAGACCCTTCAAACCATCTCTTTCCTCGCCCACCTCAAATCAAAAGGAACTTGGGGTCCATTCTTAATCTGTTGTCCTCTCAGTGTCTTGCACAACTGGGTCACAGAATTTGAAAAGTTCTGTCCATCAATACCAGTAGTCATGTATCACGGTACTCCAGATTATCGTGCTGAACTACGAGCGACGAAACTGCAAGCACCGTCAGGCAGTGGAGTTGGTAACGTAAAGAATGGATCTAAAGGGAGATCTGGTAGATACAGTGGTGGTTTGGGTACTAACACCACGGCAACGTTCCCAATTGTTATCACAACTTATGAGATCTGTATCAAGGATAGACAATATTTGAGTGGTTACCAGTGGAAGGTGTGTCTTGTTACGAGTGGTACTGATGAGCAGTTTATTGTCGTCGATGAAGGTCATAGGCTTAAGAATTTGGACTGCAAGTGAGTTCAAGGTGGTGGTTGTGCTGATGATAGACTCATTCGAGAACTCAAAACGTATACCAGTGCAAATAGAATGATCTTAACGGGGACACCGTTGCATGTGGGTACAGACTTAGGTCCAAACTAACCTTAGAACAATCTGGCTGAACTCTGGTCATTACTGAATTTCATTTTGCCGGATATTTTCGACGACCTTGATACGTTCCAACAATGGTAGGTCGTCACTGACAAATATGTAATAACACCCAGGTTCAACTTCGACGACATGAACTCTGCAGATCCAAATTCAGGACTTTTAAACAAAGGCTCCGTAGTCGCTTCCCTACACGCCATTCTCAAACCGTTCTTGTTACGACGATTAAAAGTAGACGTCGAAAAGGACCTACCGCCAAAGAAAGAATATCTCCTTTACGCGCCGTTAACAGCAGAACAGAAAGAAATGTATCAAGCCATAGTTTCCGGTAAAATTCGTGAATTCCTGGTCAACAAGAAATCCGGTCAAGGCGATGATGATCCAATCGATACCCCTGTTGAAGAGGAAGCTGAAGAATCCAGGATACGCAAGAAACCTAGATTGAATTACAAGATTGAAGAGAATGATTCGAAATTTATTAGAGACTTAGAGAACGGCGTTGAGATCCATGAACCTTCTGGGGTCAAGGAGAAGTCTGCTGATCAGATTGGGAAAGATTGGGCATTGAAACAAGCTAGTGAGTCTTCTCAGCGTGTGAATTGACTAACCCCCCTGCAGCTAAATCAGTCAACAACATGAGACTTCAAAATTTGGTCATGCAACTGCGTAAAATATCTTCGCATCCTTTCTTGTTCGATTGGCCGGTTCATAAAGATACCAACGAGTATGTCGTTAACGAAGATTTGGTCAACGCAAGTGGGAAGATGTTGTTGTTGAATAGACTTTTGGGAGCTTTATTCGAACGTGGACATAAGGTTTTGATTTTCAGTCAATTCACGACGATGTTGGATGTCATCGTAAGTCATACCTCAGTACTGATACTGACACCACTACAGGAAGATTGGGCAACTTTATTCAAGGGCTGGAAGATCTGTAGAATCGATGGATCAACCTCCCAAGAATCCAGACGTGAACAGATGAACACGTTCAACAACGGTGGTGATTCTGATGATGCTTGTAAATTGTTTTTACTCAGTACCAGAGCTGGAGGATTGGGTATCAATTTGGTCTCTGCCGAGTAAGTTTGGTTCTCGAGTGGTGCTGATTAGAACAGTACGGTCATTTTCTTCGATCAAGATTGGAGTGAGTCATGTTTGCGACTTGGCTAACCTACAGACCCTCAAATGGATCTCCAAGCTCAAGATAGAGCTCATCGAATCGGTCAAACTAAACCGGTCTTGGTGTTCCGTTTGGTATCAAATCGTACGTCAACCCCAACCTCAAACGCTAACATCAGACACCATCGAAACCAAAATCCTACAAAAGGCAGGTAACAAACGTAAACTCGAAGCCCTTGTCATCTCCCAAGGTAAATTTGGCAAAGTTGTCGACGAGAACGGGAAAGTTCTATTGGGACGATCTAAAAATAAACAAGAGAGTACTGCCAACATGGCAAAGGCTTTGTTAGATTTGGAAGGGGAAGAGATTGATGTTGCCAGTGCTGGTGATATGATTATCTCGTAGGTGTTTCAATCATCAAAGGGAGGAAAGGACTGACATGAGCAGTGACAACGACCTAGACATCCTACTTGATAGGTCACCAGCTGCTTTCGCTCGTGAGAAAGGATGGTCAGCTGGTTTAGGTAAGGTCGGAGTTAAAGGACGGGAGGAGCAGATCAAGAAAGGAGAGAAAACGGCGTTCGAGGTGAGTGGGGGGAGACTTGGATACAGTCGTTTGGATACCACTTTGACGGTACTGATGACGATTATAGGTATTCGTCCCAGCTAAAGATGAAGCTGCTGATGGGTTGGCTCATATGTTTAGTGGGGATGGTGAAGAGGATGAGTAGGAGACGTAGAGGGGATTCTTGGAGATATCATTGTGTTATCATTGTCAATATTCGTTGTACTCTCTTGCTGATATGCACGAGTAACCTTAATCTTAATCTTAATCAACTCTTATTTCATTCCATTAAGCATCTCCATTTTGCCGCTCAGCAACCATCATATTTCCTGCTCCTCCCTTCCTTTTATACCTTATAGTTTTAAATATTTAATTCTTCTTTTCCCTACTAGTTACGACTTACCCTTACCTTCTATCGTCAACAATGTTCAAAGAGACAGAGACCAAGAGATTACCCCGTTAAGTGAGTCGAGTTCGGACGTTTATTTTGTCACGATAAAGGAAAAGGAATCCGTTTAGTTGTTTAATCTACACAATTGATGATTAGCCTTGGAATCATTCAAATTTTATCCTTCCCTCGTCGTCCCCGTCCCCATCTCCAACTTCATTCCCATGACATCCATCGACTAACCATTCGACTAGATGTTATCGAATCTTTCCACCTTTACTCCAGCTCTAATTTCGATTTCAACATAAGATGATCAACAACCCTCCAATCTCAATCCCGATTCCATCTTTCTATCAAACTCAAACACAATCGCAAACACAGGCACAAATTCCTAGTTATCCCAACACCTCTAGACCATTTCAGAATCATGGATATGGATTCGAAGGGCAGAATCAAGGTCAAGACCAATTCACTCAACATGATCAACATCCTTTCGGTTCACATGCTTCTACCTCTACTCATAACATAGGAACGTCGTATCAGTACAACCCTACCCCTGTTCCTATTCCCAATCCTCTTCTTCAGGCTTATGGGAATTACCAAAAAGATATCAAAGGTGTTGGTGATGGGGCTGGGGTTGGATTTGGATCTGGGTTTGGGGTCGAGTTGGGTACAGATGTTGGTGGGACAGCAATTGGGACCGGGAATGAAAACGTTGAAAAGTGAGTAGAGATGTGTTGTTTAGAATCCTGTCTTAACTCCTTATAGTTCGAAACACACTATCGCTCTGAAAACAGGAGACAGATTCGAACAACTTCTAGCGGCAAAACTTGATTTAGATCATCAAAATTATGACCCAGTCACTACAGATCCTAAGTTTGATAACGGTGTTGGATTTGGATTCAACTCAAACAACTATCAAGGAGAACCTTCCACTTTCCCCAATTTGACAATGGACTATGGCCAATCCAATCTCCAGGCTCTACCGATAACATCCATGCCCACCTCAATACCCATACCCGCACCTGCACCTGTCACGACCCAGAATTTGGAGATAGCCCTACACGATTGGAACCAGGTTACGATACCACCTGATTTAGTTGCACCACCTCCGCCTAACGGTTACACATATTGGAATTGGAATTTAGCGATGCCCAACGCTGGTACCGAAAGTTATGCTCCTGGGATAGATTTCGTTTCTGTTAATTCCAATCCCAACCCGTACCCTGATATCGTCAATGTTCCCAGTCAATCGTTCAATGTCGGTTTAAACGGGAGTGGTAACGAGAACGTCAATCTATCAAATATAGGTATGAAGTTACCAGATCAAGTAGGGACCTCTGCATATCCATTATTACCGACTTCCACTTCCACTTCGACTCCAGGAATGTATAATTCCATACAACCACAGACGGAAATAACAGATTACAGATGGATCCCGCAAAGAGCTCAACATCCACCTACGACATACAACAGTCCGTCAATGATGGGGAATCAAATCACAACCTACCAAGATCATTCACGACATCATTATCCATCACGAATTGGGATGGGTATCAACCCCATCGCCAAAATGGAAAATCAAGATCTACCACCTGTACCGATCAAAGTCGAAAGGCTGGATGAATACGATTTCAACAAAAACATCACACCCGTTTCTAAATTAACTCATTCACATTCGTATACGCATTCAGCGTCGAATTCTAATTATTCAAGACAAGGATCGAGTTCGAATCAAACCACACCGGGTTTGGAATTCGGCCCTTTCGATCAAACCAAATCACATTTTGGGTCCAAGTCTGGTTCCAATACGATCGGTATTAGCGGGATTCAATATGGTCTTCCGAATACTGCTCCAAACTCAGAGGGATGGGCTATGGAATTGGTTTCTTTGTCAACTATGGGACAGGGACAGCAACATTCTATCCCATCACAGACCCATCTACCGCCACCCCTTTCATCGCAATTGGATAGAAATATCAAATCGGGATCGTCAACTTATCATGTTCAGAAACCTACCTCCAATTCGAATTCGATTTCAAGTTCAAGTTCGCCCTATTTGGATCCAAACGGTATGCACTCAATCACCAAATCGTTCCCGATATCACCAGCGATTGAGAACGGATCAAAAGGTACAAGTTCACCGATAGATTCAGAAACCTTTTCCAATCCGATCCCATCAAAACCATCCAAGACCAAATCCCTCAAGACCAAAATCAAAACAGAAGGGAACGGGAATAAACGAGGACCTAAACCGAAACCTATACCTACGGTGAAAGCAGAACCTGACGATAACGAGAAAGATCATTCTGAACCTGTCAACCCTGATACTGAACCCACGAAGAAGGAGAAGAAACGGAAACCTGCTATCTTGGAGGTCGAGGAGGAAAGAAAGGTTATCATTGCTTGTGATAATTGTCGATCCAAGAAATTGAGGTTAGTGGATTTGTTCTTTTCTGCATTTTCATCCGTGTTATTCATATGGTTGGGGAGATTATCTTCACTTCCGTTCATGTTGATGATGACGGGCTTAAGACCACATGACGGACGATATTCCCTCACTCTTTCATAAACCTCTACCCCTTATATTTCCATCTTTTTCGAGATAAATACTCACTCCCAAACCCTAGATGTGACGGCCACAAACCACTCTGTCACCACTGTGAAAGAAAAGGAGAAACCCAATGTATCTATCAAGAAACCTTGAAAAGAAGAGGTCCCGGTAAAAAAAGTAAAAAAAATAATCTCAAAGAAAACCCGAGCAAGAGGAAGAAGAAGGGGATTGGCGATGACGAGGACGAGGCTATGGATATCGATATCGATATCGATCAGAGTCTTGGTCTTCGTCGTGACTCTGGTCATGATAGTGGATTTTCGGTTGAGACAGTGATGGTCGATGTGGACATGAAGTGAAGTGAAGGAGGATGGATTTTTCCTTCGCTTGGTTGGTGGAAACCATTCCTATGGTCAACCCAAATCATCGTATCAGGTCTCAGCAACAATTCGACACTTTCTAAAATTTCAAGTCACCTCGGATGTCATCCCTACTCCCTTTTTCAAATTCTCCAACATGGTCCATTCAATTCTCCACATTCTCGAGTAATATACTTCAAATCCATCAACTGTGATTAAGGTCATATCATATCGATTCCTGCGATTTCCAATTCGATTATAGCCTCTTTGTCATCTTGACTCTTTCGACGTTGGTTTGACTCTAGTCACCGGAATGATATCAACATCTATCCTATTCTTCTTTCTTCTGTCGCAAACCATTTACCGCTTGCCATCATTCATTCGTGTATTCATCATTTTTGGGATCATCTGTGAATAATCATAACTTCAACTGCTTGTGGGACAATTTTGGATTTCATTTTCTGTCAATAGAAGTCATCCATCTCTTCATTCATCATTGTCATACTGTACATCATCATATCATACGTTCTCATTATCATCGTTACAAGTATAATCACTATTGTCATATAATTTATTTCCATTTGTGGTACAAGATAACCACATCATCTGTGCCATTGATATCATTTGTACTTATATTCATCATAACAAATCATCATGTCATATAATGTGAATTCAAACGAAAATTCGGTGTACTGAGCATGACGATTGAACTAAGATGTCATTGCAGTCATCGTACAATCAAATCCTCGTGCGAAACTAGGAGGGAAGTGAGAACCAAGAAGCGCAAGAACTGGATGGACATGAGGAAATTCTTGGCTGGATCAGGTTTCCACGGAACTCGTTTTCATCATGAACACAACATAATCAAAAGCATGTCAGCCACAAACTAAAGGCGGTACAAAGAAAAATCGACATCGTTGAAAGTAAAACTATACTTGGTATTCACAGATTCACCGACCTCGAGGTTGAAGAACAATCCACAGTAAGTCGATTCTATTGAATTCTATCCCCAGCTAAACAAGATGTTTACATTCCTGTCAACGCCTCGATCATCTTTAACATATACAGTAGATAACGTTGGATCATAACCTAGTATTGGGGATTCAGTAAGCTACCAAACCCCCGATCAGCAGATCACAACATGCTGATCACTGAAGACAACAACGTTTTCTTAGTGAGGCTAGTGTTCGAGAGGTATCGCTTCTTATCGCGTCACGATGAACACGGTGGTCAATGATCCACAAAAGTGAGTGTTAGAATAACGTTCAGGTTAAGATGCTGTAGATCAGTATTACAAGGGATAATTGGTATCAATTGTCATTGCCCATTGTCGATTCACCGTTGTAGCATGAAATCAACGTGCCACCAATCCTTAGATTTACATTTCTGACCTTACAGTACACGATGCAGATGCAAACGCAGACGCAGCTCATTAAGAATATTCAGATACATATAAGAAAAGCCCAAACCGACCAAAGAGGAAAGGTAAAAAATATACACGAAAGTAAGGAATAAAGGCGTAAAGACAGTAAAGTAAAAAAGGTTCTTAACCCCATCAAGGGTAATGTTCAACGAAATCTAATATAAACAAAAAAAGTGTCCAGCCATGACCTATTTAGCATGGGAGTTGCTCTCATCAAACTCTCCACTATATCTACTACCGTCCGAAGCGGTATTTGATAATTGACTAACACCCTGATCACCACGTTTCGTAGATTTGAAGGAAGGGATTCTGAGACCCAACTGTTGTCTTGATGAACCACTACCACTACTACTAGGTGGTGGTGGTGTTGGCATAGCGTCAACGGCGTCTTTGGAGATGGTACCGTTATTCAAATGAACCAAAGATCTCATTGTTGATGGTGGACCCATACTCCCAGTAGCAGTTGGTTTGGGTACAGCAACAGGACCTAACGTAGGGACGACGTTGACCCCACCTTGATTGGCTTTAGCGCGGGCAGCGTAAACTGCCAACATGTGATCAGGACCGTAGGTTACCGTTGAAGAACCGAGAGAAGGGGTTGGTGGAGTTGGCAAGACGGGTGATGATTTTGGTGAAGGGATCAGAGATCTTGGTGCAGGAACGTAAGGTGATGGAGCGTCCGTGTCGAGGGCTTCGATTTGGTTCGTGTCGTGATCTGGGTGAGGTGAATCTGGGATGATAGGTGAACGACCTGAATGTTGTGACATCATTGAACGACGCATGACTGGGGGGGTTAGTTTGAGGTATTATTAGATAGACTTACGCATGACCGCCTCTAAATCTCTCAATTCATCAACTGAACCTCTGGCAGAAGCAGCCGATTTGAAATCTTCAGTAGACAATGCGGATGCAGTTGAATCACGTCGTTTATCACCGATAGACATGAATGAACGACGACCTGTACGTCTGGTGTTACCAGCGACACGTCTCATGTCAGCCTCAGCGAAACCGTTAGGACCTTGAAGTTGACTTGGTGAGATGTTGATATCATCTTCATCATCCAACGCCGAACCAGTCGCGTAGATTGCAGATTTTCTGTTGGGGGTTGAACCGATATCTCCAGTTGATTTGTTACCGTTTGGAAGTTTCCAGATAGAGGGTTTAACCTCTGGACGTAAAGATTCACCGAGGGATAATCTGGATCGTCTATCTGGTCTGGTTGTTTCTGCGAAACTGATACGGGATTGACGTGGACCGTCACCGAAGAGTGAACCTCTGTTGACTTGAACCATTTCATCGTTGTTGTTGATGTCTGAAGTGGATTGTGATCTGATGTTGTAACTTGGTCTGGGACCTGCACCAGCACCAGCGAAATTATGTTCACCAGCGAAGATGGATGAAGTACGATTGTTACCAGTGACGTTGGAACCGAAAGATGGTCTACCATAGATTGATTGAGGTTTTTCTCCATTCTGTGCACCCTCTCTCCAATCCAAATTCGAATGAGACGAGATAGCTCTTGACCATCTTTTTCTCTTCTCTGCTTCCTTGATTCGATAGAATCTGATCCCGACAAAGGTCAAAGCGGCTAAGAAGAGTAATGGAACGATGACGGCAGCTGCGATACCACCTTTTGAGATACCTGAAGATTTGTTGGTCGATGAAACGTTTTGAAAGACTGCATCTGAAGATTGAGTGGAGGCTGCTGCGTTGGTAGCAGTTGAGACACCACCGTTACCTGAAGAGGTTGAATACATTGCAGAAGCTGAATAAGTGATTTTGAAAGGTGGACCAGCAGGACTAGTAGTCATGAACGACAACCCCCCACCGTCGATAATCGATAGTTGTAACGTCGCGGTGGTAGTGTCGTTCCACCATTTAGGTAACAACGTAGCGGTGTATTTGCCATCAGCGAAATTAACACCTGTCCAAGCGTGAATGAGACCTGTTGCTGAAGACGGTTCGTAGAGATAGAGATCGACTGTTGGTGTTGAGATCGCACAGGCAGTGTTCCAAGTGAAAGTCAATGGTTGAGTTGCGTCGATGGTTGATGTGGAGTTGGGGAAGAGATAAAGATCACCAGCAAGGAGATTACAGGCTATGGGGGTTAGATTGATCGTGATGAATTAAGGACTTACCGTCTCTACTAGCTAACATCCTTTTTTCAATCACGTCGACGTGAGCACCAGCGAGACCGACTCTGAAGTTAGCTGACATGGTGACTATGAAGGGGGAGTCAGTGCGTGGAACGAAAGTGTAGATGGATCAAGGGAAGGATAGATGAAAGGCGGGATATAAGTCTGTGATGGGACTTACGAATTGAGTGAGGCTGAGTTGGGTGGTTGGGTTTGGAATTGGTGGGTGGTCGTGGTTGTCTGTTGACAAAGTGATCAAGAGAGTGTGGTGGTGTTGGTGATTCCTAGTGTGAAAAGAGAAAGAGAGTTGAGTTGAATACAGCGTTCCTCTCCGTTGTCTCCTTTAAAGATCCAAGCTAGTACCTGCCCCTTGTGTTAGAGAACCGTGCGTGGTGGGTGGTGGTGGTGTCGAGGGTGGTGGTGGTGAAGAGAGAGTAAGTGATGATGAGTAGAAGGTAGAAGTAGAAGTAGATGTAGATGTCCAAGATGAAGATTTGCTATGCACCACCCCCCTCCCCATTCCCCATCCAATGTACCATATCACTCACACTACCACTCACCACCCGCTACGCAAAATCAACAACGACCCCATAAAAAAGGGGTAGTCAAAAAGAAAACAATAAACAAAGGAGGTTTCAGGGTAAACTAACTGACCCTGACAATCTTCCTCTTCTCTCACGCCTTGTGTGGCACTTTATCCCTCCTTTATGACTTGGCTTCCCTTGTCTCTCAGACGCTTCCGTTGTGGCATCGCGGGAATGACGTGTGTTTGGGATGACAAGAGATGAAAAATGTGTTTCAACACGGAGAATTGCGGGAATAGCATTGTTGTCTGCAGTCACATTTACAGTTACAGTCGTCTCTCGTGTACATCGTTATGCTTAGAGTGGATGTAATGAGAATGTTGACAATCACCATTCGCTGATAATATGATCTAGGCAGAGCAGATTATGGCATACAAGTACTGAAGATCTATACTTTCGACTGGTGCTCATCCTATCGTTCAAGTCACGCGTTACTCTTTCCTAGTCTTTTGACTCTGCTAACTTCCCTTGACCATTGAGCATTAATAACAATCCTCACTACCTCTAGTTCAATCACTTCTCTCTGAAATCCCTACTCTGACTCTTTCTCTCTTACCTCTCAACACTATCCACCACCCCCAACCCCAACAACCCACCTACTCTCGGCGCTCCATCAACTGCCACATCGGTAAAACGGACCGCATAAAACCCTGAATCGTCACTCTGACTACTTACACAACCGCTCTCTTTGACTTTTAACCACCACCACCAACTACAACACCAACTTATTCCATCTTATTCTATTCCAACAAACGTATACAATGACCACTTCATTAGACGCTCTGAAAGCGTAAGCCCCACCTCCCCCCTCCCACGTAAACGTACACTAACCCACCTACAGCTCCGGTACAGTCGTAGTCTCCGATTCAGGTGATTTCGAATCTATCGGTGCCTACAAACCTCAAGATGCTACCACCAACCCAAGTTTGATGTCAGTCTTCTCTTTCTCTGACTTGTATCATTACTGACCCATTGGATCATAGTCTCGCAGCTGCTAAACTCCCAGCTTACGCTAAACTCATCGATGCCGCTGTTGCCTTTGGTAAAGAGAAGGGAGGGTGAGTGAATGTTTCCTTCCACGTTCATGTTCATGTTCATGAGTGCTGTTTGTTGGGTGGTGTTGGGCTTGGATTTGATATCTTCACGACAGTGTGAAAATGGGTCCTGCGCGCATCTCAATCATTCACATCTGAAATTCTCATTCTCCCCCTTCCCACACTTCTCCTTTCTCACCTCATCGTCATCCGGAAGAATATTTCGGAACGAAATGTCGAGTAACGACTAGCTGGATGAATCACATCCAACCCAGATCCAGAACTAGGTTTATGATCAAACTTAACCAAATACCTCATCACCGTGCCATAACTCAACTCCCAACCCATCCGAATTCCCCATCTTGAACCCTCCCAAACTCCTTATCATCCCAATGACGCATCCCCAAACCCAACTAACATCTCACCTCCCAGTGACCTCGCCACCCAATCCGAAAACGCCATGGACAGACTCTTGGTTGAATTCGGTAAAGAGATCCTCAAGATTATCCCAGGTAGAGTTTCTACCGAGGTCGACGCTAGTTTCTCATTTGATACTGGTGAGTGGGAGTTTTTCGCTTATACTTGTTTTTTGTTCTTTTCGTTGTGCAGTGCACGCATGTTGGTAACTTGGTTGGGGTATGGAAACCCCACTGGATTGGACACGACGGATCTCTTTTATAATCCCGATCCTCGACGTGTATTCATTTCGTTTCATTTTCATTATACAATCTCTCTCGTCCCACCGGGAACACCACTAACCCAACACAGCCGGAACCATCGCCAAAGCCCACCAAATCATTGCCCTCTACAAATCCCTCGGTATCGAGAAAGAGAGAGTTTTGATCAAGGTCAGTTAACGATCTCGTCTTCCCTGCTTTCCAATCTAACCAGTAATAGATCGCCTCAACTTGGGAAGGTATCCAAGCTGCCAAACAACTTGAACTTGAGGGTATCCAGTGGGTCTCACCGCCTCCCTGTTAACAATCAGAAATCAAATCTGACCCCGACTTAGCTGTAACTTGACCCTTCTTTTCGGTTTCGGTCAAGCTGTTGCCTGTGCCGAAGCTAAAGTTACCTTGATCTCACCATTCGTCGGACGTGTAGGTCGATCCTACCCTCAACATTCAGTTTTGATACTAACACCCGGGTAGATCCTCGATTGGTACAAGAAATCAACTGGTCAAGAATACACCGCCGAGACTGACCCAGGAGTTAAATCCGTTCAAAAGATTTTCAAGTGGGTCAAAGAGTTTATTCTTTATCAATCATCCCTAACTAAACTCCATGTAGCTACTACAAACAACACGGTTACAACACCATCGTCATGGGAGCTTCCTTCCGTAACGTAAGTCATCACCACCTGTCCATAACTAACCCCACCACAGATCGGTGAAATCAAACAATTAGCCGGATGCGATTACCTAACAATCGCTCCCAAACTTCTCGAAGAACTCAAAAACTCTTCTGACCCAGTCCCCAAGAAACTCGAAGCTGGATCTTCAGCTGAGAAATTCGATAAAGTCTCTTACATCGATGACGAGGCTAAATTCCGTTGGGCTCTTTTCGATGATACCATGGCTTTCGACAAGGTACGTCAAACGTTTCTAGCTTTTTGTATTGGGTTAACCCATCGTGCTGACGCCCTCACCCTCACCCGCAGTTGCACGAAGGTATCAGAGGTTTCGCAAAGGACGGCGCTACCCTTAAAGATTTACTTAAATCAAAACTCTCTGCTTAGGTTAGGGTTAGGATCGTAGTTCTCAGTCATTGATATTGGAGATTATGGAATTGATAGGTCGTAGTATTGAAATGCAAACGTATTGTTTCAACTTAGTTTCTGGCCGAGAACGGCATGATTTTCTGCAACTAACGAGCCATCACAATACTATCAATGACACGAAAATAGAATCAAATTGTTCATCGTCTCAAAACAGCCCGATCGATTCAATATCCATGCATTCACTCTCAAGGAGGTCTATCTTTCTTGACAACCCTCAAATTCCAAATATCCCAATCAGCAACGATCAACCTCCCATGTAATCTATCGTTGTCGTCCTCCCTCTGAGTCCCGGTCTTCACTCTGGGTTGTGCCTTTGGTTTCGGTTTCGGTTTCGGTTTCGTCCCCATAATCTCATTATGATCAACCAACTCAACCCCTATCCAACCCCCCTCCCCCTCCCCCTTGCCAACCAAAACCACCCCAACCTGATGATCAACATAGATCATCCCCGTTCTCCCCATCACCTCCTCCTCATCCAAACTAAGTTGCTGCAGAGGTTCCATCGAAGGTCTAAACAATTGTTTCGGTTGGATAACGGTACCCGTTCCAGCAACGTTCTCTGTTTTGATGTTATCGTCCCCAGACACGTCTTGACCATAGACTAGGACACCTTTATAACCCGCTTTACCGGCTTTCAACAATTTCTCCAAAAAAGTACATCCACCTCTTTGGAGTAACACGATCCCTTCCCCATCGTTCAAATCTTGACATCCATCATCCCCTATCGTCAACCTTTGGACACCACCGAAATCCCATAACCCCTCGTCCTCCTCACCCTCCCGGGATAACCCAAATCCTCGACCGAAAGTTGCCGTAGCTCCTATAGAATGAAGAAAAATCTCTTGTTCATTGCCCTTTTCGTGATCCGCCTCCGAGTGGAATCTTAAAATAATTTCGGTAACTGGTTGAAAGTCAACCTTCTCTTCTTCACGTTGAGGTAAATAACCGTTCATTTTCGAATCGGTCACTTTGACTTTTGTACCTGGTCTAACTCTATGTGGGCCGACTAAGAGCACATTTCAGCTCAAGAGACATTATCGTTATAAGCGACCTCGCTCACCGTTCGACACGTCGTAACCTCTATTATCCAACCTCCATCTCACACCTAATTTCAACCCATCGACATCGGTGATTATGGTGTCGCCATGGGAATTCTTGAAAACTTTATTAGCCGATGGTGATGAATCTTCAGTAGTCGAGTTAACAGTTGTATTGACAGGTGCCAAGATGATATCAAAAGACTATGATTTATAAGTCGTGGATGAAATAAGGCCACTCACAAAAGTCGGGACTACTGGAACAACACAAAACCCGCTTTCCCACCAATGAACCAATTTCTGATCTTCAACCTTGACACCAAAATCCTTATCACCAAAGACTAAACTCCTTGCATAATCGTAATCAGGTCGACGTTCAATCCCAACAACCAAACCACCCAAACTCGGTGGTGTGTAAACTGGACAAATTAAATTTTCACCTTTATGCATTTCTTTTCTTGATGCTGAAGTTTGTCTTAAATGGGTTATTGGGAGTGACAGTTGATGACCTTCAGTTGTGAATACTTTATTTGACGGTTTTGGAGACGGGGTGGTATCGAATAAAAGATACAGATACTGTTCATCAGTTTTGTTACACCTAATAACCCACTTTTAAAGTTTCAGATAGTAAAAAACTTTCCATTCGATCTTCGAGCTACTGATCAGACGTTGACAACTTGACCCAACTTACATCTCCAGTCATGACATTAGACAAGCTCGCAAATCCACAAGAAGTTTTAACTCTTCTTTTGATATCATCCAACACTCTTTCGCCGACGCGTAGATAGAAGGGATCTTTCGTAGCCTAAGTGTCAGTCACTATCAACCATATCCACCTACCTTATACAGATAATAAGTCGATTCAATGAATTCAGGTCTCCCCGGCCAACCAGTCCATTCAACTTTCCTTTCATCGATAGACCAACTCTCAGGTATAGCTGAATACCTCCTCCATAAATTCCAAAATACCAAATGGGTTTTGATCGCAGATTCTAAATCACCCGTTAGAACTTGGATCGAGGGGAGGAAAGCTGACAAGGAATCTATGGTGTTTGGGTTTGAAGTGGTGAGTGTACGATAATGGATCGGTCGGTACTATCTGAATTAGCTCGTTAAATCCATTGACTTACGAAAAAACCGTCAGAAGTCCGAATATGTGTTTGAATAGCGGCATAAGCATCATTAAAGATATCCAAATATGTATCATCATCTTTTCGTCAGATCCTTCAACGTCCGTATGACCTACTCAAAAGTATCCCAGCTTTCATACCGTATTCAAAGAAACTATCTAGACCAGCTCCAACTCCACTGAATCCAGGTGCGTGCCATTGACCATGACTAACAGCTATGGTGTTACCTAGTAGATTATGTGGTGATCGTCGATTCCAAATAGCTAAATAAGCAGCATGAGCTACTTTCTAATGGTCGTGTTAGTCGATCACATTCTCGAATACATACCTCAAACCTATCATCTCCAGTCAATCTTGATAGAACGGCAAATTCCAGTATCAAACTCCCAGCGCCAGCAGTACCTATCACGTTAGCTATGAAGCAAAAGAACATGACATACAAGTTTCAACACTTTCCCCTTTCTCGATCCCATGACGCAGATTAATCCTAGCAAAAGGTAGACCAGTAGGAGTATTGAAAGCCGGTAACAACCTCGTCCCCAAATCCAACGCCAACTCCAATATCCTCTTTGAATATTTCTTAACATCAACCGAAGCCTCAGTCCCAGATTTAGACTTTGTCAACCCAAACCCCCAACTCCTCTCGTTATTCGTTATCCCCAAAACTCTAGCCTGTTCAACCGTGTCATCCGGTAAACCATCCAAAAATTGAAAGGTCGATAACAAAGAGCCTAAAGCTCGGATGGTTAATTCGAAAACTTGGATTTTGACGTTTTGGTCGAATGACAAATTTTTCGTGATTTTTTCTAATGCGCTTGGTAAAGCTGTTGAATGGATCGTTGGAAGTGACGACAAGACGTCTAACAATGTCATTGAAACGTTGGCATGGATATCGTTGACTCCTATATTGTTGGGATTGATATCTCGATTCAAAGGTTTACAAGTGAGTGGTCGAAGTTCGTCCTGTTGACTTTGTCAGTTCTAGATCGAAGCGTGGGGTGGAACATACCGCTGGATAAGCATATTTCATATAACCCTCGTAACCATGTATAAAGAGCTATAAAAGATTCAATACCAAATCACCAGTGATGTTAACCACTCACCCCCCTCGTCTCCTCTCTCAACTCATTCCTTCGTTCAACACTCATCCCTTCCACCGAAACCCCCACGAAAATCCAAAATAGACATGCGACTAAACATGCTGGGTATAAGAGAATCATAAGAAAGAGAAGGTGAGGTAGTGGTAGAGACCAGAAGATGAGGAAACTATCTGGATACCTCGTGATTATATACAGAAAAGAGCGATATTTTGTAGATGTCGAATGTCATGGTGGAGTTCTATGTGGAGGTGAGTTAAAGTGGCTATAAGGTGTTCTGGTGGCATAAGAGTATGGTTCTAGTAGCGAATACTCCTAGAATCTACAATCGATCATTTCTCAATGATTGCATCATATGCTTAATGACGCGGTACTCAGCAAAGTATTTCTGAATTTTATCCATAATTTGTCGGCTGAAAGAAGATCATGGTCGTTCCTAAAAGAAGTTCCATTCTGATTTCGGCACTGGCTTCCATGAATAAGCCTGCTCAATGACGAGAGAACGATAAATTTGCATATTTCAATCAATGATGAGAATGCTACATCTCTATACGATGTCAAATCGACTCTCCCACGATTTCCAGCCACGGTTGCAAGTCACTTTAATTCACAGGGAGACCAACCAGAAAGCACCGTAGCTCAATGTTCACCCAACCGATCTCAGATCCCAAGATCAAGACCTAAGATGGAATAAACAACGTCCGATCATACGATAAACTATAAATCCGTCACCCAGACGACGTGAACCAGTCTAACGTCGCCATTGGAGACCAACGTTAACGACCAATAATTCATGTATGGAGGTGGTAGCGAAGTCCAGTGGCGTGGCGGTGCGGGAAGATTTCAACGACGCACTGCAAATTCTTTCATTACCAAGTGACAAATGTAATCCTTGGATACTTGTGATAACGTATCTCGGTGAGAAATGTTCTTGAGCTCTTGGTTGATTCTTGGTACTTGGCATGTGATGGTGTATAAATATTGACGATTAATTCGTTCTTTTCTCATCATCAATTACAACTTTCACTTTAGACGTAAAGTGATATTTCTTTAGGAGTCCGGTACTCAACTTGTCTTTTCTTCTTGTTTCTATATTCAACCAGCCTGGAGCTGCTTCACCTTCGGTTCTCAACTTAATAATTGATTATCAATCTTCTTTTTGGGCTGTTTATTTCTTCAAATTAACGACAATCTCTCCCTGTTGATCAGGTACATTTTTCGATTAAAAAGCTCATAATGTTCTCCAAAACTATTCTCTTCTTCACCCTCTCTGTTATGGCTATAGCAGCGCCAACCAATCAAGGTAAGTGACCAAAAAATTCATCACGATTATCTACTCACAGTCTTAGGTGGTCAAGGGTACCCTAACAAACGAACTTCAAGCGAAGGAAGTTTCGGTAACAACAACAACAACGGTGTCTCCGTTGTCGACTTGGGTGGTATCAGCGGTTCAAACTCAGTTCAGGAATTAGGTAGTAGCCGTCGTTGTGAGAGCTTCGATCGATTCGGTAATTGTCAAAGAGTCGTTGTCGAAGTTGAACAACAAGTTTGTCATCTTGAGAGAATCGAGATTGTTCAACAAAAAGTCGCTATCCTTCGAGAATTGATTAAAAGGTAAGTTGGATTGTTCTACATATCCTCTGAATCAAAGCAGCATGTTGTGCTCATAAAATTTGATAGAACAATCGTTGAAGAACAATGTACGGTCGAAACAGCAGTGTAAGTACCCTTTCCATTCCCAACCACCAATCTGACATTCACCAGTCTTATCATCGACAACGCCTCGAACAACATCCGAAGATGGTCTCGCTCCCTTCAATCAGGCTCAGCATCTTTCAACTCCCACGCCACCGATCTCGGTCAACAAGTCTTTGGAACTTCAGATCAAGCTGAACAATCACAAATCATCTCGAACGCTCCTGAAGGGACCTTCCAACAAGGTGATATTACAGCTGGACAGAACGTATCCGTTCCAGCTGATTTGGTTGGTAACAACGGAACTCAAGTCGTTAGTGCTGTCGAGTACGTTTATTTTTTATTTGTCTTGTCTTTACACATTTTGTTAACTGGTTTTTCACCACAGTTCCGCCAACGGTACCGTTTCCGAAGCTGGAAATCAGTAAGTCTCCTATCTGTACCAAAAAGATAATGACACTGACACATCAATCCCCCTTTCAAGACAAAACTCCACCGAAATCGCCAACGGTGAAGGCCAACAAAACGCGACCCAAGTCGAAGGCGAAGGTCAAGCTCAAAACGGAACCGCTGAAGTCGGAGGTGAAGCGTCTGGTCAAAACGCGACGGCGTCGTCGAATGGCGAAGGTGCTGCTCAAAACGCTACTGAGATCGCTGGCGGTGAAGGACAACAGAACGCTACCCAAGTTGAGGGTGAAGGTCAAGTTCAAAATGGGACCGAAACAGGGGCGAACGGTGAAGGTGCTCAAAACGCTACTGAAACTGGAACCGCTAATGGTGAAGGTGAACAAAATCCACCTGTTTCTGGCGAAAGCGCTATGAAGCCAGTTGAAAGAAGATCTGTTCGTAAGTGTTCTCATTGAAGTCAAACTGTTTTTTCGCGTTTATTCACCTGATGATTAGCTTGTTAGAACGTAAACACCAATAGAGATCAAAAATCTCTTGTATGTACAAGGTAAAACAGGTTCGTTCTCGGTATGAAGGTTTTGGTTTGGTCGAGGTTTAGGATTTAATGGGGAGGAAAGGGGATATATATTGTATTCGATAGATCAACGTAAATCATGTCCATATGCATGGTAGTTTCAATCTCATGAGCTGCATAAAGTGTTTACGAAAAGTTAGGCAAGAGGCCATCTGTGGATCTACAGTACTCGTATATGCTCGAAGGCTATGATCAACAGAAGGGTACAAGAAGCTACGAATTACTACCAACAAGGGGATCCATTGCACCACTATTACTCCGACCTGATATCGAAGAATATAATTCCTCCATTCAATGTTATCTCAAGCTCGCCAACAAATCGATTGAAAACCACTTCATCGATGCATAACCAACTACACCTCCTGATCCACTTAAAAGACCGAACCCCAACCCAGCCCAGCCCACTGCTACCTCCTCTGCCCCTGTTGAATAGCCTTAATCATCTCCCCACCAACTCTCGTAGCTTCACTAAACCTAGGAGAAAAGAAAGTACAAGTTTCCATAAACCTCTTCTGGTAAAGTTCGAAATTACCAAAAGACACACATTCGCTCCAACCCCTAGCGGCGATAACGAATTCAATGTCGTCTGGACGATGGATTTTATCGTTTAAACCGGCTTTGATGGCTTGTTGGAGATGTGTTCTGGTTCTGAATAGGTATTCGGCGACTCCTAATCGATTTGGTCAGTTACGGTACAAGTGTTAGATTGACGACACTACTCACCTATCCATAACATGAACACTGGAGTTCCAGCAACTTCCAAATGTTCGAAAGGTTTGATACCCAATTTATGCCAACAATCAACCATCGCCAATAAACTTAAATGTGAATTTGGGTTCTGTTCACGAACCGTGGTATCAGGTTTACTACCCAAACTGAATCTATCCAGTATATCTTCAGACAACAAAATCGGGGATCTCCCACTAGCGGTTGAATCACCACCGTCTTCGTCCCTCTTCCAACCGAAAACACCTTCTCTCGCTTCCCAAACCCGATCGTTCAATTCCTGTTCCCGATTTTCGCACATCAACTTAAATAAATCAGTTGTTGATAAAGCGTATTGTTGAATCTGGATTTGAGCTGATGGATTCAGTAACGCTAATCCAGCGTAGACGTGCCATTTGGCTGAATAGATTCGAAGGGCGATGTTGACTTTGACAACTTCGATTCCTGAGACGTAACGTGTTGTTTCCCATGGATAGGCTGCAGATTTTTGCCATGCCGTTCCCATACTAAGGAAGATCAATATCAAACTCGATCCAAATAATCTCGGACATACCTTAAGAAAGCTGCGTGGGTGACTGCTTGGGTGTTGGCCGTTACCATGTCGTGTTCCTCGTAACTCAAATGAACATAACGACTTTTGAAACTTCTGAAAACTTCTTCAACCATTTGAACCTTCTCAACGGGACCTCTGTGATGTATGATGATCTATCATGGGTAAGCAAAACAAGAATTGTAACCTCTTAATTAGATGAAAAACCTACTAAAGGCTGACCCTCGGTGGTGACACTTGGACCATGTAAAGAATGAACACTGACAATATCCACATCCTCCGGTAAATACTTTTCAAAAGCTTCCTTTTCAGGAGCTTTGGTACTAGTCTGACCAGCGACTGTTGCACCGACCTTTGTAGATGGTCCATATTCCCGTACGACAGATGAGATGTGTGCGGCTTCGACTGAATAGATGATTAAATCTGATAATCTGGATACAGCGTGTCCGTTTTGGAGAGGTGTGATACCGGTTCCTACGAGGATTAGTCAAGGTTAACGGGAGTTAAATACCTTCAAATTCTTTCACTAAAGCATCATATTTCTCTGGTAGATCACAGACATAGATCCTGTTGGGAGTGGTATTAGATTAATTCTGGATTTGGATATTTTATCCAACTACTTACGTTTCTATACCACCTGCTTTTAATCTTTTAGCATACATCCTACCCATCTTGAGGAATGTCAGTCGCAGGGCACACTACAACGCTGTGGTCACTCACATCACCCATTCCTATTATACCAATGATAGGTTGAGCCATTGTCGTTGTGGCCGTCGTTGTCGCTATCGTATCACTCGTTGTCGCCATCGTTGTCGTCGTTGTCGTTACCAAAAGAAGTGATATTAATTAATCGAGTCATTCAAGTCACGTGATCAAATATGTCGATGGACAAGATCCGACTCGCGTGGTAGACAAATAACGGAATCAAAATAAAGTCGTCGAACAAAATGCCACATTCAAATAAAGCTACAATCTGCGTTAAATTCCCGCGAAACTCCGCTCCTCCAAAAAAGTGCCACATCGAAATTCGTGTCTAGCTCTACCTTTAATTTTCACCTCTTGACATTTTAGATATTCATCTTATACTCATTTTCATTCAAAAATGTCAGCAAAATGTAAGTGTTCTCCACGTTCGATTCAGCTAGGATACAGCGTGTCATCTCGTGTCGATAAGGATTGGATTGGACTGGGTTGGATGGGAATCGATTAAAGGGAGGAATTCGATTCAGAATTGATGGAAGGAGACTTGGTCGTGAGATGGGTGGATTAGCTGTGAATTATCGATATGGACGAAGTGAGGACCTCTGACGATTATCAACGTATCATTGGAGAGAAAAAGGAACCACCAAGTCGCACGAATTCAGATCAACAACATCAACAATCTTTCATTATTTCTTTCTTTCAACCCTACACAAACGATTACCATTTACTGACCAACCCCATCACAGCCGCCGCTACCGGTACAAAATTCCGTATGACCCTCGGTCTCCCAGTTGGAGCTGTTATGAACTGTGCCGATAACTCAGGAGCCAAGAGTGAGTAGAATTCCTCTTAACACTCAAAGACCAAATTTAACGCAACTCCCAAATAGACCTCTACGTTATCGCCGTCGTCGGTTTCGGAGCTCGTCTTAACAGACTTCCAGCTGCCGCTGCAGGTGATATGGTCATGGCATCAGTCAAGAAAGGAAAGCCAGAACTCAGAAAGAAAGGTGAATCCGTCTCATCAAATGCAAATCTATCAAATATACTAACAAAAGCATCTAGTCATGCCAGCCGTCATCTGTCGTCAACGTAAACCATGGAGAAGAAGGGACGGTATGTTCCTCTACTTCGAGGACAACGCTGGTGTCATTGTCAACCCAAAGGGTGAAATGAAAGGTTCAGCAATCAACGGACCGTGAGTGACTCATTGCACTATTAAATTTTGATCTAAAACTGAATCCCTTTCTAGTGTCGCTAAAGAATGTGCTGATCTCTGGCCACGTATCGCTTCTAACGCCGGTACCGTCGTTTAAGTGATGTAGTCAGTACGAGAGAGGACGGGGTGTACGATGATGCACGATTGATAATCCATTTCCATGTTTTTCATGTTTAGCCAGCGGGTTAAGGGGACGATTGGATGATACTAAATCGTTGTTACTGATGGGAACTTTGGAATTACTAGAAAAGTGTTCGAATATAATTCAAATAAATTCCTTCAAGTTCAACCGATACGCCAAAGAAAAGGAGGATTTTCGTTTGAAGTCTTCAACAAGAAACAGAACCACCTCAAGTCAAAAACGAACAGAAGACAACAAACGATCCGAAAACTGGAGATAAACAGTACATCAAGCATATTTATCAAGAACAGGATTAGTTATGTTTAATGAATTAAGTCTAGAAACGTATCATCCAAAAGAACTCCATCCTCAAATCGGTGCCCTATACTCGCTTCTAACGTCTCCAACTGCTTTGATCGGCAACTGGATAGAAATGATCTATTAAAATACCCATTAATTGATTTTTCTAATTCTCATAAGTCGTGAAGAGAGAAGACATACCCATATCATCGTCAAGATCCAAAGCACGTTTCTTGCGTCTCCACCACCACAAACCACCGACCACTGTGATGATAGTAAAAGCGACAACGATGACCGTGACACTAACAGCTACCGCAGTACTCCTAGCAAAGAGTAAGTCAAGCCATCCTTCAAAAAAGCATCCAAAATAGGAACACACGAATTACTCGAAGCTGAGGTTGATGAAGAAGTACTGGAAGCCGCTAGACCAGGTCCGATATCCGGTGTCCCAGTGGTCTGAATCTCGTTCATGATAGAATAAGAAGTTGCAACACCACCTTGGGCAAGTGTCGCTTCTTGTCCAATGGTGATTGGAGGTGTTGGCGTTGCAATTTGAGTATCTTTTGTACCAGTTTTCACTGCTGAGCCTGTTCCAGAACCTGTTCCAGAACCAGAACCTGAACCTGAGCCTGTCGAAGCAGGTGCTGACGGTGAAGAAGTTGGATTAGATTTCGTCGTCGCTACCCCAGCAGTAGCCGCAGCCGTCGTACCATTCGGCGAAGCCGTAGTCTGCGTCGCAACAACTGAACTAGGATGTCTAAAGAAATCATAAAAATCAACCTCCTTTGTCCTCTATCCAAGGATGAATGAAACGTACAAAGTCCCTGTAACACTGACGAAATCAATATCCAAAAAAGTATTCGTAGGACTGGCCCCGACATTCTTAGCGTTCTCGTTGGAGATTTTTAAAGAATGTTCACCCTGACTGAGACCTGTTGACGAAAATAGGACGGCAGGGATATCGTCGGTTTGGTTGAAACCGTTGAAGAACGCTGGTGTTCCTGCGTCTATTGAGATTCCGTATATTCCCTGGGAAAGGTTAATTTCCAACATCACGGACTAGGTGTATCTTTGCTTACGTGACTGAACGAAGACAGTCAGTGAATGAATTTAGGCAGACACTCCACTCACTTTAATCTCTTTCCCCCAAAAATCGAAATATCAGTTCCAGTCCAGTAAACCATTAGGAAATCTCCCTAACCACAATTGTCAGGAGGGTGATTGGTTGAAACGATTGAAGATCAACTTACATCTGACGTCGAAGAATGACTAGATATCAAGTTGAATCAGCATTGAGCAGAAAGGGATCAATCGTAGCAAACGTACAAAGTCTATGTGTGATATTTCAGTATTCAACCCAATCCAATTAAAAGAATAACTGACCTTATTGAAGTACTCTACGATGAATCCATCACCTACAATATCTAATCAGACATTTCATCAATCCCAAAAGCAGTACATACCGTTATGAACCGTGGTCCTACAAACAGATAAATCAGTTAACCGAAGTGAAAGGGGGGTGGGGCTGGCTGGATATACCACTTACCATGAAGAACCTGTAAAAAAGAAATTCGAATTGGAATCGTCGAAAACTGACATGATGTGAGTATAGTCGATAAAATCAGAAATAAACAAGAAGATGGGTAAGTAAAAAGGTATAAAATGGGGAATCAACGCAGAGTTTTATCCACGATCCATTCCTTTCTTCTCAAAGTTAGGATGGTACCATTACTACCCAAGGGATCAACTGTGTAAAGGACGGTCCAAAAAAGAGAATCTCCCAGTGACAGCACAGTTAGTTCAAAGGCAACTTCCAGAGGTTATGAAAGGTAGAAACGAGGGTCCTGGAAGGGATACAGGGTTACATCATGAGGGCATTACATTTGGTGAAGCTAGACTACCAGCTGCCATTTCGTTTGATATTCTTTCCTATGGGGGGTTAGTAGGTGAGAAAGAATACAGTAAGCCAGTACATACAGCTTCAGCTTTTTCCAGTCTCTATAGATACATTATCAATAAAAATCGATCGAGCGATGGAAACTGCGAACTCACCTCTGCGGCTCTTGCTTTCCTAACAGTATGTCCTTGAGCAACTAACACCCCACCGTAAACCTTTAAAATTCATCAGTTAACGACTCCACTAAGTCATATAAACCTACACATCCAGCTACTGATGTCAAGACAGCAGTTCTTTGAAGTATATCTGCTATTGATAAAGGCATTTTGGTAATTGTTCTTGAGTGAAATTTAAGTGATGAAATCTGAAATTAAGATCGAAAGAAATACCACGTGGTAGATGTTAGAAAGTTAAGAAATTTAAGAACGATCATCTAACATTTACTTTTCGTTCAGCATCGAAGCCATAACTAAGACGACCTAGGGAATTATTTAGAGGAGGCCCCAAAATCACAGACTCATAAGAAACAAGTAATCAATCCAGCCCATCGAAACCAACTTCCCCCAATTCCGACGATGTCAATAACCCGATCACAGCATCTTTTGAATCTCATCAAATCCCTTCCACCCACACCATTAAGAGCGGAAGGTACACCCCAACTATTCACAGCTCTTTCCAACATCTTATCGAGAAACGATAATATCCCCGAAGACAAACTGGAGAAGATGGTAACGAGTATTGAGAATATCAAAAATGGAAATTCGTTACGAGAGGTATGTCATGTTATCAATCGACAATTTATTGTTCAAATTAACAATCAATGTAACTTTAGTTCCCACTATCGACTAAACTCACTCAACCAACTTATGATCCAGCTTTGTATACCAGGATCGCGGAGGGTGTTCACAGATCGGCTAAAGGTCAGGGAAGGAGTTTTTGGAGGAAATTCTTTCAACTTCGTGGAGATGCTTAGGGTTTTTTTTGGTTATTGTTATCATGTATCTTATATCGATCTGGGTCGAAGTCGAATATCCGATTGAATTGAATGATGGGGAGTTTGGTTGGAGTTCGATCGGGTCTGGTAACGAGTTTCTCGATCTCACCCATGCTTTAAGCAGATATCAGACCATCGAATCACATATCAATCGACACCAACTACCCAACCAATCAAATGATTCAATGCATATGGTAATGAGTGAGATTATATTCAAGACAAGACAATTTGAGGTAAAAGTTCTATGAGTTCATTATATAAATCGTGACCATATTCAAGTTTCATCCAGATTTTTTAGCCAATCTCGACCAAGATCTGATTTTAGGACCGAATTTCTATCAACGTCATCAGTAACCCATACTTCATTTTCTTTTCGTGGGACTCACATAAAAAGCGAAAGGTGCAGGAAGGAAGGCTAGGAGTATGAAACCTAGTGTTGAACTTGCCCACGCTACACCTAGGTTTTCGTACACTAAAAATATACGTTAATACGATGGTCTTGCCAGTGAGATGAGTACCTACTTTGACCAGCGAAAAGTGGGAAGAAGGAAGCTAAGAAGAATCTCGAGGCGCTATTAATCTATCAGTTTACGTTTATGTCAACTTTAGGACGACCCACTTGAGAGCTGAAAATGCTGATCCTACAGTTGGACCATAAACGTCTGCCAAATACACACTAATGCCCAATCAGTTTAACCTTTACATAGAGTAAGAACCACTTACAAGATCGACATTGTTAGACCTATCTGTGCGAATGAGAAGATACCCCCTGCGACGACTGGAGCTGGCCAGGGAACTGATGGATTACCAGTCCAACCCATCCAGAAGAGACTGAATCTTGTAAGTAAACCTCAACGTTGAGCTCTACAATGAACACACCTTATAGGTAACTAAATAACGCAATCAGTTCGATGCTTTATTGAAACTGCATAACAAGGGACCTACCAAAACAGCACCGATCATACAAAAGATCAAACGAAGTTCAGGTGGTGCTTTACCATCTCTAGCCAACACTTTCAAGAACGGTTTACCACATAGCATAGTGAACGGGATGGAGAATATGAAGCCGATTAGTAGGGCTATGAATGGAAGGCCAGCGTTTCCTTCTGTAGCACGGGTCAGATGATGATTAAGCAGTTGAAGTTGGATACTTACGTGACCAATGGCGAAGTTCTGAGTAGATGTATGGGAACGCCTAAGGGAGGTTATTACAAAGGTATTCTTGGAAGAATCATGCAAACTAACCTCGAAGAAAAGATTCAAGATACCATATAAGAAAGAGACTTATCAAAGTCAGCACTCGTCCAAACTTAAATTCCAAAACTCACTATAAAGAGTGAAAATCAAAATGATCGGTCTAAGCCAAAATCGTCAATTCTGTATCCCCGCAACACCAACAGATGAATACACATACTCAGTAACTAAATACACGAAAGGTCTTTTGAAATAAAGCGTAACCTCCTGACTGAAACTTTTACGTCCGTTTTTGTCAAAGACAGAAACGAAATGTTGAGTGTTATTTGATTGTTTCTGTAGGGATTCTGCTCGTTTCCTTAATATATATGGGATGTGAGTTTCGGGAGCCTATGATACGATTTAACCACTAGTCAGACAAGGGGTGATACACTTACGACTACGGCGTATAACACTGTGAATAAACCCGCTATTGCCATCTACAATTGTTCGGTTAGATACAGGATGAAGTGATCCAGGTACATCACTTACAGCTAACCAATTTACGTTTCTCCAATTGGAATATTGGGCGACGTAACCGCCAAGCAGAGGACCTAAACTGGGACCAAGGAAGGGAGCTAAAAAACCATGTTCACATCAACAACACAATCTCTCAACTGGAGACTAAAACCGTACCGATAGCAGCAGTGGTGAAAGGAACGGCGATTTGATGAGGTGCAAAAAGAGTTGAAACCTGTGCAGGAATCAAAGTTTGTGCAGCAGAAGCGAAGAAGCCACTGAGGAATCTACAGATCAAGATCGTTGCTAATCCGTCTCTGTAAGTTACGGATCTACCTCTAGAGATAAGCCGTGGACATACCAATATTCTTCCCTAATGCTACACCGATAGAGAAAAGGGTGAAGATACCCATGGTGATGATGACGACTTTTTTTCTACCGAAATAATCTCCAGCAGGTGGGAAAGCTATAGAACCGAGGCCTTTGAACGAGCAGGGTGAGTATAAATATTGGACTCGAGCAGATTCGCTCCAACCCACCTAACCCAATTAGAAACAGAGTTTGTCCAACAATCGCAACTTCTTTATCTACTTTCAACTCTTCAATCATACCAGGTATAGCAGCGCTATAAGCAGAAACAGAAAAAGTACCAGTCATCATCGAAGTTGAAGACTAAACACAACTTTACTCAACACCAATTCACATGCAAAATAGGACTAACATACGACAATATTGATTAACCATTTCTTGCCTAAACTCCAATCTCTAGGATTATATGGATCGTGACAACCGAACTCAACGATAAAAGGTTCATCTTGAGTACCTAGACCTTCATACTTAGGTTTCTCTAGGTTTGTGGAATCACTTGGTGGTAGATGTGGAGGTTGTTGTTGTTCAATATCGACAATGGCGGTTAACGTTGAACTCATTGGTGAATTAGGTTCTGACATGGGTGTGAGTGTAATGTATTTTCACTTTCGGGTTGCTAAAGTCTTTTGACGTCGTGGGTAATACGTTGACTTATAACAATTCATCCTGCTCAGACTTCCTAGATATATATATTTGTCGCTTAAATTTCAATTCCAATAATAATAGACATCGGGATCCACCCGATTGAAGGCTGACTAAGCAATGAAATTGGAGATCCAAGATTGGTAAGCTGTACAGAAATACGTATCAGGGGAGGTAAACACGTTGACTGCAGCTACTGAATCTACTACTACACGGCCGTATCCCCATAGCATGCACAAATAAACCTATAAATTAGTGTTGTTTTGATGAATATCCCGATAGAAGCTGATCAATCATTTGGTTTTGAAATGTCTACGACTCTTACGGCCTGAACACGGCAACTAGGTGGTAGAATGTAGATATTGAGGGCGTAAACGACTCGATTTATCGTCAACTTAGTGCTTGGGGCTGAGAATTCAATCACACCACGTTCTCTCTTCCCTGGACATGACCATATTTTACCTCAGCTCCAGCAGTTTCTTGCTCATCAACTTGGTGTCGATCAGCCGACCGGACACCGATCGGCCTATCGACTCAAATTCCATCAAGGTCTGATCGTCCGTTATCTCCTGCAAATAGATGGGGTTCGCTCTATCTCAAAACCAATACCATGTCTCTTGGTACATCAAGTTCAAGAACTGTCGATAAATACAATAAGAAAAGGATACTTTCAGGCGGTTGGTCAGCAGAATGGATTTCATAACTTTTGCAGATTGAGATCATTCGCTGAAGTTTTTGAGACGCACCAAGTAAACAGAGCACTCTTGTAAACATTGCTCCAGACTTGGCATTCCAGTACTAACACTATTTCTGTGCAATACCACGATGGATACAGGAATAGATGACTACGCGTCTTAGGCATGTAGAACGAATTGAACGTATTGTCGACGCAGTCTATTTGGCTATACCGTAGCAAGGACGAAGTCATCGTATGTCGAATGTGTCGAGAAGATACGACTTTGATCCAAAACTGAGTAATTCGACGTCAAGTCCGTGGACCTAGGTGACCTGATAACACAAGAATTATCGTCACTGTAATAAACATTTCCGCGTACGACCTTTACGTCTCTAGCGATTTTACCCAGAATGAAAGACTGACTTGAATACGCAAGCACAAAATCGTCTTACCTGTAAAGTCGAGTTGAAAAGGTAATCTAGATACCCAGTAGTGTCTTGGAAACAAACCCCCAAAACGAAGCTCACTTCTCCAAAGCATCCAAAGACGAATCCGTCCAAATTCAGTCTCAACCAACTGAATCACCAAGTTGAGAGAAATACGTCCGAGGTACTGTATAAAGGATATGAATACATGTCTCATGAGAACAAACAACAAAACCCACGATACCGTCGACTACCGTCAATACACAACCCCGTCCTATCCTATAATTTACAGATCTACACTTATACTTCCAAAGGAACAAAGGAATAAAATTTAACGTTCGGAGGATATGGATCTTATGTTTAACTATCTTTCGGGTCGGTTTTGTCTGTCTTGGAAAAAGAGTCGAAATCCGATGTGAAAAGTCGTAAGCAGAAGGGGACAGTTAGGAACAACCCGTAGACCCATAGTACCAGGTAACTCAAACTGTAAATTTACCATAACTCACGTTGATCTTTGTGGCTTGAATCTAGAACTTTTGAGGTATTCTGTCGTCTGTTCTTTGCTAAGTTAGTACATACATACGTTTCTGAATGTGGGCTATTATCCGAGGATTATGTTGATTCGTTGGACTGGGTCTCTTCTGGTGGTTTGTTTTCGTTGTATCAGTTTCCACGTAGAATAAAGCGCTAGTGCAAAACCAAAATCATCCTTAAATGACTTAACGGTTTAAGACTAAGATGGTATGTAACGACTGCTGATCACGCACACACGGAAGAGACATGTCATTAGCATAATGAGATAGAAAACGTCAGACTGAATCACCGAGAACACTAAAACTACAGTTTGGGTCAATTCTCAGCTCTAGGCATGAGAAGATATGTAAGATAGATTCAAGTAAAGCACTCGAGTAAACTGAGAAATTATGAAGAAAAATATTTAATAAGGGTATCAAGAAGAAGTTATTGATATAAAAGTCGTATATAGAAAGGAATCCACCATTTGACCTGACCACCCAAAAGACATAGACCTGTCCCCTCCTATGCCAAACTATTCGTGCCTCTCCAATCGTCGTTATGGTGGATGACACTTGAACCGTAACCTTGACCAACACCGACACTTACGCCAACATTGTTGTCCCAGCCTGTAGGTGGAACACTATGGCCTGACCAACCTTCAACCGTGGGATTACTAGTATTATTACCATTAGCAGTGGTCGTGTTCCCGTTTGAACCTGATGAGCCAGACGATGAAGGTGGGTTTCCAGGTAGATGGTTGAATTCACGAGGACCCGTACCGGTAGGTAACAGACGCATCGTAGGAGCTGAAGTGGGAGGAGGTTGTGACCAGGCTGTATACTGTGGTTGAGGTGGAGGTGGATAAGGTGCAGAGACGGTAGCTGGAGAACCTAGCTGCGGTGGAACAGATGAAGGACCCGATTGATGTGGATAATATTCTGCAAAAGATCCGGGAGCCGTTGCAGGTGGTTGATAAGAATAGGAAGAAATGTTTGGTTTAACGTCGTATCCACCGCCATGACCAGCGTTGTAATAAGTCTCGGGTGACATTGGTATAGCAGCTGATTGAGATTGTCGACGAGGGGGTTGAGTCATTTGCATCCCACCCGATAACCTAGGTGAAGTAGGTCCATAGGGTTCATATCTACGACTCGATGAACCAGGTCGAGGATGACCAGAAGTTTGAGAATGTAAACTCGAACCAGAGTTTTGTCTAACAATGGGTGGACCGTGTATACCACCACCCATTTGATTCGTTTCATAGTAATTCGAACCAGCTGATCCAGGCGTAACATAACTGTTGTTAGGTAACGAACCTTGACCTTGATGACCAGAGTTCATTGGGATAGGCATTGGTACAGTAACAGCTCGACTTCTCGGTGGACCACTTTCCATTCTAAGATGTGGTGGAACTTGTTGTCCGTATTCGTTAAAGTAATCGCCATTAGGGAACGTCTGCATTGATAAACCCATCATTGGTGATTGAGGTGAATTAGGTATATCAGGTTCACCTCTGTAACGAGGTTTACCGTCTGGTCCTACGTCGACACGAGGTGGGAAACGGAATGTTTGACCAATAAGGTATTCAGGTGCGATTTCTAAAGAAGCAAGTTCTGGAATGGATGAGGGGGTTCGTAGTCGACCAGCTAAAGCGTCTTCCATAGTGTAGTATGAAATCATGTGTTGAGCGTAGTCGTTTACGATAACAGACATGGTCTACGGGAGTTAGTATACCACGTCGCTATAGATAAAGCGCCCACCTTCTTAACCAAACCACCCGATGTAAACTTGTAACTATTCGTCAAACTGCCAACCAATTGTCTCTCCCTAGCTCTATCCACACCACCACTACCACCTTCACTAGCGGATCTTGGCCGATGCAGTTGACCTTGACCCAAAGGAGCGTTAGAGTTGCCCATTTGTGACTGAGACATTTGACTTGGAGATTCGAAAACTTGTCGTGAGGAAGAAGATGAAGATTCAGAATATGGTTGTAAAGGTGCAGGCATCGTCCCTGTGCTAGGACGATTTTGAGGAGTGGAAGAAGGAGATGAACGAGTAGGTGAAGTTTGATCTGGGACTGGAGTTATAGGTTTATTGGCAGAACCTTTATCAGTTTGTCGATAAACCTAAATAAGAGAGCATGTGTTAGACCGACGTTGTCAAGCTAGAAATAAATGAATTGAACTATAAACTTACCAAGAAATTTCCCAAGATTCTACTTGGACTCCAAACCAAACCATCAGTCCAACGTTTGATCCCACTCTCATGCTCATCGAATACGAAGACAGCACCAGATTGAACCATACTTCTTTCACGCTCTATCAGTCTTCTGGTTACACGAGGTATCATGCCTCGTCGTGCTGCTTCGAACACCAACAGAGCGTCGAACGTTGTTTCGATATACCCACGAAAGGGAGGGTCAAGTGTCGTAGCTGGTGGAGAAGGTAATGAAGGAGGTCCCGACATGTTGAGTGATGTCTAGGAGAGGGAGGATGATGTGATAGAAGTGAATTGATAAGAGACCAGAGATAGGTAACGATGTCGATCTGTTGACCAAAGGGAGGGACGTGGTAGTCAAGGTAGGTGAGGCGGGTGGTGAGGAAGTTGAAGTTGATGGCGAAGGAGGTCAACAAAATATGATTAACCCTTTTATAGTAAAAATGATCAGCGAAAGACCAATAGGATAGAGGAGTAGCGAAAGTAGGTGAAAAAGTTGAAGATAAAAAATGAAAAGATAGGAAAAGGATTAAGAGATAAAGACGTAGATCAATCAACAAAGAGCGATCATTTAAAGAGGAATAGAGTTGAGTTATAACAATAAAAGTAAAGGAAGGAAATTTTATAAATTCAACTATTCATCCATCAGTTTATCCATCTGTTTATCCATGCATAACTTAAACCAACCAACCAATGAAACCGTGACCGACAAGAAATAAAGAAAAATTTTGTTTTCTTTATGCCTGTCGTACCCTGGTTCCAGTAAAACTCCCGACCTGAGAGCAAAGTTCAGAAGCTTCGGGAGTTAGAGGGAAAGCGTCGTCAATCCCAAATTCAGAAGAAAATCAATTCTTACGACAGAACTAATCTTCCGGATTTAAGGTTGTGTTAAAGAAAAAAGGAAGAATAACGAGGAATAACGAGAACAAGCCCGTCGTAAACGATTATGATTAATCCTATGCGGACTTTCGGCGCCGGTAGATCAAAGAGCAAGTGAGGAAGTGCGAACAAGGTAACACCAAGGAGGAGTACGAAAAGAAAAGTAGAAGAGGACGTGGTTGTGGGCATATGAATGAAAATTAAATACGACTACGACTCCATTTCAATTGAAATTGAGGTCATTGAACCCCGTCCGGTCCAAGTGCGGCAATGGACGGGGGCATGTGGGTCTGGGTTTTGGGATGGAAAACAGCGAGAACCAGAGACATAGGAGCGAGACACGTAAGAAGGTGAAGACGAGGACGAGGATGATGATGAGGATGATGAGATGTGAGGTGAGGAGGTGAGGTAGGATGCCACACTGGTGTGGTTAACCATTCCTACAACAGTAACAACCACCAAACCAAAACTAACCATCTACAACGGGTGTGACGTACAACGAGCAGGAACACAAGCACAAGAGGAGAAGACGGTAAAGCAGAGTAAACAAGGTTTACAAATTTAAAAGTCTAGAATGTAAAACCCTTGAAGTTTATTTGAAGCCGATTCAGGTTAAATGGGTTTGACATGGGTGTAAGCGGCACCCACTAAAGCCAGATAGACAGAAAACGACTGAACAAAGTTGGGAGTGACAGTGGAAGCAGAGCTGATTAGAGAAAGATAACAAAAAGACAGTAGTAGTCACCCAAAGCCCACGACACGGTTCGGAGACAAAGAAATTTTACGACAGACCGGAAGGAACCGAAATAAGATATAGACTTAGAACAAAAGAAACAAAAAAACAAGAAGAAAAGTCGCAAGTCAAAGGTCTCAAATCGCACTCACTTCACGGGGTTCCTTGGCAATACCTTCACGTAAACTTGTGGTCGTAAAGCGAAAAAAGACCAGATTGTTTTCGGAATTCGCGAAAAATACAGGTGGTAATTTGTCGGGTAAGGCTGAATTGTTTGAATTGGTTGTGATGACGGATGAATCAGATATCTAAAGTTAGAGTTAGAGATGAGATCTAAGAACAAACGTGTACACATGTCGGAACTTTACTTAGAGCAGAAGAACAGCTCGTCGGAAAGAATGAAAACCTACGATTTCTGAGGGTACGATTTTCCGGAATTTGATATCTAACTTGAATTCTAATCCTCTTCAAAAGATCTTCCCTCCTATGCTGTGTCCTCCAGATCGTCTGACCCGATAGAGTTCTATTTCCTCCGTAAATACTCCTTCAGTCAAAGTCGAACTACCAGCGAAGAATCGGATTGATATTGGAAAATTGAGATGATGATTTGAGGGACTCCAATAAAAGGCTGATCACTGAACAACTAAGCACCGTAAGCTTTGATTGCTATTGAAATTTCGTAGAAGAATAGGATAACAAAGAAAGTAAGTCTGATAGAAAAGAATGTGAATGTGAAACAAGAGAATGTGGGTGTTAAACAAAAGAATGTGAAAAGAATAACCATGAATCAACCTCTAAAAACATGTGTGAAAGTGATGAAATCGTCCCCCGTCCTCCTGAAGATGATAATACAGCGTGTTGTCAAATGTCCCAATCCCACAAAAACAAAGAATTATAAAGATGAAATGGAATAAAATGAAGAACGAAGTAATGAACGACTTGTTCTTCAACAACAAGATTCAATACGACGGTGGATTCCGTAGAAACCGTCAATGTATCTGACACTGTACTTCTATTGTACTGTCTTCCCACCTAGCTTCTCCCAGTTCCGTGGTGAAAGACGAAAGACAAGGAATCAGGTAAAGTTTGAGCGCCACCAGGAACCCACGACGTCAGGTTAAATAAGCAACTTTTGCTGGTACTGGCGCCGCAAGCTGACTCGCAGGGAATGGGGAGTAATCAATGGAGCAAGGTTGAATGGAGTGGGATGTAGAGATGATGGATATGATGGATATAAAGGAAACAAGATTTAAGAAATGGGTGCGAGAACTGTAATTGGGGAAATTGAATATGAAGGTGAAGCGAATAGGTCCAGTAAACAATAGAGAAACGTCCGCAGCCACCGTCTAGGTCAAAGGTAAAGTTACCCTCGAACAGATTTGATATGTAATTCGTCCAATCAAGTCAACAATAAAGTGAAATGAACTCGAGAGTGGATCGCAACGATAGGATTCCTGGTGATCTGAATCTGTTCCCGCCGCCCAAATAATGAAATGGTTGAAAAACAAAGATAGATAACACAAGAGCTTAACGTAAGAACTCAAAACTTACCCAAAGTAGGGAACAAGGAGGCGTAGATAGGTCTCTTTTATCGATTGAAACTATAACTAGCGTTCTTTTCAAATTTAATGTGGCGTCGGAATCTCTATGAGTTGAGAGTCAGTTGACGATCTTCCTATGACGATATTAATGAACGAAAAAGTGTTAGATCAGGGAGTGGGGAAGAGTAATGAGTAAGTGATTACTTGAGATAAAGCATATCAAGAGTCAAGTGAAAGAGTGGTTCCATGAGTGGTTCCATTCGTGATGAGACACACATCGATAAGGGTAAATAAGAAAGAGAAAAACAGAACAGTTAGGTAATCGAATGGCCGAAATGATACCAACGATTCCAATCGACGATCGACGGTTTATACTTTAAGATACGATCAAAAAAACAGGAACGAGATTGTATCGTAAAGTCAACGTCTCCTCGAGAGTCACGATGAGCAATCATTACGAGATAGGAGAACGTAATGAAAGTGAAAGTGAAAGAGACATAAGACGGACGAGACAGAGTACATTGAGTTGGATGGTGAACGGGTTACGAGATGATTGACATCAAATCACGGCAAAAGAATCGTACTCACTCACGTATGATGTAATCAAGCTGTTCTACCACCAATTTCTACAACTTCTTTATCCTCAACAACGAAAGAATGGAATCTACCCAAGAATGATAAGATGAGATAACGATGAATAAGAATACCTAAAAGAGTGGGAAAAAGGGATATAAATGTGTCAATCAGTATCTAGTCAAAAAACAATCGGTAAGCGTAAACATGAGAAAAGTAAGAGATCAAGCCACTACGGATTAAACACACACGTCCCTCTTGTTGGTGCGACAACACGAACCGAGCACAAAGGATCATTGGTGTGAGAAAACAGAAAGACCTTGTTTGAGATATTTCCGAAAAAGAAAGAACAAAGACATCAAAGGCAGGATGACAAAGGTAGAAAGCGGTACCATAAGTACAGTTTACGTTCTATTAAGGGGGTAGATGAAAGGTAAAAGGAAAAAAAAGACAATGATTGATGAAATGATAGACGGTTTGAGCAGGTGGATACCTGGGAAAGGGATGAAACAAAAGAAAAAAGGGGGGTGACGATCAGTATCATCAGTGCAACAGCACGTTGATACTTTGGACGATCATTTGAGAATAGCCTGGGAGCCAGAACCTAGAGACAAAGGGACAACGGCAACTCACAAATGAAGCTGTGAGACCCAATTCCAACAAACTCTGTTTCCCTCTATAGATGTCTTTCCAATCGTCTTTTTCCTGGCTCCAAGTTTCTGATTCACCAAAGGAAGATCGTTACCAGATGGTAAGTTTTGAATTGGTGTGTGTGGTTGAGATTGGAATTTTTGAATTTGACTTTGAATCAGGAAGATTGAGAGTGGGTAGAGTTCAAAGATTAAAAATATGTAGTTTCTTTGTCTTCTGGTTGACGTGATGAGAATGATGGGATGGAAAGAAAAACAAGGTTAACCTTTTATAATCGGGAAATAGTTTAAATGTGATCCGACGAGGATGTGATGTTCTGATGAGAGTTGTCAAATGTGATGAGAACTGGAGGATACGAAGGTTAGCCCGAATGAATAGATTTGTGTATGTCTCCAGCTTGTCTCGAGAGAAAGGATCCAATAACAAGAAAACAAAGAAAAAGGTTTCAGAGAATATATCTGATTTCCAGTGAGCACGAGGAGAGATTGAATCCGGGGAAGAGAGAGAGACGCGGAGATGAAATAAGTAGAAGAAATGGGGTATTAGTCCAGAATCAATTTGAACATGGTTTTAGAAAAGATGAGATGGATGACGTGGCGACGGATGAATTGAATGAGATTGGTGAATGGCGTTAAAAATGGAAAGTAAGGTTATAGAAATAAATGGATAAAAGTAGGCTAGTAGGGACATGTGAGAGGGGGGGAAAGTTTAATCAGAGCGTCCTTCCGAGTGGAGACCCACGACGAACATTCATTTTCTCAATTGAGATCAGAAACAAATCCAACGCCAACGATAAGCCAAGGGGGACAGTGAGAAAAGGAAAGAAAAGGAATTGGATATTTAGATCAGGTGGCGACTCACTATAACGGAATGACCAGATTCCTATACAACGGTTTTCGGGAAACACCAAAGACAGCCTTCTTCTTCAGATCTACTCTTTTCTCTCCGCTATTGAATTCAAAACGTCGGCCGATGTTGTGTGGTATATTTGATTTCTCTCGGATGTGACTTTGTCAAGGTGAAGAAGGTGATCGATTGAAACTATTTCTGTGTTGAACGTGTGATCTGGATCGACTGACGTACTTGAGAAAAAATAGAATTCCAATCAGTGTGTTTCGGGTTAAAGATGTAAGTTGCTATTGGGAAATTGGAATTTCGGTAATTTGATTTGTCGAATTGGTGGAAGTTGATGGTTGATGTCGACGTCGAATGAGGACTGAAACGCCAAGATCAGAGATTATAACAAAATACGAGATGTAATCCTCGATAGGTCGATACGATGCGTGGATAGATTTATTGTTGTTTCACCGATCACCGATGGAGTCGTTTGATCCAGTCGTGTCGTGCTATTTATGGTTGAAGATTGAATATCCTAAACCAGTCGAGATGTTGAAGACCATAGAAGGATCCCCGTGAATAAGTAGATATAGAAAGATACAATAGTAAGACGTGAAGAAACTTGGTGTCTTTATGCGATGACGAGTGTGAAAATAAAAAACAAATAATAACAAGTTCCAATGACAGGATCCACTGTGATAACCCGAGTAACAGTGAATGTAATGTACTTCTACCAGTATCAAGTTCCAAAAATCGGTCTTTAACGTAGGCTAACTCAAAATAAACAACCGGAAGATATCTTCACCGTCGAATGAAGTATGGAGTACGGGAGTAATGGAGGGAAGCGATGGAGGGAGAGAGACGGCGTTGTGAAAATTAATCTGAGACGTTGTGCAGTGCAGTAAAACAGTAAGAGCCCAAAGAATGGATTATGATTATTGTTGTTGTAATCAGTGTGGATACTTTTTGGAGTCGAGACGGGAAAGACCGTGATAATGCGGGGGAACCCTTAGCATCCTTGGTCAAATGTCCAAATCATCCTGTAATTTATTTTATTTACATGCAAGGGAATAAGACCAGCGAGGTACCTTACGCAAAAGTAAGTCAATTTTCTTTTTATCTCCTCCCTCTTCCCCCTCAGAGGTAAGGAATATTTTTTAAGTATGATTTAGCAGTTCTTTGTAAAAGATCCAATATCGATTGCGTACTCCGTTCTCATTACCTAAGTAGAACGCCACCATGACACAATTGTTCGTTTTGCATTCAATAAAATGGATAAGCACATCAGATAAGTTACTGCAGGTGGGGGTTAGGACGACCGGGACCTGGTCGATTGAATGAATGAACGAAATGAATGGAAGGTGATCTTGTTGATAGATTACATTAGCTACCTGATTATGAATATTTTACCTTGCATTGCTTATTGTTTTCGTCAAGTGTTTTGTTCTTCTTGTTCGGTTCCAATCAACGCCCCCAACTGTGTCACAGAATCAATAAACCAAGGGAAAGAAAAACCAACAGATAACAGAAGATCAGGTAAACTTTATGCCACAGCAACACACTTGAAAACAGTAATTTATTTTTAAGACAGAGAAAATAGAACAATCGCAAGGGATATTTGAAATATCGCGTAATCGAATTTTTCCGTGCAGAGTCTAAGAACTGAATACAGAAGTGTGAATCTCCAAACTTTACAGTTCTTTGGAATGGCCAAGCGTATACGAAAGTCTTGGTTTTGTTAAAAGGATGAATAGGTGGCGTCAAGTCAGGGATCTCATGTGCAGTTATTCGTCATCCGCAGAGACTGTTTTCAACCCATGACTTGAGGTTTTGTACGTACGTAATTCACTGGAGAAGAAAGTAACGGATCTGATTTAGACCTGAACGGAGGCTAAAGTGTGACGTGTCTAAGAAAGGAGACTTCAACAAAAAACCCCCACAAATGACTCTGGCTTTTGAATAACGACTTCTTTCCTCATGTGTACAAAATGAGGAGATTAAACTAAGAGACGGGGATGATCAGGATCATCTTTGACGTAAGTAGCTATCGTAAAGGTAGAGATAAGGATAAATTCAGAAAGGTTATTTGAAGAACGATGAAAAGTGGCGCCCGGCATTTACTGCCGTCGTCTTTTTGTCTTTCAACCTTTCAGCAGTTCAAGAGGAATTAGAAAGGAGGTAACGTAGATAAAGAAGTATGCTTAGAAAACGTAACAAGTCTAAAGATGATATTGTCATCAAGTTACAGTAACTCAACTAAGTAAACCAGTTGTAGGCACTCTTGTCGCAATAAATCCCTAATGTGGTCAGCGATGACGAGGGGAGGGGGTGGGGGGGTGAAAAACGGATTTTACCAACTCCAAAACACTTTATCTTAGCTTTTTCCAACTTTTCGAGGTGTTGTTTTTAGACATGACCAAAAGGTTCCTGAAGTCTAGAGTAACTTATCGACCCCGGTTCCTGCTCCACATAAACGAATCCAAGATGAGATCTCCGTTTTTGTCGCAGTCGTGCACGTGTAACTTCACCGTTCACTAGCTTAGCTTCACTACTTACTTATCTCAAACAAAATCTTCATGAGTAATTTCGATAGTCGTAAGTAATCAGGTAAGTTAACTTCCGTTCGGGTGAATTGAAAAAAATAACCCTAAGAGACCGAAAGTCTCCGGTTTCCAATTCAGTAAGTTAACTTAGATGTTCGATTCAGTCACACTTAAAATGTCACGCTTAGAGGGTGATTGCCAAGACTCAAGTTAAGGGGTTTTGGGGGTGAATTGAGTTAAGTTAGATTCCGATTCCCACGAAACGCAGAGTTGTTTGTTGGGATTTGAAATCCTCCGACAGAGTCTGAGCTGCTCCAACGATAATTCATCGAGATCATGGGTTTCTCCAAAGATGCGATCAATCTGCTTCAATGTCTTGATTCAAGAGTATGTCTTACAAGGTGCTAGAACTTGGATCAACAACGACACTCGAAGTCGGAGCTGTATTCTAGAATGAATGAAACATGCCCGTTACTTGATTCATACCGACAACAAATGTCAGATGAACACAGCATCAAAGCTACACATCAACATCCAAGAGTAGTGTACAACAACAATTAGAGAAGATACAGATACAGTAACGACACACAGTAAAATCAGATCATACTCTAAGATCCACCTTCATCAACACCGACACTTTTACCTCCCTCAGTCGACGCCGCCGCTTCAGCAAGTTTAGCCTCCCTTTTCAAACGGGTATTAGTTTTATATTTGTTGATCTATATCCATCCAGGTTAATAACAAGTATGAATGGGAATGAGATTCAATTCACCTTCTCTTTATATTTCTCAACTTGATCGCGCTACTCCCGTCAATATAGCCACTTGAATCTACCAAGGCAAAACAACCTACCAAATTCCCATTCTCGTCTTTGGAGATCTTCAATTCATCTTCCAAATCTTTGATCCTCTTTTTCAACCCTACATAAAACATATCAATCTACCATCATAAAGGAAACATCAACAAATAGACATACCGGGTACTACTTCGTCGTTTGGTGTACTAGTTTGACGTCCACTGACAGAAGTCCCCGATTTGATTGAACTCGAAGCTAACAATTGAGATCTCATGAGATCCTGACCTTGTTTAGCTTTTTGTGCCTGGAGTACAACGAGTTGTTCAGTATATGTATCTTGACTATATGCCAGAACGTCACCTACCTCTCGTCTAACACCAACAACTACACTTCTCATCATCTGTTCTCGTCCTTCAGCTTGAGCTTTCAACGTCCTGTTACTTCTCTCCAGCGCTTCTGCGTGGACAGCTAATGCGTCAAGAGATTGTCGAAGTGATTCGTTTTCCAACGCAAGTTCTTCTGGTGTTTTAGCGGAAGGTGAGCTGGAGTAATCAGGTCAGTTCCGTAATATACTGAACAGATTCGGCTGTTTTAACTCCACTACTTACCTTCTAGACGCTGATATTTCATGTGGCTTCGAACTTGTACTTGGAACCACATAGAATGATTCACTCGGTGAGGGTGGTTCTCGTTCTAAAAGAGAGTCAAGCCTTGACAGAGAATCAAAACTTACCACCAGTCTTAACCCAATCCTTCTCTTTATCCCTACTCCTCCCTTTCATCTTCTCCTTCTCCTTCTCTTTTTTAGGTTTCCGTCTAACCTTCCCTTGATCTTGATCCGTCTCTTCCATGGGTGCAGTCGCGAAAGCGACCGGATTACTAATATCGTCCAACATGGTTTCCAGGACTCCCCAGAATTTAGAGAACGGATCGAGGGTGTCAGGTGGGATACCTAGATTATAATAAGATTCGTCTGGCGGTGAGGACGATGACGAAGATGAGGCCAAAGGTGAGATTAGTGTTTTGGACGATGTTGTTGATTGGGTCGGACGAAGGGCGAAAGGTGGAATGGCTCTGGATGGTGTAGCTCGTGATACTGTTTGTCAGATTGTATTTCATGGGGATGATTTACCTATACTTGGATTTGGCCAGGGTGAATATCCAGCTGAACCTAGACCTCTGATTTCGTTTCTACCAGTGTTGGAAGATTCCGAAACGATCCGTCGACCAGGTGAAGGTCTTTCGATGCTTGTAGGACTGTCAGAGGTGGTATTGGGTATAGAAAGGGGAGTGGACGCTATACGTCTCTCAAGATCTCTAGCGAGTTTTTGATGTTGAGTGGTGAGAAGTTGAAGAGTTCTTTTAGTCTACGTAAGTATGGTTAATAGGTATTCATCTGTTGAGGCTACACCGAAGACATACACTATCGTCATCGTCACATTTCTCAGCGCTAGTCCTAAACAACTCCGCAGCTTCTTTATAGTGTTCCAACGCTAGCAGGGTCTTGGAGTGATCTTGACTTGGTCCTGGTTGAAGCAAGATGGAAGCCTTGGCAGAGAGAGCGTGAGCCTAAAAGGAGAGGGCGAGCAGGTTAGTACAAGTTTAAGCTGCGAGATTGATGAGAATGGATTCACTTTCTGCAATGGAGATTCTTCACTCATGGTGTCAAGGATGTTGCTGTTGAGTTATCTGACTGTGGGTCTGTAGATATCTCCCTCATCTGACCATTGAGATAGATATAGCAATAATCAGATAAGATAGGTAGATGATAGAGGAGTTGTTTAAATGACGATGATCTACCACGTGGCGTAAACAACATCAACATACTGTAGCCTTTTGTTCAACATTGTCTTCAACACCACCATCCTCATCTTGAATATCGATCTTGTACACCTAACCCAATCCTCTCGACCACCCATGAACCCCTCTCTCATCCTCCCACCCCCTCTCGCAACAGGTATACCCCCGCAATCAGCCCACCTCCTAAGTCTCCTCTTCACCTCATCTTACGTTGGATCAATCTATCTCTCCAAAACGAATCTCTTCCAAAGATCTACTTTCTCCACTAAAAGAGTACCCGGTATACCTCCAATCTCAGCTACGGACTCAGATGGACATCTGGCCGCTGCTTCTACTGAGTCGTCTTCAGATGGTCCCATCAAGGGAAGTAGGGATCATCCGGAGACTATCAAGACTAGAATGAAAGCTGTTGGTGTAGCTACCTTCCTATCTTTAGGTGGGGTTTGGTATGTTGTCAAAACCGTCGGCAAATACACGTCAACAGGAGCTGTAAGTTGAAGCATCATATACGTCCAGTTTTGACCCTAACGTTGATAGATAATACCAACCCTAACACTTCTCGGTATACCATCATCAATAACCTCAATCTCAAAATATACCCTGCTCCCATATATCCTAGCCCCCACACTGCTCCTGGGACCAATATACGCAACCTACCTAGATAAGGATCTACCATTCCAAAAACCCTCTTATCCGTCACAATCAAAATCAAGAAATCTAAGTCTGATCTCATGGAGAAATTATGTCGTTGGTCCTGTAACTGAAGAACTTGTTTTTAGGAGTACGATATTGGCAGTCAGTATCTTGGGTAAACAGAGTTTCCGGAGTTTGGTCTGGGGTACACCGTTATGGTTTGGTGTTGGTATGTCTGTGTTTAAGACGTGAAAGCTGATACCTAGCTCATGCTCATCACGCTTTGGAGGTATTTCAGAAAGGTGGTTCGACGAGATCAGCGGCTATACAAGCATTGGCTGGGTGTTGTGAGTCCCATCTTCCACTTCATCGTGTGCTCTGCTGATAAAATCCCAGTGTTCCAATTAGGATATACAACTCTCTTCGGCTGGTTCGCGTCTTACGTCTATCTACGAACAGGCAAGTGTATCACACGACTAAACGTTCAAGATATACTCACACACCCTCAGGCTCCGTACTCGCACCCCTAGCATCTCACATCTTCTGTAATCTCATGGGCATCTATCTCCCTTCTACGGCTATCGCTAGACATGGATCCAAGAAATTGAGTATCATTGGAAGTTATCTCGCTGGGATTGTTGGGTTCGTTTTTGGGATAAGAGCTTTATAAGTAGATCTTATGTCGTATCTTGATAGTAGAGTTGAAAATGCTGTAGACGTTCACTAAACATGTTCATTCATTCTCACTATACTACTCTCAACGGAAATTATACTCGTACAAGGTAGAAAGACTAAACTAATCCACTTTAACCTTCCAATCGATATGATAAACAGAACCTTTGGTCATATGAGTTACGGTTTTGGATCCGTCAACTTCGTTACCGCCATGAAGAGGGACAGCGACAACGTTATACCATACAGGACCGTCTGAATTATGAAATTTATCAGCGAACTTGTCGATGAATGGCTTGAACATTCCAAGTGGGGTTAGGACATCGAGGAAAGAAGTAAGAGCCTTAGCGAGATCTACCAAACCGAATTCTTCTACTACATTCAGCAAGTCAGCGTTGAATCGATAGATCAAACAGGAAAACATACGTTTAGAAGGCGATCTCATGACACCTTTATTCATCTCCGTGATCATTTCACTCAATTCACTTTCGACAGGATGAGCCCAGTTGACACCCAGTTTGGAAGCATAAACCATGGTGAGATTATCTGGTACAACCGTAGTGTGGATGATATATTTTGTATAAGCCAAACCACCGTTTTTCTTTCCACTGTGGATGTTGCCGTAGTAGTTGTATCGAACTGAAAGGGGTTGACCGTCTGGCATGAAGATCGAATCAACAGTTGAAAAGCTAAAGTAAAGTGATTAGTCTGATCCAACTAAAACTTAACATGGGTAGATGTGATATCCTGCACTTACGTATCTTGACCAATTGGCGTAGCTTGCTGAAACGGGGTTACCGAGTATTGGCTGGAGGTGATGGTTCGAGCATAGGCTTCTGGGATCTGAAAGTTCAATGTCAGTCAACAGGATATGACAATTCAGAATGAAGGGAAAGTACATTATGAGCGGCCAGAAGAGCTAGATAAGCCGCTGCAACCCTTTGACTTGTTTTTCGATAAACGTACCATCCCACCAAAACAATTGGGAGAAGAGGAACCAATGTCATGTTTGGGAAAAGAATAGATTGGAGTGGACGGTGTAGAAAATTGGGTGTGGTGATTGAAGATGAAATGAGACTGTTGGGAAGAAAACAGAACGAAGAATTGACCTTCCGTTATATCTCTTTCAGAACGAGACGGGGAACAAATTGGGCATTATGGGACAATAAGCAAGGATCATGAAAGCAAGTATGATTGTGACTGTCGTTCTGCTCAAACCGACTGAGTGTAAGGGGTTTTCCGACGCTAATCATTATCTGAGGAATGATTAGTGATAAATCATCATGTATGCACTCAACGGGTAGTGACCAAAAAATATGATTCACGGATCGAATTGCTGAAATCAGTTAACTAAGAATGAGTGGACCTGAAAATGTACAGCAATCCCGAGCAATCTTTGTCCAAAAACAATCACTCAGTTTCAAGACTATGATTCTATGCGTGAAAAGTCATATTGGATTACTGCATCACCAGAATTCATTGATTACTCAGTCAGACAGTTTGAAGTGATTCTACCCTCACCGCTGTGTGCTTTTGTATATAAAGCTCGAGAATTTGAAGAAGCCTCCCATGATCTTTTCTCGACACTTTACCCATCTTCACTTGACGGTTACACACCATGACCGCTTCCAGACAACCAACTCTGAATCACATACAAGTGCGTCATAGATCCCACTTTCTTGAACGACTATTCGTGAGCGAAAAGCTCCGACAATTTTGACGACTGACCTCCTACAGGAAAGGAATATTCCTACACCAACTCCAACCATACCGCAACATGCCCACACCGATGATGAAGTTCAAACCATCAGTAAGTCAAGCCAACATGATCTACTCCTCTACTCCATGTCCATTTATTGACTATCTGCCTCTCAGTAAGGGCAGCTTTTCGTCGTTACAACAATCTCAACCTCTGGCAAAGGGCAAGTCGACATAAGGCCGGATGCAACGAGATGCTTCGTCGTCTAGGTTTAACTGGTCTATGTCTCGGAGGATGTTTCCCATGTCTCGTAGGACTCTGCGGTCTCATCCCTCCACTAGGTATCTCAGCTCTTTATGGTGCTCTTGCAATTAGTTCATGCTTCGCTGCTACTTCATACTTTACCGTGATTCGGATGGGATACGCTGCTGGTGTTGCTACTTGGGATCGTAACAATGGTTACTACACGGAAGCTGCTGAATATTTCGTATGTCTTTTATGCTCTTTAGGGAAACGCAAAAGCTGATATGGGCGTACCTGCAGTTGTAGATGGTCTAGCTTCTAGGTAGCTTTTTGAGTCGAACGAAACAGCTTTGTTGTATGTAGCTTGAATTATTCAGAAAGTGCCATTTACATGTATTTTCTTTCCGAATACATATCAAATTCATCACGTTAACCGTACAACCACGATAAAATCTACTCCTAATTAATCTTTCCTATCTACCCCTCTAGTTGGCCGTTCCTTTACGCCTCTTACTTCCATTTTCATCGTTTTCATCATTTTCATCCTTGTTTCGTAGATTGTTTCGTAGATTGAAAGAAAATGCCTGAACATCGGTCGGGTTGAATCGTGGATTGAGCGTTCCGTTTTCTAACAAGCCGAAGATTGCGCTGAGCAAATTAGTGGGAAAATCAGTAAACTCGAAACTGGATTGAGGAATGTACAGTCTCTTACAATATACTCTTGTTCATATCTAATTCAGAAGTCTTCTAACGGTGATCGTGAGTTCATGTAATGCTGTGTGTGGCTTAAGACCTACCACTGGCGTCCAAGTGATCCAATCTTTAAACTCCAATTTCAGTTTCCAATTTTTGGACCCCTTTTGAATCTTAGCAGTATCAGCACCTTTAACAGACAGGATCATGAAATGTACAGTACACTCACTGAAACGATATTGCTAGGAACTCTGACCCAACCATTCTTAAACTTATCACATTCAGCGAGCTCATCTTTATCAACATAATTGACGAGTGCAGCGAGTACGAATAGCGCAGTTCGATCAGGAACAAAATTATCCATATTGAACGACAATCTGTTTGTGGGGAATGAAGTAAGTCGACTATTTGATGTGTTGTCTTGATCAAGTAATTCTTGAAATTTCTGCTTCATGTCAGATGAGGAAGCATCTTCCCTTCCTTTTCCTTTTAGATTTGGAGTGATGTTCGAATAGACAGATTGAACATCCAGTGGCAAGTATGTCGGAATTGTTGGGAGCCGTGTTACAGCTGAAGACTTCCCGTGTTTAATTAGTAGTTGTAAAAGGTCTCTAAGCAGGTCGACAGGTTCTGCATAAGTCCAGAAGTCCTTTCCTTTGACGGTTGACACAAGTTCAATAGCAAATTTTTGAGTCTCCAGATTTCTGTCTGGTAACACCAAAGGCGAAGATGAACTCTTGTTGAGTGGTGATAAAAGTCCAGGGGTACTATGCGGTTCAGATTCATTGCACGAGGGAGAATTGGAGCTTGGAAAAATCGAAGCAGCTGTAAAGCCATTGATGGTATCATTTAAACCTTGTTGTTGACAAATAGTATCTGTCGGGAGCTGAAACGCTGGTCAGAATTGCAAAGTATCTCGCTCACCTGATGTTCCGAAGTAACTTGATGATTGCCAACACCTGCGGGGAAAGGTTGACTAGTGTCAGTAAACATGTCACCACCATGCCAATGGTCGAGAGCTGACTGTTGGGGAAAGTTGAAGGTCGCATTGGGTAGGATAGGACCAAATGGACAAGGATCTGAATTTGGTAAACCGAACATTGCTGAAATCTTAAGTTCTGGTTGAGAACGATTTTTTTGAGCTTCCTTCACATGCTTCTACTTATACTTTCTTTGGTCAGTATCATCCGGGTGACAATCGTCATCCGTGACGAATGGCATCGGAAGAGTAGAGGGAGGTATTGAGAGTGTAAAGATTCGACAATGATACATTACTGTCCTTGATTCCGGATCAGCAATGAGAGATACAAAAATGCCAGCGCATTGACATTAGGGTTTCAGGGAATCATCCGACCACCGTATCCGACCTGGCACCGGATCTGAGGACTTCAATCCATTGATATGTAATTATATTCTACCTTCTTCATTCACATCATCAATGAATCGGAAGGGCAAGGCAAAAGACACAATTGACAGCGAACCTAGGAAGAGAGTGAAAAAAGCATGTGATCGATGTCGCCAGCAAAAGCTCAGATGTGATGGATTTCAACCCTGTGAACAATGCTCTAACAGAGTAATCGTTTGCTTTTTTGTGAGTGTGGATGATCGTTTATCTTTGACCGACTGATAAATCGAAATGTTCTGCTATTCATCTAGCAGGACGGAGTTGCAGAGAACTCTAATTCAAATCAAAATGAAACCATCAGTTCAAATCCTACCACTCCCGTTAACGAGAGTGTCGGTGCGTAATTTTCGTCCAAGTGACTTCTGCTTCTGACCCCTCATCTCGCCTATCAAACAAAAAGTTCCACATCCTTCCAGCTTCGATGGTTTCTTCAACACCGGTTCAACTATACCTGGTGAGTAATTAAGCTGGGATTCTACTGTCGCTTGGATGAGTGAACTAAAACTTCATTGTAGCTATCCCAGAATCAGTTCCTTGGCCGTATCGAGATGATCAGAATTTGGACACTCATGGTTCATCGTTGTATCAATTTGTTGCTGGGGGCGCGGGTCAGAGTAATGGTATACTTGAACCAAGTGAGTACACAGATACACCACAATCCACTATCTGATACATCTTTTGCATAAGATGGACAATCGTTTGATCAATCGTGTTCTTTCGATCCTCACTTATTTCTCCCACAGAATTATTCTGTAAAGCAAACCTTAGAGCAAACCTTAGAGCAATACTTGGATCAATTACTCCAAGGAAGTGGCATTTCGTCGGATGCGAACGCTTCGACGAGCTTTTTGACACTAACTCCACCCATTCAAAGTAATCATCCTTTTCCAACTCCTTCCGACTTCCAGCCCCAGGACTATGGCATTGGCTCATTACAAAAGCTCCATACGACCATCCCAACTTTTCGTGAATCCTCGACTACCTCCGTAGCTCGGAACAATGTCGATCAGTATCCCAATGTAATAGAATATCAACCACAGGGCACTTTGATGCCTGGGCCATTAACTGCACATCCGCATGCTCCAGGCGAAAGTTCCTTTCCATCAGTCGATAAATCGTCGAGGGCTTCATTGTCCAATATCATTTACGCAAAGCACAAGAGTAGGCTTTGATAGCGAATTGCCTGTCTGACTGTTTTAGTTCCCGACTGGACTGTTAAATGGCTTTTCGATGGGTTCTTCGAGATCCATGATGAAAGATATAAAAATATCTCAATTCGTTGGTCAACATATCCTCCCCCAAGTTTTTCCCGTCATTTCTTTGAAGGCGGCGTGTTCTCATATCGATTTCCTGATAACAATGGTCCCACAGTCATACTTCATGTAGATGCAATCGAGGGTCGAATTGAATGGACGATCACTGCCTCATCATCATCATTCTACCCAGGAACACACGAGGGTTACATCAAACTAGCTCACAGGCCCAAAAATCGGTCGTATTGGCGCTGGGCACCAATTTTTCCAGTATGGGAAACTCCAATTTATTCACCATACATTAGTGAACACGGAACCTGGTCTATTGCCTCCGGATACAATTCGTCTGTCGTTGGCGGCGCATATCGCATCACTTCAACTCTAGCAGCCTTGGTTGAATATGGTGGAAATCCGAGCAAAATGAAGGAGACTTTAGGACATTATTACCTCTCCCTCCAACCTTTTTATCCCGATAGAGTGTCTAGAGATGGCCAAACTTGGTTTGAAGACGTAGTTCTTTTCTTTTCTCGAACACATTTGAAATCCCCAGAACAAGACCAGAATAAACATCTACCACTGTTGGAATCGGACGGACTGCGAGAGAATGCGATATATGCAATTAGAGCTATACTTAGGCAGACATTTTATAACGATGTGAAGGATCAAGAGGAGGGCTTGGAAGAGCCTCCTCCGCATCTGCGTCCATCTGGATACAGCAAGGAAGGACCCATATTAGATGACACTTTCAGGGCTGTGAGAATCAAGACCAGACTTGACCTTTTGGAGGAGGAACGGAAGTGGGCAGATGTTTTCTATCAACCTTGTAGGCTGGCCACCACAAGAGATGCCCTTCGGTAAGTGAACAGTCATTAAACTTCGACTTAGTGAATTTGACTTTTGCTCAGTTCACAAGAGCGCGCCCGTATTATTGAGTTTTCCGAAAGCTCAAGCCCCAATTGCGTGATGATAGACTCTAGAAATTCGAACCAGGATCGAATTCTGCTATGGCCCAGCTTTGCTTTTGAATGATATCAATGTTAGGTTATAGCATAATTAAAAATGTAGTGAATATTTAAGAGCTCGTACCTTCTGTCTGATAAGGAGAGAAGAGGAGTGAATGTATGAGTACAACCCCTCGACACCTCTCTTCTCCTCCTTTCTCTTCTCCTCCTTATCCTATCTGACCTTATCCTTCTCCTCTCTTATCCTCTGTTCACTTCATTCGACCTTCAGTCATGCATGCATAACCAGTCACTCAAATTGGGTAGTGGTGGATACTTCCCTTTTCCCTCGGACCGTGAAACCGGCTCGGGATAAGTATGAAGCGGTGGATATTGCTCAATCCAGGATTTGAATGAATATCTCCATCTCTGATATCAACATATCTCAATCTACATCCAACAACAATCAACAACAGCAATGACAAAACATACAATCCTTCTAGGTACCCACGATTTCTTCATTCACACAGTGGAATTCGATACCGAGTCCAAAACACTCGTGCAAACTGAGAAACTACCGTTCGTCGAGGATCCAAGTTGGTTACATCCACATCCGTAGGTCCCTCCTGTTCTATATTCCAAAATCGATGCATGCTAACATGGATGACCTTTTAGTACCAACAAAAATATTGTCTACTCCAACGGACACGTCGATGGGAAAGTCTTTTGCCTGAAGGTCGATTCCAAAGGCAAACTTGAGATTCTAGATGAAGCTACGACGAATGGTGGTGGACCCACTCATCTAGGTGTCCTTCCTGATGAAAGCGGAATAATCATGGCCCATGTGAGTACATCTCTTCTAGTTCTTAGTTCCAAACTGACCACCCACAGTACAAAACAGGTAACATCTCCTTAATCCCCCTCTCCAAAGAGGGTCGATTCCAAGCAACCCATCCAACCCCGAACCAAACTTTCCAACTCCAATACCTCCCCAACAAACATTCACGACAAGAAGCTTCCCACGCCCACCAGATTGTTATTTACAAGGATGAAGTGTTGGTACCCGATTTGGGTAGTAACGTTGTTTGGAGACTTAAATGGGATGGCGAGAAGTTTGTGGAGGTTGGGAAAGTTGATGGTTTGGAGGATGGGGATGGACCTAGACATTGTGTTGTTCATCCCTCAGGTGGGCAATCATGTCTGACAATATGACTAACGATGATAGGCGCGTACATCTACGTTCTCAACGAAGTATCCTCCAAACTCTCCGTTCACACTCTCCCACCCACCGGTCCCTCCAAACTCCTAAACAAACTCCCCATCTACCCATCCACCGACCTAAACAATCTGGACGTCATGACGTCCGCCGAGATAATCCTCTGTCCACCCCAGGCAGACGGGACCTCCCTCTTAATCTGTACGAACCGAGACACACCACGTCCAGAGGGCGATTCATTAGCTCTATACAAAGTATCCGCTGATGGTGCAGTAGTGGAGAGTGCTGGTTGGTACGAAGGTGTGGGAAGTAGTATTAGGGCTTTGGAGGTTAGTCCAGATGGAAAATATTTGGTTACGGCTGGAAGGAATGGTGGGGGGGTGGTCATTCTTGAAGTTGATGAGTTGAAGTTGAAGGAGGTTGCTAGGACTGATATTGGGAGAGTTGTGGTTCCTTTGTGGTTGAACTAGATATGGTTTAGTTGCGTTGTAGAGAATAAATGGCTTGCTGGGTGTGATGTAAAGCGGTGTAGTGAATTAAAGTTCATTGAGCGATCAGTGCGTTTCTACGCTGTGTATATAAAAAGATAGATCTCTTGAATCTCTTTCTTCTTCTTCTTCTACTTTTTCTTCTTCGTCATTTATGGCCTCTTCTGTCTCATTCATTTGAAATAGGAGATTGGATAACAGTAGGTTAAACATCACTCAGAGGTATGTCATATTCTCGTTCTCATCACTCTCGTCGCCATCACTAGCATCAATCCCTTTCATCGACTACTCAACTCGTTGATTGATCTGTATGCTCCTCTCATCCATTTTCATCACTGGCTTTACCTCCATGGTGACTTGCCATACCCATCCTCCATCTTCATCAATCCTAGTACCGTCCACAGTCATCATTCAACTCATCCATGTGAACTCCAAGATTCTTCCCCTTTTCTCATCACGCTTCTTCGTGTCTAATCCCATCTTAGATCGATGAAAAATTTCCCATTACATTACTTCATTGTACTGTGAATTCAACGATCAACGAATATGACAGTCGGTATCATCAAAAGTGAGTCTGAAATTAACCTCTCACCAAGAAACCCACCATCAATCCATCCACTCCCTTCAATGAATACCGTGGATTGTACTAACACTGCGACAAAAATCAGCTAATTAAATGTCAGAAGCTTAACATGGTAATTGTCAAATTCTCACTCCTTCTATCCTTTTATTAATGATCATCCTCAAGGTAGAAGGATAAACGAATGGTTAATGAGATCAATTTTGTTTAGTACTACTACGTTAAGACTGACAGGTTAATTGGTTAACGGGGTAAAATAAGAGTTTAACAAGGGGAGCGAAGGGATGAAGAACGGGATAACGAGGGTAAGGACGACAGATTAAAACATAGGGCTAACTTTACAAGATAACACTCTCACTGGTTAAGATCATCATGATCAACAGTCAAAGTATTGGATAACAAAAAAACATTATAGTACGACAATCTCAATCAACCAACAGTAGGTTGTGTGATATCGATATTCGGAACGTCAAAGGTCATTCGATCACTCACGTCACTGTCCCGATGATTCGTTTACAACTGCAAAGTATAATACGATAGGGAGGTCGAGACCTGATTGATCGAACGATACTTTCTCAAAGTAGCTGTCAGCTAGGTCTGGTCGAGATCGTAGAAAGACTTTTGGTGTATTACATACACTTCTGGTCGATCTACAAACTTGGGTACACACTTCAGAAGAACGTGAACCTGAGCTTTGAATGACAGTTATTCAGAAACCGAATAATTGGTATTCACAACCAAGTTGTGTTCGTCTCGTGAGTACTTCGACCATTCCCGTATGTCGCCAGCAAGCTGATGATAAAAGGCGAATACGACTTTTACTCACGGTATAGTGTCATCACGGCGCTAAAAGAAAATGCTTTACTCCTGGACAAGTTTACGAATAATCTCAAATCTACGAAAAAATGCACCCACGAAAAACAATTCAAGAATATGGATAAAAGGAGTTCGAAATCTCACGGAGACGTCCTTTGATTCACTCCTCTTTATTTGGCACCTCAACCTGAGGACCTCTATGAAACGATCATAGCATATCTTTTGAAATTTTCGCTGGTCATTCTTTTCTAATGGGGTTTGACGATTCACGTAAACTGCGTTTAGCTCAAACCTTTGAGCCTGAAACATTCCTTTTTTCGATCTTTACTCTCGCCTCCCCCCTGTCAATCATGATGATCGATAGTAACCCTCCGATCCACCTTCGACATCCCTCGTGATCCGATTTCATCTGAAGTGAGTACTCAAGTGTTATTATCTGATGTCGATTGATGGCTGATATTTTTCTGTTTAGCTGGCACGAATGCACAGTGAGTTCATGGTATACAGTAGTCGTGACGGTTTCTGACCAACGCTATCGTCCTTAGGTGAAGTTGAATGAGGGGGCGCCATCACGAATCAATATATCCGGAGCTATTCTGTTATTTCGTTTGTAGACTTTAACTTAATGGCCAGATGTATGGGAATGGTGGATTATCACCTAAAGCACATGAGCAATTCGATTAAGTTGAATTCCATTGAGGTGAAACTTCCCTGCGGCAATTTAGGCATCTCTGTGATCAGTGTCTGAACAGTCTATGTTAAAATTCGCCGTGCTCTTGTATCGAGACCAATCTACGAGGTCACCTTCTAAGAGTTGTCGTTTCCCTCAAATCATTGCAGAATCACCACAAGAGATGAGTAAACTCTACTACGACCGCCAACCAAAAGAACGATCAGCAACATGTTAGAGCCTAGGGTTAGGATCCTCGATGTTCCAAGTGAGAGCACTATAAAGCACTTGATAGACATGAACTGAGCGATACCACCACCAAAAATAAAAAAACAAAGTGAAAAGAGGCGGGCTCGAACCGCCGACCTTATGCGTAGCAAAGGATGTTAAGCATATGCGCTAACCAACTGCGCCACCCTTCCGTTCCCTTCTTTCATACAACTTTGGATATATCCTTGTTTTGGCGCAATCTTTTCCAGAACCACCTCCCTCCATGCTCAAGATGTCCAGTCGCAGCGTCGTATAGCAGACTCTATGTGTTCAAAGCAAATCTGAGCTTGAATTCATCCGAAAGTCATATCACGAAACTTTTACCCTTAATCTTTGCTTCAAGATGATTTGACGGATCCGCTCTATCAGCGGGTATACCAAACCCGCCTTCTTGTTGTCTGTTCTTCAAGTTCAATTTGTTGCGTAGCAATGTCTCTAGAGAAACAACCTCACATCCTGCAAAATGTCACCATTTGGTCCAGGTATTCTACCATCCGAATGGGTTCTATCACCATGGCAAAGATCGACTCGAGAAGATCCATTAGTGAATCACGGAAGAGATGATCCGCTACCATCTGCTGCCGACGTTATAGTTATCGGTAGCGGTCTTGCAGGTAAGTTGGATCTCTCAACTTGAAACTAATTCTCCAGGTTCTGTTACTGCCTATAACATACTCAAATCCCAAAATCGTCCTCAAACAGTCGTAGTTCTCGAAGCCAGAGAAACATGTTCCGGAGCTTCAGGTCGTAACGCAGGTCATTGTCGTCCAGACGCTTTCCGTGGATTCAACAATTTCTCGAAATTCCATGGAACAGAACAGTCCAAAGCCATTCTCATCTCTGAAAAGATTGCATTGGAGAAAACAGCAGAATTCGTTGATCACCATCAAGTGGAATGCGAATTTACTCCGAGACAAACGGTTGATGTTTGTTTGAATGCGGAATTTCAGGAATACGCGTCGAAAGCTTTGGACGATGCTTTGAAAGCTGATGTTGATGTTTCCACGGTAAAGAAGCTGGAGGGTTTTGAGGCGAAAAAGGTAGGAATGCCATTTGGATGAGACTGATCGAAAGACTTGTCGATCAGAGAATTGCGTCGGAGCTTTCGAATGGCATGCAGCAACCTTGAATCCATCTAAACTATGTTACAGTAATTGAATTGGGAAAGCAGTACGAGAACGGACCCAAAGACGGTGGTCTAATGATTTTAGAAGGGTCAATGAAGCTATTCGAAACCTTCTTCCAACATCATCCAGAACTGAAACCATCAGATAAAGAACCGTTGATCGATTGGTTCGCTCATACGCTGGAAACTCTTGAATGGTTTTTGGAACGAGGTTGTACTTGGAAAAAAATCGAGGCTGGTCCTGGTGATTTGATACTTTGGGATAGTCGATGTATACATTATGGAGATGCTGCCAGAGGTGATCGACCGAGGATCGCTAGTTGTAAGTGCTCCCACATATACGTATACTCAGTATTGATGTTTGGATGCTTTACTGGTAGATGTTTGTTATAAACCTGCAAAACAAATTTCAAAACAGATGGCGGAATCTAGAAAGGAATGTTTTGAACAAAAATGGGGAACGGTAAGCATCAACTGTACAGTGAACCAATACACAGTTATACTGACCTGGGATACAGTCTCATGATCCTCTCAATTTCCGGAAATCAATACCTGGACAAGGCAATTATACCCTTTCAGAAAATGAAGTGATTTTACCGAGAAAAAATCCGATTCTTTCTGAACTGGCTTTGAAACTTGCTGGTGTTGTGGATTATTAGGTTGAGGTCAAATTTTAGTCCATTTTTTGGAGATTAAGTTACTGAGATGGCCTTTAACGTCATCGTAACGGCAGGGTTAGTATCATGACTGGCGGATGCATAGATTTGTTCTCTAAACTGCTGATATATGTATAACTATGAGCACGACTAGCCCCACAGTATATGAATTGTTTCGGGATACTTGTTCCAGCTTGTTCTCACACGTCTCAACTCCTTCTAACGCTGCGCAGCTCTCTTATTTAACGTAATCTAGCGCTCATGCAGGCATGAACTAGTACTGTTCGGTCTTCACTTCTTCACGGTCAATCGGCGATGGGGATGGGTTCCATCAAAAGCTATAAATGAGTGGATTATTACCTCAATCCCCTTCAACATCCTCACACCATGTCAGAATTCAACACCCGTATCCAAACACTCTCCGATAACGTCAGAGCCCTTTCTATAGTCGGCGCAGCCATCAAAATCCGTAACAACCAAACCATAGAACCATCAATCAGACAGCATCTCCTTGATGGCGCTGAAGCGGTCCTAGGTGAAAAACTAGACTCGATAGATGAACCCACTTTACTCCAAACCCTCGGTTCCATCAACATGACCTTCATCGAGACCAACGAATTATTCCAGAACCCCGCTAGACCAGGTCAATGGTTAGTCCAAGATGAAAAATTGTTACAGACCCAAGGTCAAGCTTCTCGTTTCGCTTTTCGAAAGATTGTTTCTTTAGCTCAAGATCGACCGCTACTTAAACAAACATTTGAAGGGAGATTCTTGGATATTGGTGCAGGAGTCGGTGGGATGAGTCTTGAGGCTGTGGACACTTGTCCGAATTTATTGGTTGATGGGATAGACATTTGGTCACCTGCTTTAGAACTCGCCAAAAAGAATGTTGCGGAGAATCAACATTCCAATCGAATCTCTATCAAACATCTCAACGTGTTGGAACTAACACCCGAACCCCGATATTCGTTAGTATGGTTCCCGACGATGTTCATGAAACGAGCTACAGTTCTTCAAGCATTAGACAGGATTGTTGAAGCTTCAGAGAAAGGTTCTTATTTGGTAGCTACTACTTATTACGTTCCTGAGGAACCGGTCGCTGCTTCCTTCGTCGCTTTGAGGACTTTACGTAGTGGTGGAGAGATTACGGCTTCTGGGGAGGTGGAAGGGTTGTTGAGGGAACGTGGATATGAGGAGGTGGAGTCGGTCATGACTCCTGTTGCGGTGTTTACTTTGGGGAGGTTGGGGTGATGGTGGAGTTTTGGACGAGGGAGAGGTGGATGGTGGGTGGGTTTAAGATGAATCGTGTGAACCGTGAATTTCTGAGTAGTCGCAGAACCATAATATCGTACATTACTTGATTTCATTAACGCTACCAAACCAATCAGTCGTAACACCACCCTATCATCAAACCGTCATACCATTGAAGAATCCAAACCTCAACTAGAGTGACCCAACCAAATCCCCCAACCTAAAGAACCAAATCGAAAACATACATAACCTCCCCCTTCCCACCCTCAACAGTCTCAAACTTTCCCTTCCCTTTAACCCCTTCAGCCTGTCCAGTCCCAGTCCCCTCAACAACATCAAACTCTCCCTTGACGACATAACTAGCAGCATCAAAAGTTCCCTTGCCCTGTGTAATGAAACCACCTCTAGAACCTTTGATTTCGATATCGACGTTATCTGAGAAAACGTAGGACGCGTTACCGCCTTCGGTGTAGGCCATTAGGTAGTGGACTTTGAGGGTACCTTTGAGATCTTCGAGTGAGAACTCGGCGGTGGCTGGGGTGAGTCGCGGGTAGTGTTTTAGGGTACGGTCTTCGTCCCAGGAAACGGATTTTGTAATGGAGGTGAGTGTTTGGGTGGTCATTGTGGGTGGGGTCGTGGTTGTGGTAATGGTTATGGTTATGGTTATCGCTATGTAGTGATAATGTCAGTTGGATAAGAAGAGAGTCAACGTCAAGAATTCCCATGAGTATTTATATGCAGGAATCCTACGCACCAGTTGACTGGATTCTATAAGTAGTTGACTGGACTGACACTGTAAATGGGTGGTGACTAGACTCAACGGGACCTGATCGTCGTAATGCACTGTAACTTAGATGTAAAGTGGCACCTTGGCATTCTCGATCTACTTCCGAGCCTCGAAAAAAACAAAACAAAACGCTGATACTTTTTGTTAAAAGTTACCCTCCCTTTGACGACGTTAGCTACACAGAAAGGATAGCTACACTATCCCTAAGTTATAACCTAAGAGATACGCTTTGACCTCAATCCCCCTCGATGGCACCGTGCGATCAATCAATCAAACTGACTACGGAGGAGGTGATGTGTGGCGTTGTTTTGATCTTACTCCAAACGAGTTGAATATACTAACAGATCTTGTCGCTTTGTTTTTATTTACTCTTCATTCATTCCCTCTTTTTTACATCCATACTAGCTACCAAGCATTCACGCTCTTTGATCTCTCAAAACTCACACTCGTTAAACCACCAAAATGTTCAAAATCAATATCCTTTGGTTACTCCTCCTAACAGCATTCACCAGTTGGGTCGCATACGCCGACTGTGTTGATAATTGCTACAACGCGTACATCCCCCAAACCAACTGGTGAGTCCAAGAGTAAACATCAACCAATCTTTCAACCATTGACAAGAGTCTACTAGTCCAGGTGCTAACAACCCCTACGCTCCAATTACAGCAGCGTTCGAAGCCTGTGTATGTCCAACCGTCAACTTGTGTCATTATCTCAATTGTGTCGCAACGACCTGTAACGAACCTATCGTCAACACTTTCTTCATTGAAGTCTGTAGACCTTACGGTAGAGGTGAGTTCCACGTCTACTCTTTCGAAACAAGACTAATGAACACTACAGTCCAATCATGTCCTCAACCCTCAGGACTCGGTAGTCCAGCTCGTAGAATGAGTCAACATAAACCCCGTGGCCTACCAATTTCAGAATTACAAGCTAAGATTGGTCGTACAATGAAACCAACTGAGGTCATCAGAGCAGTCGAGGTTGATGAACGCGATGATACGGTTTATTATTCCACTCAGGGAAGGTTGGTTGATCCCACTGGTCATAACGATGAAGGTCTTCCACTTTAATCTTGATCATTACGTATGTTCATTTTCTCTTGTTTGGATTACTGAAAACTGACAGATATCTAAGGACGAATTCTCTTTATGTTCAAATTCAGGCTCAAAGACGCGGCTTATGGACGTTCATTTCTTATGTAGTTATTTAAAATCATTTCGAATAGTTTTTAGTCTAAGAAACTCAAGACTGAAAGTCATAGACATTAGTTCTGTCATTCTCTCTTTTCCCCTCATCTAAATTCTCACCGAAAATTTAAAACTTTTATCTTCATGTGCTTTATAATAAGGACAATGATGTAATTCGACTCCAATGTTTTTATTGCGAATTATTGGGTTGATTGATTTATTTATCTCCAATATTAACTTAAGAACGATTTCGTTCCTGTCGCTGCGCTCATCGTGCAACAACAGAGGGACAGAGACAGTCACAAGAAGAGTCGCGTAATTGTGACATCCATCAAAGATCTTGCACAGTGGGATTTCTGAAACGTTGTGTCAAAGATCAATAAGTAAAAATAGGTTATTTGTAATTGATCGTTGATGCGCCCTTTCTCCATCAAAAAGGGAAAGCGGGAATTAATTTGATGGGCGCAAAGGATACATCACAATAGACCAGGACTCGTGTGGTTAGACTTAGAGAGTGAACCTCTTTACGTTCGACTAGCATTTATGATGGATGATTGTACAAGGTTTTTTTACAATCGTAAGTACTGTAACTGTACGAGTATGTTGTTTTTGGTGAGAATTTGAAAATGATTGAATAAGTTGGACAGTTGTTGCTAATTGTAACCTACCTTCTCAAACGACTGATGGTAACTGATTTCTGAAAGGATAGCTTTCAAATGTTGTTACACCGTGCGATCAATCAAGCGGCCCTGTTGTGATGGAGTTTGGATTTGAATTCCTGAATACGACTTATTTGAAGTAGAACACGTCTTAGATTCTCTCTCAACAACAAGTTAATAACCACGCTCTTTAATCTAATCTTTCACTTCCCTAATCTTTAAACCCACCTGTGTACATCTACCAGCAAAGATGTTCAAAGTTCACATTCTTTTCTTCCTCCTCCTCACCATGTTTACAAGCAATGTAGTCTACGCAGATTGTGTTGATGATTGCTACAACGCGAATATCCCACAAACCAGCTGGTAAGTTCCCACATCAAGTCTCAGTTCTCAATTTTCACGAACCTCCTACTAACATGAAATTTTGATGTTCTGTAGTCCCGGGGCCAACGATCCTACCGATCCTATCACCTACGATTTCGAAGCCTGTGTCTGTCCAAGTTCGAATTTATGTCTTTATCTACAATGTGTCCAACAAAACTGTGGTGAACCAACAGTCAACAGTTTCTTCGATGCCGTCTGTGTTCCATTTGGTGGAAGTGAGTCAGTCTTTATCACAAATAATCATATACTGATATATACATTATAACAGTTGGATCATGTATTCGACCATCTGGTGGTTTGAGTAATCCAGCTCGTAGACGTAGTCAACATAAACCCCGTGGTTTACCTATTTCAGCTTTACAAGCTAAGATCGGTCGTAAAAATAGACAACCTGAACCACTTACCAGAACGATTGGAGGAGTCAAACGAGATTTCCATGACGGTTATATGAACAAGGGTATCTTAGATCCATCGGTTGTTGTTTAAGCCCTACGACAAGGTGAGTTTTGTTTCTTTCTAAAGAGGTTTCAGGTTATCAGTAGTGTTAATTGTTGAACAGATTTATTGTTTGTTTTGTGACGGCCAGCAATTCATGGACTTTCGTTTCTTTTTACAGTTATGGTGTGATTTTGTTGCACGCATACAAATACTATCTTTAATCGGTCTCATAGCGAGATCGGCAGACTTTTATTCTATGTAATTAATTTGGTATCGAATAGTTATTCAGTATATAGTTTAATCAATGGACAATGCTTTTAGTTAGTAGCATGGTTAGTCACCACTTACAGCCCTTGGCATTGTTGAACCGACACTTACCGATACCGATGGATACTCCTTCCATAGTCTAAGTCGGGACATTGTTTGGTTTAAAAGCATACCCAGAGGAAATGGTATCCATTCCGTCAACACAAAATGCCTTCCTATCTATATGGACTCTCTGAACGAGAAGTATTGAGAGTGAACTACGATGTAAGTCAACGTTCGGTATCCGAAAACTAAGTTCAGACAACCATCAATGATATCCCTTTATCAACTTCGATAATCCTTGGTCCACTATCTTGGAACACCATAACAAAACTATCTTCCAGAAATGAACTAGCCCATATAGTTCCACTTCAAAGTGTGGATGAAACTCCCAGAGGTGTCTGGTCAGGTAACCTCTCCAAAGACGTTATTGGGAAACTTGAAAATCTCACGTTTATCAGTGATGACTTGACTCATGCGACTGGGTATCAATTGGTTGAAAGTTCTGCTACTGCTGTACAAACTGCCTTAGCTGCGTAAGTGTATCAATTTTTTCAGTTGACTGATGACTGATGTAACCAGGGAAGCATGGTCGTTAGGTCTTGCTTCCAAAATCGATCCAACCATTTTATATACTGCGATAGCAGGTGCAGCAGGATCATCTTGGTCGTTCAAAGCTCTCATTCCTAAATTACTCAACGATTCACCAGTAGATGTAGAACAGAGTTACGAGGAAGCCAGACAGGTTTTAGTAAGTCTTCGTATGATTGCACGATTAACGAAAAGATTAGAGCATTAGATGTCGCATTTCAAAAAACTTATTGGGCACCACTCATGGCTTTAGCTCAACAACTTTACTCATTCGGTTCATGTCCCAAAACAGCTTCTAGTATCCATTTCAATAAAATCTATCCACAACATGAACTTTCACCTGCACCAAAACCGGTTGTTGAGGGGTTGGGTAAACCGAAGAAAATTGGGTTTGTGGGGCTAGGTGCTATGGGATATGGAATGGCTAACGGTGAGTTGAAATTTCTGTTAATACGCTGATCGTTGTATGGGTAGTTCTTTTACGAGCTGGTTTACCTGTTCAAGGATATGATGCTTGGGCACCTTCATGTGAGAAATTCGTGGAAGCTGGTGGTCAATGTGCTGGGTCTGTCGAGGAATGCGCATCAGATTGCGATGTTTTAGTGTTGATGGTCGTTAATGCGATACAAGCTTCAGAGGTCCTCTTCGATCAAGGAGGTGTGAAAGGTAAGCAAACAAATCTCCAGGATAAGCTAACATAGCAGCACTCCCAAGTCAAGCAGTTATACTACTTAATTCAACCGTCTCCCCACGTCAAGCCGAAGACCTCTCTAATCGCGTCAAAGCTCTTCGTTCAGATATTTATCTAGTAGATTGTCCTGTATCAGGTGGTACACCCCGAGCAGCATCTGGAGATTTAACAATTCTAGCTGCTGGACTTGAAGATGCTGGACCGAAGAAATTCGAGGCTCTAGCTGTGCTTCGTGCTTTTAGTGCTACAGAGGGTAGAGTAGAGAATCTATCTTTGATACCCGGTGGACCTGGGAAAGGGGCAGCTGTAAAACTGGTTAACCAACACTTGGCTGGTATGTTATGTTATTTGAGAATACGCTGAATGGACTTAGGAACACATGTATCAACCGTGATGGAATGTTTGACATTCGCCAAAGCGCTAGGCTTACCACTTCGCTTAACTCGTGAATTGATACTAAATGGTCCAGGATGGTCATGGATGATGGGACATCGAGGTAAAAACATGTTAGACGGGTTGATCCAACCCCCCACCTCTGTTATCAACATGTTCGTCAAAGACACTGGAATAGTTATTACTGAAGCTGCTGATTTGGGTGTACCACTTCCCTTGGCTGCTCATACGAGACAGCAGATGCTTATGGGTAAAGCTGCTGGGTGGGGCGGGGATGATGATAGCAGGTAAGTTTTCGATTGGGTTGGAGCTGATAGGTAGTTTGGTTAGGATTTGGGAACCTTTGGGACAGAGTGTTACTTGTGATCCGTAGATCTGGTCCAAGATGTCATGTAACTCAATACAATACTGTCGTCAATCATCGAATCCAACAATGTCTGGTTTGAGCCCATCGTTGAGACAGCAACATACATTCAATCATATACCTACGTAATTATAATAAATTTCAATTCAAACAAGCTCAAAGCTCTTTTACTTTTAACAATGGAACATTTTAAGAAGGAGGTGCCTTCCCACCTCTACCCAAGGCACCACCAGTGACAGATCCACCAGCGATAGGTCTAGAAAGTTTGTTGGCTTTGTCTTTAACGACGAATGTGGCTAGTAAAGATTCGTTGGTGTTTCTGGTTCTGACATCTGGGATACCGTAGTATTTGGCTGTGGCGTTGGTACGTGATAGGAAGAGTTCGACTATTTTACCATTTAGTATCATTACACATTTTGCAAAAAGATGGACACTTACAGTAACCACGAGTGGCTCCTTCTGTCCATTGAAGTTCTACGTTTTTGTCGGTAGCGTTTACGAGGGTTTGGGCGACGTTTTGGTAATATGCTTTTGCGTATGGTGCATTTGCAGCTATAAATTGGTCAGTATCTCCACAAATCCAGGAGTTTGACTTTGATATTTACTGGCGTTGTAACCGAAAGATCTAGTTTTGGAGTTAGTACGATATCATAACCTGTTCCTGACATCACTTACGATGGCGAAGATACACCTGTACCAGCGAATTCTACACCCAAAGCACCTTTCCCTGAAACTGGATCATATCCTGTTCTGTTATCGTATGCAATATCGGATACCCAGTTGGCACTGTTGAATGATTAGTTTACTAGATCTAAACTCCTGCTTTTTGAGAGACAACTTACTGAGAGTCTCCGGAGATGACAATGACATTATCAATCTTGTTATCATGGATGGTATCAATGACACGTCTTCGGTTGGCTTCGTATCCATCCCAAGCGTCAACATCATCTACTGATTCAAGATGGGCAACTAAGGATGTTTCAATTTTCATCCTGGATTGAAAGTGATGGATGTGTACTTACAAACGATTTGTTGACCAACAATTTTCCATTGAGCTCCTCGAGTGGATGCGTTTTTGAGTTGACCGTAGAACCAGTTCTCTTGTCTTCCACCCATTAATGAACGGGCTTCATCGTCTTTGATAGCTTCGACACTGGCGGCTGTCACATAGTCAGATCGCCTTCCTGGAGGAAAGATATAAAGTCAAACTCACTGTTGTAGTATAAATCGGTCAAATCTCTGTTATATTGTCTAGTATCTAACAAAATCAAATCGGCAAGAGTACCAAATTTGAAAGTTCTGTAAATACGTAATCTGTCATCGGTTTCAACCTGTCGAGTCGTCAGTAACAGAACTAGAACATCAAACTGTAACGTACAGTTCTGATGGGTAACCATTCGAAATAGGTTTTAACAGCGTTAGCCTTTCTTTGCGTGAAACTCGTCTTCTCATAAGTACCAGCGATGGTATCGTTGGAATCAGCACTACCAGATTTCCAGGTGTTGTCAGCGACCTCGTGGTCGTCCCAGATAAGTTGCCAGGCATGGGTTTGATGGAGGAGTTGGAGATCTAGATCTGATCTGTAGGTCTTGTAACGTTGACGGTAGTCGTCCAAGGTGAAGAGTTCGTGGTTGGGTTGGGGGACACGGTTTCTGGATGAGTATAGTAGGTTAGTGGTCTTGTTTATGGGGAAGGGATGGGACTTACATGTTACGACCGTCTCCGTAACATGCGTTTTCGTCGCTGCATCCGTCTCCTTGGTATTCGTAGATGTAATCACCTGTGAACGTTAGTTTGAAATCACTTTCGGTTTTTTGGTGGACTACTTACCAACGTGTACAGCGTAGTCAATGTCATCACGACGAGCAGCGTTACCATAAGCGTTGAAGAAACCGAATGGGTAGTTTCTGTGAAGCAGTCAGTGAGATTTACCGACAAGTAGGACTTCAAAAGTACTCACGAGCAAGAGTAAACTCTGAAAATTGATCAGTAAAAGTATCTTATACAGGCAGAGTACCAGGACTTACGCAAAAGACACAGAATCAACAGTAGCATCAGTCTCAACAGGGATAGTCTTGAATCGACCAACAGGCGAAGCATTCGATTTATCGGCACAGTTGACGAATCGGTAATAATAAGTTGACAATGGTTTCAAACCACCAGCTTCGACTTTATAGGAATAATCGACATCGGTTGTTGTCCAAACTTGATTGGCAGAGATGATATTCGAGAAACTATCGTTTTTGCTTGATACTTGCCATTCGAGACAGATTGGTCGGGGGTCTTGGGTAGCTGGAACGGGGTGGGTCCAGAGGATGACCGAGTTTGGTACTAACAATTGTTAGTAGGGATTCGTGTTCGTCTAAGCTATTGATGTACTTACATGGATCACCTGAAGCTACACCATACGGGAATGAAAGTTTCCCATCATAATACTCCCAACGTTTGTGATTAGCTTTGATTTGGTCTCTGGAATGTCCCAATTGGGGTGCACGGTATGAAGGTGAGTTATAAGCCAAGTTGTGATCAAGAGATGCTAAAGCAACTCCAGCTAAGGACATTAAAACCAAGAACATCATTTTGGGATAGTGGGGGATAGATTCTTGAGCTGTGATCGATGGATCTGTCCATCTTATGTACCAAATACAGGATCATCGTCAGATATTGATTGCTCATCGTTCGAACGTTTTGATGCGGGTAGACTAGATGGTGATTATTCGAGCACGTTTGTGTTATGATTTCATGTAAGTACCGGTACCCTGTTACATGAGGATCGTTTCCATAGCATTTACATACGAACGTGACAGAATGAAAACCATCGACTACGATTGGGTGCTTACTTAACGATCGTAACGTGCGGTACGAAGTATGTAATCTACCAGAGTACGCTAGTATTGGATTTTCAGGGATTCCCAACGTCAGAGGCGTGGAGAGATTCTTGGCAGTAAATCAAAATAGTCATCCAAGTCGTCGAAGATGTTAGTAGTTGCTTCCATTATCAACTGTGGAGTGTCGAATGGACATGGAAATTGCCCAGGAAATGACCTACCAAAAATGATCTATGGCAGCGATACTGTACATAGACGTATAAGGATGATGACACGACGCTCTTTGGCTGCTGTTCCTGATTTGATATCGATCAGTACCTGAATATGAATTCTCGGTATGTTTTTACGGGAATCCTTTGTGAAGAACCGTATAAGTCGGAAAATCGCCTAACTTGTTGGGTAGACGTCTTCAAAAAATACACCGAACTTTCACATGAAACCCACTGCCAGTAGTTCCTTCTAGGGTCTCCCTATGATATCAACTTACAGGATTCCATTAAGGAGTGTAGATGTAAGATTTTCATAACAACACTCTCTGGATCTTCCTCTTAGCCTTGACCTCAATGGGAACACATTGATACTACTGCGTGGTACCGTCTTTTATGAGGATGAATAGACTTGTTTAGAACATACTGCACAAGAATATACAAAATATAGTCGTGGCGCCACCAACATTGTTGCATCTACTATAACTTCATTGAGTATATAGATCAGAAACGTCTTTTCATTGGATTTTTTCTCAGGTGAGCATATGACGAATAGATGCTGATATGTGATCCAGTGAGGATTGATCAACAGAAGGAACGATCAACATTTTACTTGCTCCACCCACATTGTGGACATTCTGAAACTCGTGCTGTGTTACTGTGTGCCACTGATGGTAACCAAGTGAAGCTAAAGCTACTGTATAAAATTTGATCATTTCACTTTTACTTCTTTTTCTTCTATTCATTCTTTCTATTATCCTTCTTTCATTCTTATAGTCTTGATCTACTTTATCCTAAAGCATCATCCAAGCAATGGCTTACAGAGCAGGTTATCCACCTCGATTTAGTCGACCCGATGTAGGCAGAGACGCTCTAGTCTCAGTAGCTACCGTCCAGAGGATCCATCAACCAGGTTGCTACTACCAACTCCTAGTCGATTTTGGTCATGACGATAACCGTCCAAAGACTGGTCCTACCATAACACTTGTTCCATTAGAAGAGCGATCTTATGGTCATATCAACTTCATGATCGACGGCTACTCACTTGCTGCTGATCGAACATTCCTACAATTGTTCCCTTACACTTTTCAAGACCGACTTGATCGTATCAACCAAGTTCGTGACTGTTTTACTAAACTTCATAACGAAACGGGTCCAACTGGTATCAACACTTTTAATGTTCTCGCACCATTGATGTTATCCAAGATGTTCTTGGATGAAGCTGTCAAGCATGGGTTTTGTGATTGTATTCATAACTCCGGAGCATGCTGGGATAGACTTGGTAAAGAAATCACTTTTGATGTAAGTGGATTCCTTTGAAATTTGTGAGATGATCCTTTGTTGACTAGCTCTGTACAGCTTGACGTGTCACTGGTCAAAAAGAAGGATCTATCTTTGGGACTTGGCAATGAAACATTGCCCCATCGCGATCAATTGGACGGAATCGGTCGACACATGCACAAACTGGTAGGGGAAGCTAACACTTATGTAAGTTTGTCTGAGTTTCAATCTAGCTGATGTCTTCAGCGTAATAAATATCGACAAAATAACCCAATCCACATTCAATCAAACGATCGACAAGCTCTTCTCAATTACTACGAAGCTCACCCTATCAAAGCTCATGTCCCAGCCAAAAAAGGTGACAACAAGCTTGTGGAGATTTTTATGGATGATGATCTATCGGCACCCAGCTCGACTGCTTCTATCAATAGTTTACGTGAAGTTCTCATTGCTGATCTTAAATGTCCCACCAAAAATCAAGGTATGCCAGTATTTCTAATTATTCGCATGACTTCTTACTCTCCGAAAAATAGGTACTGTGCTGTACGGTAGGGTTCTCACCAGAGCGATCCCCTTCTCTCTTGGTATCAAATTGTATGTGCCTGTGTCAAGCTAAACTGACACCTCAGTATGTTTGAAGATCGAAATGGAAATTCAATCCCAATGACTCTCGAATACCCACTTCCCAAACCAGCAATCTGTTATCCTCAAAATCTTCTTGACGCTTTATATCCAATCGGTACCGTCATCGCTATCAAAGAACCTTGGATTCGTTTTGCGCCTACCACCACTCTCCCAGAGGTTTATGTTAGTTTATCAGTTGATTTGGTTGAAATTCAGGACGAAGGGAATTTGGAATGGCAATACCCATCTTATGTAAGTGAAGTGATCGAAGTGTCAGACTGATCCTAATATGACCAGGGCATACTACCAAACGCAGGAGATCTGAAAGATCTTGGTAACACGGCATCAGGTTCAGACCCCTTGGTACGTATCTGAGAACTACCTAGCTGATGGGAAGCTCGCCTTCATCTACTATAGTCACGGATTAGTCTATTGTCCCACTGACGATAACCAACTCCGTATCGCTCTTCTCTTGAATAGAGCCAAGGTCGCTTTGGATTGTGAACGTCCCGGTCAAGCTTGGAGAGATACTGTTGCTATAGAAAAGATCACCAAGAACCTCGATATAACCCTTTCGTCCGCTCAACAACATAAGCTCGTTTATCGAAAATGGTTGCAGCTAGGCTTCTGGATATGCTCGATATCGCCAGTGATATCGCTAAACAAGCAGTTGAAATGAAGGTTTCCAAATCCATAGGAACCTCTCAACTTATCAAGAAAGACATCGAAGACAAATTCACTAGAAATGCAGATTTCCTGCAATGGCCGGTGAAACAGAAGTTGGTGCCAGGTAAAGGTTACGGTACATTCGCTACACGAAAGATTTTAGCTGGAGAAACAATTTTGAACGATCCCGAATTCTATCATGCGGAAGTTGATCCTAAAACACCATACGATTTCATGTGGGAACCAAAAGGTTCACATGCAAGGACTTCGCTGACATGGTATTCCTTGTGCAAAGTCTTGGATCTGATCAATGACGATCCAAGAAGATTGAACGCTTTGGTTCCACTTCATCCTCGAACGGAATCTTCTTCTGATAAACAACGTCAACCGAGTATCGTCGAAAAACCACTTGATCAACAAGACTCTGTTGATCCCTTGTTGATTTTCAGAAAACTCAAATCTAACTGTGGTGGGTCCGAGTGCAGAATTCCTGGAAACAGCCGCCTGGATTTTATTGGAAGGGAGAGAAGTGGACAGAATCTTCATCCTAGATTCTCTGGATTAAATCATTCCTGTCTACCCAATTCCTTTAACGGTCCAACTGACCGCAACGTGAGTAGAATCAGCTCAACGCTATATCAATGTACGTTATCTGACAAACTTCGTTCAGTTCAAAAGAGTCATCGCATCCCAAGAAATCGAATCAGGTCAAGAAATCACAACAAGCTATCTCGATGGTGGTCTCCCATTTTCGTTTCGTGACCGAAACCTCAAAGGCAACTGGGGGATGACATGCGATTGTGAAATCTGTGTCGCTGATCGATCAGACGATCACAAGAAGAGATTTTCGTTGATGAGTAATGAATGGTTACGAATCAAGAATTCAAATGATGTTCATACTCTTTTGAACTTTGCTGAGAAAGTCGACGAGACTTATCTCAAGGGAAGAAACGTCAAACCAGAACTCGCAAAGGTGTTGTTCCGTATCTTCGAGATTAGAAACCTCTCCATGAAACCTCAAGAGTTGTTTGATGTGAGTGGAGGTAGTTTGGCTAATCAGATTATTTACTGACTGGCTGCTACTGTAGTTGGGTATACGCGCTTTGACTGCCATCGGGTGTGTCACGTGTAATACTGCGCAGACCAAGAAACTCGAAAGATCTATCAAATCTTTCCCGGCAGATGGATGGCTTCATGACACGTTGACCATGATCAAAATCGTCGATACCGTCATCTCTGTTATCCAATATCTACCAAAGGGACCACAAGTGAGGCATCTATTTTCTCGTCATGCCACTAAATATTGATTTACTTTCTTTAGCGTGACCGACTCCAGATCTTATGGGACGGCACTAAGGTCTACATGAAGGAATTTTCGGGAAGAATTTCGAATATGCGTAGCTCTCAACCACAAAACAGTAGTTCCAAACCCAGCATCCCCAAAAGCACCGAAACCAAGAAACAAGATAACACGTTCAAAATTGATCAAACCTTCAAATATAATCCAGATGATCTACCGGATCCATCAAAAATCGCCGAATGGAAGAAAATGGCTGATGAGGCTCCATTCCAACTTAGCGATTACTATGTTGGAAATAAGATTGTAAACGGTAAAACGGCTGCTCATTATGATTTCACGGGTAATCCCGAATTGGGAAAGCTCTTCCAAGAGATCAACGAGATCAGAGAAGCTAATGGAGGACAATTGAGTTTGAATGACTGCATGAGACAGATGGGCATGAATTAAAGGAGGATTGGTAAAGAGGTAGTAGTTGACTGATAGCGGTATAAGGAGGAAATGATAGAACGTTTTGCATGTTATACCCATATATTTTCGGGAGGTTGTTGTATCAAATGAGGGATGGGTCGAGTCTTTGTATACCGTATATCCTCTGGTATTTTGTTCATACTTATATAAGAAATATATTTTGTGAATACACATCTATGGATCTGGTATCTGTAGATTGAAAAGAGTATGGTTGACGGTATGAATTGACGGTCAGATTCAGAGTGGCGGACAAAGTTTGTGCCACTGGATCCTTGATGGTAAAAAACTTGACGTCAATCGGAGTACTGTATTTTTGACTAATTTAACTAACATCCATTGTCATCACCACGCAGATCAAAAGAGACATACTGTGCAAGACGTGATTTGTGATGAAACCTTTGTTGCTTCTGTGAAATCGTCCTTTGTATTTAGCGCTCCACTCGCCGACAAGGAGTATTAAGCAAGTAGTCCAAGGGATTCACTCTGTTTTTTCCCCCACTTCTGAATTCTTTCCATTTCATTGTCATCGTTATACACCACAACATCATGTCAAGCTCAAGTCATACTTCTTCACCATTCCATCTAACCACTTATCGAAACAAATTGTCCGCTCTCACCAACCAAGAAATGGATCTCACAGATCTCGAAACACTTCTTTTCAGATCAGAATCCTTCACCACCCCCCAACACTGGGCCTCGAAAAACACTTATATCACCATCAATCAAGAACGAAAGTCTCTGGAAAAGTCTGAGATCTTCTCTTTAGAAAATCTCAGTGTCGATCTCAACGGTAGTATACAACGACCTCCCAAAACTCTCCTAGGGCTTTTGGCTGAGCTCAAGGGGATTCCAGAAAATGGTTCCACAATCGACGATACTAGCAGGAGTCAAATCACCCAAGTTCTAGCCGTCGTTTTTGATGGGCTCGCAGAAGTCGGCTATGCGGAAAAAGCTACCGCAAAGAGAGCCAAAGATGGATGGCGGGATCAAACTATGGTTCGCACCATCGTTTGCGAAAAGCAAGCTCAGATCGCCGACCTTCTCAAGCCCCCAAGCTCCGCAGGTACGTCAATGGAGCATCCGAAGAGAAATGAACTCAAGTCAAAAGCAGAAAGAAGCAATTGGAAGGTGAGTTATAACCCCCGTCATCTGGATACAACATGAGTACTGACGTTTCATTCATCCAGACCTCTAGTAAGCTCACCGAGACTTCTACTGAGGGTTATATCGAGAGGTTGATGGAGTATCAACAAATCTTCGCTTAGTTTTTTAAGCGCTATCAAGTGGAACCGCTGTGGGACGAAGGATAGTGGGAGAGATTGTGTTAGGCAGATAGGATTCAGGGAACAGGATAGTGAAACTTTTTAGACTCGCCTAACTATGAATGTGAAAGATTACAGTAAGCCTGCGCCACAATACTTGTACAGGTAGCACTAGTGCAGTACTCGTAGGCGGAGCTTTGTTCGTGGCAATAAGAAACCGGGCAGGGGCATTAGTGGTATCCTTTCTGAATCATCCATTGATGATACCGTGAAGTCGCGCCAATCAGTGAGATGTACATATCGAAGGCGCTGGGGTGAGAAATTGGTCAACGTCTGGGATCACTAGTGTCTTCCAAACCTTTTGCCACAAATCAGTTGGGTCTCTTTTCCTGACATTAGTGAATACAATGTCATCGTTAATCAACAGAGCAAGCTCTCTTTTGGATTTCGATATCCCGTATACAATTCTAGTTTCCCTTCTATGGGAGAAGAAACTTCTGGAAAAAGCCCCTGAGAATTGGGTCAAATCCAACATCTATACTAATGGTAAAAGTCTCGATACATCAACTATCTTCTCAATCGAGACTCTTCAGGTCCAAATCAATGGCAAGACACAAAATCTCCCCAAAGAATTCACCAGCTTCATATCTCAACTTCGGGGGATACCTACGCCAGTTGGCTCAGATGGGTTGAAGGAGGTCGTTCCCGTCTTAACTTTGGTCTTGAAAGGTTTGTACTATGATGCTGGTGGTAGGGGAGATGCTGGCTCCAAGAACGACTCCCTCATGCAAGGGCAAGCTTCCCACTTTCGCAGAAAGGCTAATGAAAACCACCTTGGATTTTCAAAACTTCTGAAGCCACTCAACTCAGATGTCGTCGTTGGAACCGAATCAAAGGAGCTTACAGCTACGAGAAGTCGAGTGAGACAGGCGAGCGAGGTATTTGACTGGGATGTAAGTACTTCAGATGTTTTGAGGATAAATAAAATTGCTCATCACCGACTTTCAGGGGGATAGGAAATATGAAGAACTGATGCATGAGCTCAACAATTCTTTGTCATGCAAATTTGATTACCTCGAAAAACTGTTGATTTATCAGAGAACGTACATGACGAGTACAATGAAGGAGGAAGAGCTCTATAAGGGAAGGGAATATATATGGCTTGATAATGATGATGATGATGATACAATGCACTGCGTACTGTACTGTATGTAAACAAACTGCTAATTGAGCTCTCTGCAAATGATAATAGCAGAATGAGCCAGTTCTGAGTTCTGCATCATTTGGTTGGCGATTCCCGTTGGTCCTGTAGTCTCTATCATCCATGAAAGCTAGCCACGCATATCGAAGTGCCAATATATACTGTAAATGCTTGAAAATGAGAACACACAGCGGAGTAAAAAACCTCCTGTATCCTTGGTCATCATCCTTTGAATCAGCTCTTCCATTGAGCCTCAATCCTTCCTTTGAAGTTGAGACCCAACAGGAAGTCCTATATGAGCCTGGCTACACAGGTCTGTCCCTCTCGTATCCATTACATCCTCATCAAAATCAAATACTCCCAGATCATAAGCACACAACGATGACCATCTTCAACTCAACTAAATCCTATCTAAACATCCCCATCTCTCATAAAGATCTAGGGTGTCAACTCTACAAACATGGTTTGTGCAAAAATGGTACGGGCCAACAATGGGTACTAGAAAACGTTTACACGACCGACGGTGGTACTGAAAGGTCTCTCGGGGAAGCCAAGACCTTCTCAACCTCTTCACTCAAAGTCGACATCGATGGTACCAAACTCAATCTCTCTACTAAACTCAAGAGCCTTTTAAGTGAATTGAAAGGTATTCCGGAGGAGGGTGGCGAATTTGGTGATCATACGGTAGAAATCATGGGGAATGTGTTTGAAGGCTTGCACGAATATGGGTCTAGCAAGGATTATTCTTCAGACACTAGAGAATGGGATTGTGTACAACCGTCAGAAGCGGCTCTTGCGAGTATGCGAAACAAACGAGAGGTTCTAACAAAACATCTCAAACCGATACCTTCGTTCCGCCTCACCTCTCACAATAATCTCAAGATGTGGCAATCGAGACTTTGTAGTGAAGAGTGGGATGTGAGTCATTATTTGTTTTCCATGTGCCTAGCAACATTGACACTATCCACCTGATACTTTAGGATCATCGAAAATGGTGTGAAATCGAAAGTGATGATTTCGTTCAGAGTTTGTTCGATTATCAAAAGACGTTTCTCAGTACTTTCGTCAACTATGGAAAATGAGGCTTAGAATGATTTTCTTCCCAATAAAACCATGTTTCCTTTTCGTCATCTCAAGCTAATTTGTAGATTTATGTGAATATAACTGTACAGCTGCTCAACTAATTTCCTATTCCAATACCATACATCCACCAGAACGCGACTTTCCAATAATGAATTATTTTCAATTTCGAGGCCCCAGGTTTGGACAAAAAGATGATTTCAAAAAAAGCATTTTCAGTCATGTCATACATCCTAGATTAAAGTAGTAACATAGTCATATAAAGTTTCAAAAGTCAAAAAATGTGTCATTGTCCATCATCTCCCTCAAAATCCAAAAGATCGACCGGGAACTTAAAGGACCAAAGCAGCACCAACACCCATAGCACCGATCATACCGACCATCCATCCAGCAGAATGTCGGTAGAGTGAACCAGCACTTGAAGCTTTTGATGTGGTTGCAGCGGCTGATGAAGCTGCTGAAGCTGCTGATGAAAGACCGGATGTAAGCGCGGACGCGGCAGAACTAGCCTTTGATACCTGAAACCGGGTTTAGTGGGATGGTTATTTGTGACTGGTGAAAGACTTACGACTGATGAGATACTGGCTGCTGCTGATGATGCTGCGCTTGAGACTGATGCGGCGGCACTACCTGAGACGCCTGATGTTGAAATAGAGGCACTAGGAGCTGAAATACTGTTCATGATCAGTAACCAAATAGATTCAAGAAAAGGTAAACGAGACATACGTGATAGAAGGCAAACCAGCACCAGTAAGACTTTGACCAAGAGAAGTACAAGCTTGTTTAAGTGTATTGATAGCATCCTGAATTTCGTTGTAATCGGTCTGAGTCAAACCGAAAGTGTTTCCATTCTGGAAAACACAAGTCAAACAACCGACGTAATCGTTGAAAACGCTGTTGGTGCAGAGGGAGGTGAGACAGGATTGAGCGGCGGTTGAGTTACCTGATGCACAGGTGTTGTAGAGACTGACAGCGTTTGTGCATGTTGTTTGACAAGCTGCTGGGATGGTTTCACCGTAGATTTGTCTGGAGGAGACGAGGGATCGGACGTCGTTTAGAGCGTGGTGGTTGATTGCGACTGTTGTTGTGGTTAGTTATAGATTTAGGTTGATAGAGGGAGGGGATCTGCGGCGGGAAGAAAACGCCACTTGATCTTCTGCGCCACGTAAAACTTTGGAAGAAAGTTTTGGTGGGTGAGAAAAGATGTAATGAGAAAGTCTTTACTCACCAACTGAAGTAGCGACGAATGTGAGGACAGCTGATAGTGTGAACTTCATGATGATATGTTAAGTTGATTTAAATTTATGATGGATATTGGACGGACTGAAGATACTGTCAGTGAAGTGTTGTTGACGCGTCAAGAAAGCCAATTGAAAAGTCGAAAAGGTAATAAAAAGACTCACGAATTGGATGTTAATGTAGAAGTATGAAAAGAAGAAACAAGAAAGTAAATAATCAAACAAGTCTTGACTATATACAGCGGATCACGACTAATAACATGAAGCCCCCTCAAAGCAAAAGCAAGAAAATTCATTTGGACGTAGTGAACGTACGCTGAAGGTATAACTCAGGAGACAAACCACGGGAGTACGAAATGTTTCACAGCCAAGACTTTATTCACTAAATGTAGTAAATTTAATTTTCTCTCTTCCGCTTCATTCACTTAAGGGGCACTTACTTGAGATCTGGACCGTTCAATGCTTAACATTTGGTCTGATGCTAAGCTTACTTACTTGCTGTATCCCTGGTTCAAATGGTCCCGAGTGTCACTTCAGTGTGAAGCGGGATAAACGTACTACCCGTTTTGTCCATTTGGCTTAATGGCACAGTTGAATTCATTATTATTATTCAATCTTCTTAGAATTAACCAAGTTGTGTCACTCGAACAGTAACCTATGATCACATTATGATTCATCTGATGCATATCAATCGTGTGACCTTAGAGTAATACCTTATTACATCCTACTGCTACCTACTCATGACCGACCACCGGAACACAATTCCAATCCACAGTCGGGATAGACCGAAATCATGATAGTGTTATCCAAAACACTGAGGACGAGAATGTCAAAGATAAAGCAAGATCTAAATCCAACAACACCAGACACCAATCCAGCCGACCATGTCAATAATAGATCCAGTTACAGGTCTCCCACCAGCCGAAGAAGAGGCTACAGGAGGTCAACCCCCGATCCCCACTGACGTCCCACCCTTCCCAATCCCAAAGGGAATGTGTCTCTCAGGTTGGTTATCCAGCGTCAGAACCAATCCTCTACTCAACCATCGCTCTCAAGACGGTATTCCGAAATCAGCAGATGTAGTGATTATCGGTTCAGGTGTGAGTCTATCGTCTCTTCTTAGACGTGCTCTGATGATTAAGCGACTTGTTTAGATCACTGGATCATTGACCGCGTTGGAACTTCTTAAATCCTCTAATCCACCTGGATCAGTGTTGATTCTAGAAGCGAGGGAGTTGTGTTCAGGAGCAACAGGTCGAAATGCTGGTCATTGTCGACCCGATCAATATAGGGGATTCGCGAAATTTGAATCGTTGCACGGGGCAGAGCAGGCGATTAAGGTAGGTTCAATCGTATCTTTTTTGATAAAAAAACCTTTTACTGAACCGTAGGGGTAGATTCTTGAAAACGAACAGAAAACTTGGGAAGCTGTTGTTGATTATGTCAAGACTAACAATGTTGAATGTGAACTTTGGGCTGGGCAGAGTGTGAGTCAAGTTAATCATACTCAAATGTAATGACTGGGAGTTGACAGTTGATGATGATCGATTAGTACGAAACCCATATGACTCCAGAGATTTCAATAGCCGCTCAAGAGAATCTCAGGAAATTCGTTGAAGCAGGTGGCGACGATTCTCGAATAACCAAATATCTGGATCCAGTTGAGGCGGAGAAGGTGAGTTGGTGAACTACAACCCAATCCCCATCTAAAACCAAAGAAAGATCAGTAAACTCAAAGGCGCTCAATCGGTGTTCGCATGGGAAGCCTCGACCCTGCATCCATGGAAATTAGGTTAGTAGTCAAACCCTTCTCCCCAACCCCCAAAACTGATTCACTACTCCAGTGGCACATCTCATCACCCAAGCTCTCTCTCTTGGATTGAACCTACAAACTTGGACACCAGTGCTTCAAGTCCAACCCTCGTCTGAAGACCAATGGGAGATAATCACTGATAGAGGAAAAGTGATCACTCCCAAAGTTGTATTCGCTACAAATGCATATACATCCGCCCTCCTCCCAGAAACCAGAACCATCATAACCCCAACTCCACATATGTAAGCACCCCCCTCCCCCACACCCAGCTAAAACAACGTAAACCAGGTGCAACAAAGTAACCCCGCCAACCTCTCATTCCGGTCTCACCTCCCTAAAAAATTCAATGGGCGTAATGCTACCCACAGGTTCATACTCCGTCAACCCCCGTCTCAACGCCGACGGAAACGTCTTGTTCGGAGGTTGGAATCCAGGTCAACAGAAACTTATCGATTATGTTGATGAAACCCCGTTAAGGAGTTTTGATGATAGTTTGGATGAATTTGGGGCTGTTAGTCAGGCGGTTGATGATTTGGTTAGGGAGAGGTTTGGATGGTGAGTCTTAACCACCATGGGTTGTTGATGAAAATCGATAGGTACGATGGGGAGTTTGGGAGTGGACCTAAATTATCTGGTCAGTGGAGTGGGATCATTGGTCGGGTAGGTTAAGTTTGTCTTTTGGTACGATTTTATTGCTAAGAAGGAAATAGACGATGGATCTTGTCCCACTAATAGGTGAAATCCCAAACAAGAAAGGACAATATATCTGCGCAGGACACAATGGACATGGAATGGTATGGATGTCTCCTCTCTAAACACTAAATGCTGATACTAAACCTAACAGGCAAGAATCTTCACTGCCGCTCCTGGACTCGTTAAACTCATTCAAGGGGGTTCATGGGAATCCACAGGGTTACCTGAATGTTTCCAGATCACTGAAAAGCGTTTGGAGGGATTGAAGAAACAGGCTGAAGGTGGATTTGTTTGGAGACATTGACCTGTGTTTGTGCAGTGTGGGTATGAATACATGATCCATCTTGTCGTACAACCATCCTATTTGTTGATTCACCAAACCCCGAAAATCAAGCCCAAAAACCACCAAAACCCCCAAAGCAAGCCCAAAAATTGAGATCAGCCGAAACTAAACTCCCCCTATCCTTCTAACAACAAACCGATAAACCCAATCCTAGACCTCTGTTCAACCTCCAAATACCCAACCTCACCCGATTGGAAAACAGGTCCAAAAAACGCAGGTCCAAGTTGAGCGACTGTTGCATCCATCAGTGGAGCCTCCCTTAAGTCGACGTACCGAGAGCATCATTCCCCACCCCACCCCAAAGTAATCTACAAACACTGATGACTCCAACTAACACGTTCCTCTCGCAGCCTGCGATTTCCTCTACGAGACCAAAGGCTTCGTCTCTGTCTGTCGCTAAGGCGCATTTCCTTTGGATGGTGTAAGGGAGCAGTGGGGTTGGGAGGGAGGTTAGGATGTGGATTAATGATTTGAATAATTGGGTGGAGGATTTGGGGAGGGGGGCTAGGGTGTCGAGAGCCTTTATTTTTCTGTGTTAGTGATTTACTTTGAGATAAAATAGTTCACCCACTTCTATAACCTCTAAGACATCTTTCAAATCCTCCTCATCCCCATCATCTCCATCATCAACAGAAGAATCCCCTTTAACACTCTCCATGAGACCTTCCAAGATCCTCCAAATCTCACGAGCAGGTTTCACACCCCTCGAAATCTCAGCATAAGGATCAGGTGATTTCGGTCTTCCCAATTCTTTCCTATCCGCTAACGACAAGGTTCTAATCGATTCACCTGGATTTTGAGCGAGAAGGGCGAGAGGAAGCGCGATGGTACTTGGAAGTGGTGTTGATTGGAGGGTGATAAACTGTGATTCAATTAATGTTTGTGTCCTGTGTCAGCACGTACAGTATCCTTCCCTCCGATGACCTGCAAAACCAAAACATCTACCATTATCAGTGAAGACCCAAAATATGCACTCACCTTTCATTTCCTCCTCGCCCAAAGTCAACATCCCAGCTAACCGATCATCAAACCCGGCAACAATCTTCAAAACACTTTCCTGGCCACTATGAACAACCCCTTCGGTCGGTAAAACCCAATAGAACGGTTTACCTGGGATGATAAGCTATTTCCAAGTGGGAACCAAGTTGATAGCTTACAAATAGGTTGATTAGGTGACGGAGAACGGAATTTGAACGGTGCGTCCACTTTACCGTTATTAACCATTTTGATAGTCTTGACAACAGGTCGTCGATAGCTGTCAACTTTCAGTGGGTGATCGATCGTAGCTGCTTTCTTAATACCCACCTAATCTCTCCGAAATCCAAATTCATCTCCTCAATCTCCAAACTAGGTCGATAAACCTCCTCAAGTTTATTAAGATCATTAGCGATCCCAGCCAAAACCTTGCTTCGTTTCTCTTCATCTGGAATGACGACTTGACAGATGAGATTAGCTGAGACTGGTAAATGATCGGAATAGAGGATCGACGGGTGTGAAGTGTATTCTTCAAGTGTTATTCTGCCATCATCGAATGTTTGAGTTGGGGAAGTCGATTGTTTTCTAGGTTTAAGTGTTGGTGTTTGTTCAGTACTTGCTGATTCCTTTTTATCATCGACATCGATACCGTTTTCAATGGGTACAGATGGTTTTGGGGTTTTCGGATTGATGAACAAGATTCGATCGGTATAAGCTGGTGCACGTTTAGGATCAAAATCCGTACTTCCATGAACGTATTTGAACGTCCTATCGCTGTCAGTCTACAGTGATGGAACAATCGGACCTACGGTGGAAACGTGATTCTCCCTTCATGGAATCCACTGAAAGATTTTCCAGATTCGATATCAGCCTTCAACTGATCTTTCTCAAGCATAGCTGGCCAATCACTCGTCGCAGCCAGATCTCTACATTGAGTATCGTCCAGATCGATTCGATAGTTCAAATCTCCCATCCAGACCTAGGAGTGATTAGATTTGGAGCAGCACTCAGCTAATGGGTCTGACTTACAAGGACATCGCTGTCATCAGGACTAAACCCTTTACCGGTCGGGACGAATTTCTCAAAGGCTGGATTGGTTTCTGTGGGTTGAACCGGGAACACCAGACCTCTTTGTAGATTCAAAAAGTCTACTCGTCGTCTTTCCAAAGCTGTTGCGAAAGCTGCCAAATCTTGGGAGTGGAATTCAATAAACATCATTGGACGCAGAGAGATTACTCACGAGCGTTGATAAAACAGAAAGTAGTTTCATGAATTTTCAATCTGATAGCCACGCCCTAAACGTTGTTAACACATATTCAGTCAATGTAGGAAACCACTAACAGCCTTGTTCCCCTATATAGTCCATCAGCACAACAACAGTCAAACAACCAAACCACTCACTCCGAAACCCATCAACCCAATTCCTCGTTCACTTTTCCCAACGGCAGAAACAGCCCCACTGAATTCCTTCTTGACTATGACAATCAAAACAACCCCAACATACTGACTAATAGCTACTCTCTCATACAGCTCTTTATCATCTAGCGCATCTAGTAAAGCGTTTTCCCAGGCTTCAGCTCTACCATCGGTTTGAGTCATTAACAATGACGAAGATCTTAGATCGACTTCTTGAAGACCTAGAACAATGAGATCGGGTGAACCTTCTACTAGAGGACTGAGATCTTTGGTTGAGGGTGGTGGTAATTTATCGTTAACGTTGTAAGTTGATATTCGAATTCTACGATATATCAACATCTACGTTAAAATGGATTTACATACTTTATTGTCGATTTCTTCGACCATTCTTCTTCTTTGCTGAACAATCTTTTACGAATGTAATCGGTTCGAGAGAAATTTGGTAAGTATGGATTAGGATGATCGTCATCTTCTGGAGATGATGATGTAGCCAAATTCGATGAGATCTCTAAGGATGAAATTGGTTTCGAGAGTTCAACTACAGTCCAAGATCAGTCAGACAGACGTGATGAACACCAGATTAAAGCTTACACGCTGGTCCCAATGATAAAGCAGATTCTGGGGTTTCGAGCGTCGGAGAAGTCAACGTTGAAGTCGAAGCTTCTGGTCCAACAAAGTCATCTTCAGACTCGAGCTCGTCAACCGGATAATAATCCAACCAACAATGTGAGAAGGTGGTTGGTAACGATACAATCCCTTTTCAATGTCAGTGAACCGTTATAGCAACAGACACGTACGAGCTATTTCAGTCAACCTCCGCAGTTCAGCCAATAACAAATGAACTTTAGCGGTATGCTGAGCTTTTATCTGGAGATGGAGAACCGGATCATCGCCGTTCTTCAACACGATATCAAGGTCTAATTTAGATCAGTCGCTGATTGAACAACAAGATCCCTTGACTTACGCGGTTTTGAACTCTGATGAAAGAAACTGGTTGAAGGTGACGGTGGACTTTGAAGGATGTTCTGTGTAAAACGCGCTCCTACTGGTAGAGTTCTTATGATTTTGAGTGGATTTTGAGTCGTTGGAGGGGTGCAGATTATTATTCTACGCGTTGAAGTGTTAGTTGAAGGGATGTTAGGTGGGATAGTGATATCGACACGACTTACGCTCCTTGATCCGCTGATATTTCTCTGTTGGACAATAGAAGTAGATCTGCTTTTAGCTGTCTACCTGAAGAGAGAGTTACTCTACATTGTAGATTGAAGAGGAGGTTCTCTGATGATCTTAGGAGGGAGGTAGATGATGAAGGGGATGGTGATATAGATGTCATTGTAGGTGAGAAAGTGGTGGTGGTGAGAAGGTGACGAGGGGGAAGGTGTATTTATACTGTGGGAGTGGTTTTGTGGGGCCCAATCGTGTAACACTAAATACGTGTCATTTATTTGATAAGCTTTCTACTCTATTCCTACAAAGATTTCGATAAAAACGTCTACCTACACCTTCAACAATCAACAATGGTCAGAAACATCATCCCAAAAGGTAAGATAACATCAACGTAAACAACAACTGACAACTTCCTCGCCAGGTCTCGCTCATCTCCAACCTGCAAAAGGTAACTCCCATCCAAGAACTCCTTCAAGACTACCCCATCCAGTTAAAACCTACGTTCAACCGAACGACAGGATAAAAAGATGGAACATCCAACCTGGTGATAAAGTTAGATTGATGGTTGGTAGACCTTCAGATAAATTCATAGATGAAGATCGAGGTCTCGAAGGAGGTTATAAAGTTTACACGGTCAAGGATACGGATATGAAGAGGAATCGAGTTTTCTTAGAAGGTTTATCTGTAAGTCGAATTCGTCGTGAAACCCTAACCCACGACAGAACAAACGAGCGAACGCAATAAGACCTTTACCTAAAGATATCGATTCCCTCCCTGAAGCTCAAAGAACCGCGTACCTCAACCAAAAAGGATTCGTATCACTCTCAAGACCAGTTCACTACAGTAACGTCGAACTCTGTATCCACGAATCACCCTTATCCAACGATTCAAATGATAAATCGATTTTCGCATCGAGAGTATCAACTTCATCACCTTTTTTCAGGAAGCACGACAGAAGAATGGTTTGGAATCGATATGCGTCGAAATTGAGTTCGGAGAGTGGGAGTATACCTGATTCTCGAAAGGGTTTGGTTAAGATTGAATGGCCTCATCGTGAGAGATCAACTAGACCGGCTGGTAAGTCGATTTCTCCACTTATGTGGACTCCACTGATGGGTCCAAAGCGTCTGAATACGAAACCACCCCGGAAAAAGCTAAAGAAATCACCTTCATCCCTGAAAACCTATCCAACCCCGACCTAAATCTATCCAACTATCTCCCCAAATCCCTCCGCTCCCCTACTAAAATCAACGAAACATTCTCAGATTCCTACGTGACCTCAAGAAACTCCAACACCCCAATCGAAACATACATCGACACCTTCATGCCAGTCTATCTCCATGAAGAACTCTCACCTAGATTCTCCCGTGCGAAACAAACTATCGGCTATAACCTCCGAAAAGAACTTCTCACCCATCAACGATCCAAGACTGTTAATCAAACAATACAAGAATGGAGGGAGAATGATAAAGATAATAATCTCGATCAGATTCTTTTAGCGGATGAAATTGGGTTGGAAGGGTTGACGATAAGGAAAAGAACGACGAAGGAGGTTAGGGAGGATGCGGGCGTTGAATTCGATTTGGAGGTTAAGAAATTGACGGATGAGGTTAAGGGGGCTAGACGGGAGGGAATGGTTTGGGATGGCGAGAGGGGTTGGGTGCAAGGGGAGAAGGGGAGGGAGGTTGAGAGGAAACGGGCGAGAAGGGAACGAAAAGAGAGGAAGGTTTTGGAGAAGTTGGACAAGCTGTCGTTGTAGAGATTGGGGATGTATTTGGTATCACTCTTCGGACTGGTAGTTCTTACTGCAGGTTCTTACCAGCAGCATCCGAGCATACATTTACCTCGAGGCATCTTGTGTTTTACACTCGAAGGACTCAAACAAGTAGATTCGTGACAATTAGAAGCTAAACAAACAATAAGCAGCTCGCCATGAGGCTCGACTTCCACCTTCCTCGTACACGGTATATACTGTATACACAATATACGAGCATAAAGTTCTTGTCCTCACCACCGTAACATCTCACAACCTAGACTTGAAGGATAAATCTTTGAACATAATCATTATGACTATAACCATCTATCCTGGAACCTCATCAAGATCAAATAATGAAGAAGAAAGCGACGCAAGCGAACAATCATCATCTTCAGAGTACAAACCGTACAATCCCCAAGTAATCATCAGAGTCAGTAATCCCCTCCTCGCAAACAAACTAACACCCAAAAAACAGTTACACACCTACGAAAACGAAGATTTCAACACCAACACAGTAGTTCATGAACACTCCCAACCCCGCCTAGACATTATCTACGACCACCTCACCTCTTTCTTTGAAGATCTACCTAGTTCCCAGAGGGCATGTCGGTGAGGCGCCACAATGATCAAAACAGCTGATACGTTTAGGATTTATTTGGGTGATCGAATCGTTGGTTCTGATGTCGTAAGTCCCCAAGTTTTCTGTTTACTTGGAAAATAACAACACAACAGACAGCAGCTGATCTCGGTTTGGTTCCTGCTCAATTCGCTATCAATTATCTTAGAGTTGTCATTACTTCCACAGGTAACGATGACGACGATGATGATGACGACGACGAAGAAGCGGGGGACGATAAGGATGAGGATGAGGACGAGGACGACGATTAGGGTATTGATGTAACGGCCTAATCACAAGTTTTTTGAGTGCTGTAGATCTTGTATTTGTACTTTGTACTTTGTACACGAAATGACGTTGACGTTGTGGTAACACTGTAAGCAAAAGGTTTTCTACAGCACTAAACGAGAAAGCTAGTTGTTTCTTGCACGGCAGTGCCAGCTGGCATTTTCACAGACCTGAGGTATGATGACGGGAGACATAGATACTCGTCACAGATATCAAATGGTTAAGGCTCAATCATCGTGAGATGTGCTAGGTACCCAGACTGCTTACGACATGTGTCTCTCTTTGAGTCCAAATGCAAATTATTTTCATGATCCAACTTCCTCACATGTCCCTTTCCCATACCTGAAGTCAGATATTGTACAAGCACATACCAGCACATACCCATATATCACATCAAAAATTCACACGCAGAACATTGACTTTTTCCATCCCAACTGTGACACTCAGTTGGTGGTCGCCATGATCCACCATCATTCTCAGAAGACTGAATGATTTGGTTCCACCTGTTGATCTCTTCCTTCATGACCTGTTCATCCAAGCTATCATCCTTAAGGAAGATTGAAATTTGTGTCCTAGCTTTCAGATCTTCCTCAATAGACTTCCTAAACACCTCTTCTTCTACTCCAAGTCTAAATTGTTCACTTTTTCCAGAGGCTGACCTCATCTGACGTTTTGAAGCATCCATCAGTCTGATACTACAATCATCAATGTGATCTTTAACATAGTGTGGATAAGGCAATGAGGATGGTCTTGTACTTGAATTTATGAGATGAATGAAGTAGTTGTTATGAAACCCTAGTGAGACGGAAGGGAAAGAACCTTTAAAAGAGTAGTCTTCATCATCAACAGATACCATGTGATTGTTTACGATCATATCTGATTTATCTTTCTTGTATTCTTGAGCATGGCATTGATTGTAGATGATATCTGACCACCGGGTAGAACAGTGTCAAACGGCTATCTTGATCAACAAGAGTTGCCCAAATCCGACTGCGAGGTTGACGTTTGAGGTTAACTTCGAGGTGATAACTCGAGGTTGTTG